>CM077162.1:22539854-22871459 GCA_039583875.1 Platanthera guangdongensis | reverse complement strand
TCAAAGTATCCCCGCCTCCGGATGTGCCCGGGCCTCCTTACTCCGGCCCTTGTTCAGCAGGCCCCTGCTCCATTATGGCCTCTTCCATCTTCACTCGTGGAGGCCGCTCTGATTCTCGAGGACGGGGTCGGGGTGGACGACCTCGGCCTAAGTGCTCGTTCTGCGTCAAAGACGGACATCTTGAAGCCATGTGCTCTCGCAAACATGGTCGCCCTCCTCGTTCGCAGGCCTCTGTTGCTGCCATCGACCCCTCTCCCACTCGTACTGACCTCGACGAGGTTCGTCTTCAGCTCCAGCATCTTCATGGACTGCTTAGCCGCCCACCTGCCTCGGTTGCCTCCGCTGCCTCCATCTCCAATGAAGGTATCGTCTACCTCTCCTCTGGCCTGATTCTGGTACCACTCATCACATCACCTCTGTTCGGCCGCCTCAGTACTTGTCTTCATCTCACCCGAAGTACATTACTGTGGCCAATGGGGCATCTGTTCCTGTCTCTGGATGTGCTGATATTTCTCTCACCTCTTCTCTCCTCCTGCGTTCGGCTCTTCACGTTCCGGGCTCTCCTTTCAATTTACTTTCTGTTGGTCGCCTTACTACTGATTCTAATTACTCTGTGACCTTTACTTCCTCTTCTTTTCTGATACAGGATCAGCAGACGCGGACTATCATTGATAGGGGGCGGCTGCAGAACGGGCTCTACCTTCTTGATGACTCTCCTACTATCCTCGCATCTCTCTCCTCTTCGGATTGACATCGACGTCTTGGTCATGCTCCTCTTCCAATCCTCCAGAAGGCTCTCCCGGATGTCTCTCTTCCTGCATTTCAGTGTGAAACATGTATTTTTGGCAAACAACCACGTTCATCTTTTCCTTCCCATTATACTCGGAGTTCCGCTCCTTTTTTGGGTACACTCCGATATATGGGGTCCATACAAAATTACTAGTATTTCTGGCTACCGATACTTTCTTACTTTTATTGATGATTACTCTCGCATGACGTGGTTGTATCTCCTACGGGATCGTTCTGAGATTCCCCGCGTCTTCAGTGCCTTCATTCTTGAGACTCACAATCAATTCTCTGCGCTCATTCGTACTATTCGTATTGACAATGCGCGCGAGTACACTAGTCATGACTTCGCGACCCTCTGCTCTGAGTTCGGCATTTTTCACCAAACATCGTGTCCGTATACTCCACAACAGAATGGTGTCGCCGAGCCCAAGAATCGTCACCTTCTTGATGTCGCTCGCTCACTTATGCTTCAAATGCAGGTTCCCAAACCGTACTGGAACTTCACGCTCTCCACGACCTGTTTTCTCATCAACCGTCTACCCTCTTCCATCCTCAAGCATGCTACTCCTTTCGGCCTTTTCTTTCCCTCCACTCCGCCTTTTCCTGTTCCTCCCTGGATTTTTGGGTGTACTTGCTACGTTCACCAACTTGGTCCCTCTACAGACAAGTTGGATCCCTGTGCTGCCAAACATATCTTTGTGGGCTACTTGCGCACTCAAAAGGGTTATGTGTGTTATTTGCCTACTACCCGCAAGGTAACTGTCTCTGCGGATGTCACTTTCCGCGAAAACCTTCCCTTCTTTTTTTCTCTGGATATCGCTCCTGGCCCAGACCCCGTTGTTCGTCCTGTCATCCCTGCTCCACGTTCCTCATCATCTCCTCCTCCTGCAATGCCTCCGGTCCGTCCACCTCCACCAGTTATCCGGGTCTATTCTCGTCGCTCTCCTCATCCAGTTGCCCCCTGCAGTCGGTTTCGACCTCTGGTGCTCCGCTACCTGCTGCTCCGGCTCCCGCATCCACCGCTCATCCGATGACGAATTACATTTCTCTACATCGCCTTTCACCACCTCTTCTTCACTTTGTCACATCATTATCCTCTGTTTCTGTCCCTAACTCTGTGCAGGAGGTGCTTCAACATCCAGGCTGGCGGGCTGCCATGGACGAAGAAATGACGGCTCTTTGGGCCAACCAGACCTGGGTCCTGGTTCCCTTACCTCCCGGTCAGCACCCTGTTGGGTGTAAATGGGTTTTCGTCATCAAGCATGCTCCGGATGGCACTATTGCCCGACTAAAGGCCCGACTTGTGGCCCGTGGCTTCACTCAACAGGAGGGCCTTGATTATGAGGAAACCTTCTCTCCGGTGGCTAAGCTCAACACCGTCCGGGTTCTTCTCTCCGTGGCTGTGCACCGCCACTGACCCCTTCATCAGCTCGATGTCAAGAATGCTTTTTTGAATGGAGATCTTCAGGAAACCGTCTACATGCGCCAACCGCCCGGGTTTGAGACCACAGAGGAGTCTCGTGTGTGTCTTCTCAAGAAATCCATCTATGCTCTCAAACAGTCCCATCGGGCGTGGTTTGACAAGTTCAGCAAGGTGGTTTGAGACATGGGGTTCACTCGGAGTGCTGCAGATTTCTCCCTATTCACCCGACACCGGGCCACTGGAACAGTCCTTATGTTGGTTTATGTTGATGACATACTACTTACTGGGGATGACTCAAAGGGGATTCTAGAGGTCAAACAGCATCTGAGCACTGTGTTTCAGACCAAAGACCAGGGGAATCTTCACTACTTTCTCGGTCTTGAGATCGCACGACGGCCGGACGGGCTTGTCCTCTCCCAACGGAAGTACTATCTCGATCTTCTCATGGACGCTGGCCAGTCTGGTTGCAAGCCAGCTAGTACCTCGATGGAGGCAAATCACAAACTATGTGCTCATGCCTCTGATGATGATTTGCTTCTTCAGAACCCGGAATACTATCGACGCCTTGTGGGAAGGTTGATCTATCTAACGGTCACGATATATCGTTTGTTGTTGGGGTTGTCAGTCGGTTCATGCATGCCCCCCGGGTTTCTCATCTCATCTCAGGCGGTTGAACAGATTCTTTGATACCTTAAGGGAGCTCCGGGTCAAGGGCTGGTTTACAAAACCTCCAACTCGGCTCCCGCATTGGTCGTCTATTCTGATGCCGATTATGTCGGTTCCCTGGACGATCGGAGGTCAACAAGTGAGTTCTGTACTTATTTTGGTGGTCATTTCATTACATGGAAAAGTAAGAAACAAGCCGTGGTCGCTCGTTCCTCCGCGGAAGCTGAATACCGATCGATGACATCGGTTGTCTCAGAACTCACATGGCTTGAAAGTCTCTTTACTGACCTGGGAGTAAAACTTCCTCCATCTGCTGTTCTATTCTGTGATGGTCCAGCCGCCATACACATAACAAAGAATCCGGTGTTTCACGAGCACACAAAACATATCGAAGTCGACTGTCACTTTATTCGAGAGAAAGTTCAATTAAAGAAACTTGAATTAAAGCATGTTCCAGGCACTGATCAAGTTGCTGATATTCTCACAAAGGCTTTATCAAATACCTTGTTTTACCAGTGTTTGTCCAAGCTGGGTGCATATGACCTATACGCTCCAGCTTGCGGGGGAGTGTTAGAAAAGCCCATTTAGTCTAGACCCATTATGTATCATTTATTGTTTATCTCTCTCCTCTTTAGTCCCACATCATGTATAGGACCTTTCTCTCTCTTTCTCTCATCTATATATTTGTACTCATTCTTTGTATTTTACACAGGTGAACATATATACAAGGTTGACTTTTTCCTTCTCTACAAAAACAATGAGCGACTTGGATTCTGTGAGAGAGAACGGGAGATGCTAAGTGGGGCCCACGACACCATTAAGCATTTAAAAAAGGGTTATTTACTGGCACCTCCCCTCAAAATTTGTGTAATTACAACTTGCATCCAACTTTCGAAAACACAATTACCCCCAAGACAAAGAGAGAGAAATGGAGAAGCTAAGTGGGGCCCAAGACTCTATTATGCATTAAAAAATCGGGTTGTTTACTGGGACCTCCCCTCGAAGTTTGTGTAATTACAACTTGCACCTGTTACGCGAGCATATTCACTCAAGTGGACACCCTTATCAAAATTTATGGCGCGTGTATATGGAAGCCGCCATGGTCGCGGACACATTCACTCAAGTGGACCCCCCTCATCATAATTTATGGAGCGCGCATATGGAAGCCGCCATGATCGACCTTCTTATAATTAATTTGTATGAATTAATTAATTTCTACTGATTAATAGTAATTAATAAAGTTAATTATTTTGTATTTTCTTGTTGGGTTGCCTTTTGTATTTTCTTGTTTGGTTGCCTTTCGTATTTTCTTGTTTGGTTGCCCTCCCTCATTTATATAAGGGGGAGGGGATTATGTGTGAAGTCGTCTTGAAATGTATGAAAGATTTCAGAGTTGCTCCATAATTTCATTTCTTTTCTTCCTCCCTTTCTTCTCGCTCGCCACCGTCGAGCCCCTTCCCTTGCCGGATTCCACCCGGGAATTTATCATAACCGTAACAATTGGTCCGACCTGCCTCACCGCCCGCCATCTAGCCGTCGGTGATCGAGAATGTGCTACGGTGGGACTTCCGCTTCCGCAAAAATCCGCGATTTCCACTTATCATCCTGACTTCCGCTTCTTTGGAACCAGCGACAACGTCAACACCGTAGAAAACCGCGACTTCCGCTTCGCCTTTCAGCTAACTTCGCCCAGGTTCTACTTCCATCGACCGGAACCCCAGCCGTCGATCCGCCCCCCAGCAGCTGCCTACCCGCCGATCCGCCTCCCCCGACGTCGGGGCCACCGATCCGCCGTCTGCAAACGTGCGTTCGCCGCTCCTAGCACGTAGCCGCCACCGATCCGCTGGGTTCAAGATTTTTGACGAAAGAAGGCCGTCCGCCTTTGGTTCTGCCATTCCCAGTCCAGATCCACAGCCTCCGCCGCATTCCGACCAAGATCCGTCGGATTTGCCGATTCCAGTGAATCTATTCCGCTCCGTCAATCCAAGCCATGGTTCCTAACACACGCTCGACCGGAGATCTTCCTTCGGAGGAGACCACCGAAGCCCTAAACCGTCGCTTGGGAGCTCAAGAGCAACTCATCACCTACATGCACGCCTCCCTCCTCGCCCTCCATGCCAATGTCGATTGCCTCCTCGCTTTCGACGGACGAGATTCCGCAACCCACTATAGGGTTCGCTGCCCTAAGCCGTTTCCATCGTGCCTCCCGCACCATGCGAGAGTTTCTCTGTCATGTCGCCCCCAACATGCCTCTACGACACCACTCTGCCCCTCCGCCCCGCAGTCGATCCTCCCGTTGACCTTGCACCAGCCCCATCAATCCTCTATCGTTCTCTCGTCGACAAGGCCCATACGGGGACAGAGAGTATGACACCCCGCCGCTCACCGCACGTCATCAGAATTCTTCAAGACACCGACAAAGATTGGGGCTTCTACCTTGAGGACTCCGACAAAAGTTGGGGCTTCGACATTGAGGACAATGTCGATTTTCAAGGGCAGTATAGTATTACGCGGGCACATTCACTCAAGTGGATCCCCCTTGTCAAAATTTATGGAGCGCGTAAATGAAAGCCCCGATGGTCGTGGGCACATTCAATCAAGTGGACCCCCCTCATCATAATTTATGGAGCGCGTATATGGAAGCCGCCATGAGCGACCTTCTTATAATTATTTTGTATGAATTAATTAATTGATATTAATTAATTTCTACAAATTAATAGTAATCAATTAAATTAATTATTTTGTATTTCCTTGTTGGGTTGTCTTTTGTATTTTCTTGTTTGATTGCCTTTTGTATTTCCTTATTTGGTTGCCCTCTCTCATCTATATAAGGGGAAGGAGTTTATGTGTGAAGTCATCTTGGAATGTATGAAAGATTTTAGGGTTGCTCCCTAAGTTCATCTCTCTTCTTCCTCCCTTTCTTGTCACTCACCACCGCCGGCCCCCTTCCCTTGTTGGATTCCTCCCGGGAATTTATCATAACCGTAACAACACCGCTCTAACTTTCAAAATTACAATTACCCCCCACCCCCACCCCCCCCCAATGTTTACATTTCATAACATACATGCACAAAAAGCCCCCCCCCCCCCCCCCCCCCCCATGTTTTTGTAATTTTGAAAGTTAGAGGGGTAGAAGCTATAATTATGCAAACTTTTTGGGGAGGTCCCAGTAAATAACCCTTTAAAAAATATATAATAATAAAAAATAGGAGCTTAGCAAGGCATGTGTAAAACATGAGACCTTGACTCAATCCACTAAACTTTGGGCATGTTATTTTTCATAAAATAGATCTTGGACCAACTTAACTCGACTCAATTGCACTCCAAATAGTCTAATTGGCTCAAGATCCACCATCAAATTGATATTTTTCACAATAATAACACATTTGCTCAACCAATTTCATAACCAAGGCCAGAACTTCATAATTTATAATAAATAAAAAATTTCCCATACCCCACATGATTACAATGCCACCTCTCCCAAGCCGAATGAAGCAGCCGTGCTAGATATCCTTTGTCTATGGCGGCAATCACCTGGACCAAATCATGTACAACAATAAGCCATAACCGATTCAGCACATCTCTTCCTTCAAGTTTCATATGAATTCCGATTGATCTACTTGATATATCCGTGCTTATAGGTCCACGATCATTCGCAAATTGCCTTCCGACGAATTGAATGTGTAGCCCGAAGAAAATAATTCACATGCATTCGGTCTTTAGTCACTTCTCGTGCAATCGAATTCACAACTAGCCGACTTTATTCTGGAAGCCAAATCATCCATCATCATGTAAATCTTCTGTATCTCTGGCTGCAACCTATCCCCAACCTTATAATTATGAACAATTTCATTCAAATCCACAAGCCTATGACCAGGCTTCAACCTGACTCCTCTTTCCTTTGCAAGGTGTTTCACCATGTGAGCATCCTCCCATCTGTAAGCTGCCACATAAATGCTCTGAAGCAATGTGTAGGCTGAGACATTGGAAGGCTCTAACTCCATTAATCTCTTGGCGATTATTTCGCCCAGCTCAAGATCACCGTGAAATCGGCAGAGTCCGAGCAGGCCACTCCAAATCAACGACTCTGTTTCTTCGGGCATGCCCAGAAGTACTTGGACTGCCTCGTTGATGAGCCCTGCGCCCCCATAGAGGTTAGACAAGCACCAATAATGGGCAAATGTTGGTTTGAGATTGTAGAGGCTCGTCATTTGCTTAAAATATTTCTTTCCTTTGTCCAAAATCTCCGCACGGGCACAAGCACACAAGACTGAGATGAAAGTAATTTCATCGGGAGAGATTCCTGTTGATTTTCCACCTATGAAATAGATAAGCAAAATAAAAAAGAGTTCAATCTACAAACGCTTTCTTTTTGGAATATGTAGAGATACTACTATATATAATTCCAAAAACAACAGACCAAGTATCTTCCATCTTTTATACAAGAGATTGGTGAATATATAGAAGTTTAGCATAAAGGGATTTAAAGTTCTAGAATAATGGATGCAAACATTCATTTCATATAAACAAGTCTAACAAAAAAAATTATGAAAGAATCATGTAATAACAAAAGAAAGGATTTAGTTTGTACAACGGTATTCTTATGCGAATATGATCAGTTGAGAAAGTCTCATACGTCAAGATTACTTTCCATCCAGGCTACCTCATGGGGAACCAAGGTTGTCAGGATCGCGATTCAGATCATACGATCCTACGATCCAGATTTTGTAAATCGATCCTAATTTTGTAAAGCGATCCTCGATCCGACCCTACTATCAGATCCGATCCTAGCTCGAAACGATTTCATCTAGGATCTCGATCCTGACACGCCACTCAGATTGCATTCCGTCAGAGCCTACTAGAGTATATGCAATGTCGCAGAAGATGTTGATCGGAATTTCCTTCTGGCGATCCATGGCAACGACTGCGCAAGGCACACCGTTTTATGATTTTAGGGATTTTTATTTTATTTTTTGTCTCAAATTAGAGGGTTTAGACACCCATCATTAACGAATGATCATAGCCGTTCATAATGGATACTCTAATCTCCCCACTCGTATATACAAAGTATTAGGGTTGCAATGATACTTCATTAAGGTTTCTGGTGTTAAAACGTGGATCCCGCGGTGCCGATGCCGCTACCACTTGGTGTCAACGCCTAGGGTAAGCCTCTTTACTTCATTCTTTGCTTATTACAACCGTGGAATACTTGACTACAACCCTAATACTCAAATTTTTGTAGTTTTGAGCGTCTTGTGCAGCTATTATACGCCTTATCTAATGTAAATTTGACTCAAGCTTGTTTGCTTCTTAACTATTTAATACAGATTGTTTGTTATGTTTGCTAATGTAAATTTGACTCAAACTTGTTTGCTTTCATTTTTACCTGCAATTTGCCGCGAATCTTACTAAGTACTTATTGTTTCATCATTAAATTGCTAATATGCCGACAAAATATTCAAAGACGCACATTAATTTTCCAAGGTTTTAAGAACCGGACCAGTGAGTTCAAATGTTCAAGGTCCAATCGGTTGAATCGGTCCAACCGGTTGGACCGATCAGAACGGGGTTGAACCGTAATACAACAACAACACTCAAGTCTTTATCCCACTATAGTGGGGTCGGCTACCAATTAATCGATCGTTGCAAGAAAAAATCATCCCCGCTCTTCAGCCTGTCACACATCAGCGCATGACGTGCCATTCTCCACATCCTAGACAAGACCAATGCATATATATTACGGGTTGAACTGTAATATTATAAAAAACACAAAATATATTAAATTTTATACTTTTATACATATTTTTATAGTTTTATAGTTGTATACTTATACGTAAGTATCTTTATATATTAATTTATATGTATTATTATATATATATTTATTAATCTTATATTTATAGTTTTATATTTATATTTATACAGTCCTTATAACTAATTAGATTAATTAAAATGAATATTGAATAATATTAATATATTAATTTTTATGAATAACATTATATTATATAAAATATATTTCAATGGATTTCAACAAGGTCAAGTTGTTTTATTTAAACCGCCTGATCTGCGTATTTGACCTGCCAGGTTATGGAGAACTGGCCACGGTTCCCGGTCAACCCGCCTGGTTCCCCGGTTTCCGGGTTTCCGGGTGGTCCGATTATTATGTGACCAGCAGAGCTGGAACGGACCGCAGGTTGTCTGGTCGGCGGTCCGACAGGTCGGACCGACTGGTCCGGTCCGGTTTTCAAAAACTTGCAATTTTGCATAAATAATTCCATGCACAACACTACAGAAAAGTAAGGAAAATAAATCAATTGAGTATCATTGTGACTCAACATCCCTTCATCATAAGAGAAAAAAACTTATAATTTCATCAAAAATAAAAATAAAAAGTCTTTTACTCAATTTCTCCTAAATAGAAACAATTAGGTGAAACAATTTCAAATCAAGTCCTTCAGCATTTCCAATTTTAATTTCTTCTTCATTTCTTTCTCTACAATTTCTTTTACACCAAAAATAGCCTATATTTCATGCTTGATTTTTGTTCTTCATTCATGTGTTATGACTTAAGATGATTGGGATATTTCTTTTCATAGATAACCATTATGTTATGATCCCTCATTTATACAAAGAATTTCTTCTGTTTTTATAAGATTATTATCATTGAAAGATATTTTCTCTCTCAAAATCTCTCCTTAACCTTCTTCTCTGTCAACATTCTAACTACCAACTCTACTAGTCTTTAAGCTCCGTTTGGCACGGCGGTGGCGGTCGTGAATGTGGTGGTTATGAACCGTCATTCGTGAATGCCCGACCTCACCTAAGGAACTTCAACCACTTTTATGTTCAGAACTAGTTTTCTTTCCTTAGAGGTGGTCATAACTTTTTCATGTCAAACATATGACGGTGGCATTTTTGTCCAAACTCACCAGAGAAAAAACTCCCCGCCAAATAGAGCCTTACTCTACACATCTCTTTCTAATCACACAATAACACAACACAACCAAAACAACAAGAACAATACAATGGTCCATAAGAATGCCTTCTAAAATAGGTGCCCATCATTGTTAAGTTCAACCTACTAAATTGTTCTGCATCAGATATGGGAATTCACAAGAACAAGTTTTCATTAAATCAGATACTTGTTTCTCAACCCAAAAAAAATTAAATGAGACATATTTGCACTAGAAATAAATATCCAAACTTTAGTAATCCTATACTCCCAAAAAAAAAACTCACTTTTTTTCATCCAATTCTTAAGGAGCCATCAAACTTATGTGGGCACATGCTTTTTCATACTTCACCTAATGAACATTGAAATGGAACTCATCAATGAAAACTTACTTGAAACTAAATCTTCAAACAAAGCAAGCCCATCCTCCGGAGAGCCATGAATGCAATGCCCATGAATCATAGCATTCCAACAAACCAAATTCTTCTCGCCGATCCCATCAAATACAATCTTGGCGATTTCTACCTTCCCGCACCTACTGTAAAGATCCAACAATGCTGTCCCAAGAATTAGATTTTGATCGCTGAAATTCCTGATCGAGTGCCCGTGAAGAGATTTTCCATCCTTGATCGCGCCCAGACGACCGCAAGCTGTCACCATGCTCACCATGGTGGTAATGCTCGCACTGAATCCAGTCCGCATCATCTCTCTGAAGAGCTTCAACCCATACTGTGGCCTCTTTCCTTTCAGGTAGCCATTAATCATAGCATTCCAGGACACAACATTTCTTTCTGGCATTTCCTCAAACAGCTCACGGGCACTGGCGAGGTCGCCCACCTTAACGTAACCATCAACCATGGCGTTCCAGGATATAACGTCCCTCTGAGGAATTTCGTCGAACAGAGCACGGGCGCAGCAAGCAAGGCCGCAGGCCGCATACATGGAGATGAAAGCGTTAGCGACGTGGACGGAAGCCGGCGTGGCCCCGCGCTTTAGCGCTTGGGCGTGGGAGATCTCACCGCCGGTGAGATCGGGGGTACGAGCGGCGGCGGCGGCGATCGAAGGAAAAGTGAATGAGTTGGGGGAGAAAGCGGCGGCGAGCATTCGGAAGAAGAAAAGGAGGGTGCGGCGAGGGGTGGGGGAGTGGGAGAGGGTCTTGAGTATGATGTTGACGGAGAAGGTGTCGGGTGGCGAAGGATGGCGGCCGAGGAGGATACGTGCGGCGTGAGACGTGTCGCCGGAGGCGGCGATTGCAGCGGCGGCGCGTAGAGCATTGCCGGCGGAAGATGGCGGAGGAGGGATGTTGGTCGAGCCATCATTCATTGTGGTCTAGATCAAGGTCGGGGCAGGTTAATATGAGCATTTTGTGGGGGTCGAATTTGGTACGGATTTCTCTTCTCTTGTGCATTTGTGCATTTATATATTTATATAGGCATGGGTGCTGTTATGTGCAAATCTAGTTCGGTTACGTGCAAATCAAGTTAAGTGCTAATCAAACTAAAAAATCAAAAATACTTGTAAACCCGTAAAAACCGGTCTGCACCTAGTTGTTCTGGCAGTTTTTTTGAAAGAGCGGTTTGCACGTACCCAAAATCGATTTGCACATAAAATTACTCTTTATATAAGGAGATCATATTTCGATTTTAATCATCTTTATAAAAAAAAATCCACTTTTTAAAAGGTGATTGTTAACCGCAGCCCGTTATTTTGCTAGTCGTACCCCAAAATTTTCCAATTTTTCGCATGTTTTTGAAATACACCTTGTACATGCAATATCAGGAAAAGTGTTCAACACGAAAGTTGTAGATATCGACGAGCTCTACAACTTTCGTGTTGATCACGTTTCCTAAAAATATATGTACAAGATGTACTTTGGAAATATGTCCAGATTTTGTGCTTTTTCGAAATACGTCTTGTACATGCAATTTCAAGAAAAGTGTTTACCTCGAAAGTTGTAGATCTCGACGATATCTAGAACTTTCGTGTTGAACACTTTTCCTGAAATTGCATGTACAAGCGTATTTCGAAAAGACGCGAAAAATTGGAAGATATTGGAGTGCGACTAGCCAATTACGGGTTGCGGTTAACAATCGCCTTTTAAAATCCGAATTTTTTCTTTTATTTAAAAAAATATGCTCTCACTCGCAAATCCCCGTACACACCGCAAAAAAGGTGTGACAGATGAAGTATAATATTTGGAGGTTTGCGAGTGGTGGCAAAGTCGTCATGTCAGGATAGTGTCATGATCGGAATATTACTGCGCGGGAACCGGAGACCCCATGCACTACCACAGTACAGATACTGTCGTGATTGCCCGTAAGGGTGAAGCCAGGTGCATGTCACGCAATGTATATATGTATGATTGTATCCCTTAAAACAATAATAAAAAAAATTAAACTAAATAAAAGTATAGTTGTTCTATTTTTGCAGCCCCTCCATTCTCATATACCCCTAATTCGCGTCATGCCGCTGCTTCTCGCGCTCTACTATAATTCCTTTTGAGAAGTTGACGGAAAATCTATCGTCCAGTGCAACTTTGAGAAGCTCCGCAACCTCGTATATCTCATCGACGACCATGCGGACGCTGCATCCAGCCTCCTTCCCACAAGTCTGGGTTCTGCCGAAGAAAAATTCATCCCCACCCCTCGCAAAATACCAAAGCACTAAGTTGGATACACCATTGATCCCAACTCGAATACTCTAAACATCTACATTGGTTTCATAAATGATAATCATTTCGTTCTTTTAAAACAACGTCAAGATTGTCCACTGCCACTAATATTTTCAATAGGAACAAGATGACTAAACAATGAGACATTTTTTATGTAGCACTTCTTGGAGATTGAGGAAGGCGCACATTTAATTTTGAAACTATGCACATTACAACTTTATGAGTACTCCATATTTTCATGATATATTAATTATTGGATAAAATCAATCGCATGTGTTTTTTTCTGTAAAATTTCCACTACTTACGCTTTATTTATTTCGGCGTTTTTAGACGGCGTTTGGAGCAAACGTCGCCGCAAGACGCCGAAACAAATGAGCCACTGTCGGCATTTTGCGTGTTTGGTCCCGCAGCAAGGAGAAAAAGTTGTCTTTTTCGTGTGTTTTGATCCCCGCCTCTGAGCCTCCAGTTCGATCCCCGTGTTTCCTCCCGCCTTCTACTCCCGCCACCGCCGGGACAAATAAAGTCTTAGTTATTTATTAATTTAAATTTGACCGTTAATTTGGAGCAATCCAATTAAACACTACTAATTAACTTTGTTAATTGTTTGGTGAATGTTTATGTTCATTTTGGGATAACAAATTGTATGTTTTATGTTATTTCTCATTGCTACCAATTTTTCGATGCTCTTATAACTATCCTAACAGATGGTCATTTGTCGTTATATCTCATTTTAATGACTTCTATACTCTAATAACAGTATTATGGATCGATCAACATTATATTATATGTATTTTTCTATATAAATTTTTTTTATGTATACGAGGAGAAAAAGACAAAATATATAAAAATCATATTTAAAATGAATCATCGATTATAAGTGTCGTCATTGAGAACTCGAAAACTTGTAACACAAAAAATAGTGAAATTTGGTTAGCACCGAACCAACAATAAATGCACTTTGGGTGCACCCGAGAAGAGCCGGTGGGCACCAAACTTTTACGGATGTGCGAAGACCGCTCACCACCAAAAACAACGCTCATTTTTGTTAAGATAAATTTTCTCCTAAGTATGAAAGAGGATTAGCCATCTTTGACCTGGAATTCAACATGTGCTCTTAAAGGAAGCTTCCAGGAAATTGTCCAAAGGAAGCTTCATGTCAAATGACATGTGTTTTTGACCGAGGGAAGCTTCATGGAAGCTTCATCCACATGTCATCTACCACACCTACCTCCTTGATTTTGGACCTATAAATAGGGATGAAGGAGGAGAGGTAAGACATCCACTTCTCTCCAAACTCAAGCATTGAAAGATCTAGAGAGGCTTTTGCGGCAATCGTCTTAGTTGGGAGAGCTTTCGGACGTCGTTGTACGACGTTGACAAAGAGTACTTCGCCTACACGGATTGGATCTGGAGCAGATATTGGCAAGGATTCGAAGAGGCATCTTGGAGAGGATTTGTGTAATCCGTCTCATCCGCCGCTGTCGGTAACTTGCAGTTTTTCTGTTGCTATTTATTGTATTGTGTAGTGTGAAGCTGGTGGAGATCCTTTGTGGATCGGTGGAGGGAAAGCCTGTAATCCGTGCGTGTGATTTTTCACACACTTTTAGTGGAGGCTTTCCGGGTTGGACTCCGATCGTCCCGTGGTTTTTTACCCGATTTGGGTTTTCCACGTTAAAAATTTCCTGTGTGCTTTTCTGTGCTTTTGTTGCTTTTATTTTTGTACTGTTGTTTCCGCTTGCATACCGCTGAACGCGGTCGCACAGGTGCTCGCTCAAAATTAAAACAGGTGCTCTGGTCGGGATTGTTCGCTCGCATTCCCAACAAGTGGTATCAGAGGGAGGTTGAGTGTCAGAGCCGTTCAGTGACAGAGCAGATACCGGGCTGACCTTTGGGATTTCAGGACGAGTCGATCGGGATCTCGGGTGTGCAATTGGGAGTGATAGTTTACGACCATTGGCCCGCTGACTATCCTCTCCAGCTGCATACTTTGAGATAGTCGACTCAAAGATCAGTGGTCGGTCCGGCCAGTTGGCAGAGCATAATGGAGTCATCATCAGGTTCGGAGCACATGATAAAGTTGAATGGTGCCAATTATCACCAGTGGCATCTACTGATGGAGGATCTGATATATGTGAAGGGCTGGCATGCTCCTATCTTTGAGGAGATGCCAAAGGACACAGATCCAGCAAAATGGAAGGTGGAACATCGGAAGCTGTGTGGGTTTATCAGACGATTCGTGGAGCCGAACGTCTACAACCATGTGGCTAGCATCAATGATGCAAAGGATCTGTGGAAGACTCTCGAGACCTTGTATGCCAAGAGCACGGGCATCAACAAGTTATATTTGCTGAAGAAGCTTGGAGAGTTCAGATACCGGAGGGCTCTCCTATTTTGGATCATGTCAACGAGTTCCAGGGCATTATTGATCGTCTCACTGCTATGAAGGTGACATTCGAAGACGAGGTGAATGCATTGTGGCTTCTCAAGTCACTTCCAGATTCTTGGGAGATGGTCAGAGTTTCTCTGATCAATTCTTCCCCCAGGGGATTATTTCCATGGAGATCGCCAAGAGTGGGATCTTGAATGAGGAGGTGAGACGAAAGTCTCAGGGGACTTCAGGCTCTTCTTCACGAGCTGACGTTCTCTTTACTGAGTCCAGGGGGAGAGGAAGGAGTAAGAGCCGAGGAAGGAAGGAGGACAGGAGTCAGAGTAGGGGCAAGTCGAAGTCACGTTATCAGAACGTGGAATGCCACTACTGTCATAAGAAGGGTCACATCAAGAAATTCTGCTACTCGTTGAAGAACGATCAGAAGAAGGGGATTGCCACTGAGGGCAAAGATGAGGGTCATACGGCAGCCACCATTTCGACTGAGGAGGACGACATCATTATTATTGGCGACGACGTCACGGCTGCACTCTCGTGTGACGACCGATGTTGGATCGTTGACTCTGGAGCCTCTGCGCATGTCTCCCACAACAGGGAGCTGTTTGCCACTTACAACACTCATGACTGTGGGGTGTTGCGGATGGGCAATGGGGATACGTCTAAGGTACTTGGGCGTGGAGACATGCATTTGAAGACAAGCACTGGAGCCCTACTAGTTCTGAGGGATGTACGACATGTGCCAGACATCCGTTTCAATCTGATATCTGTTGGCAGACTTGGAGATGAAGGACACCTGAGTGTCTTTGGAGGAGACTTCTGGAAGCTGATCAGGGGATCACTTGTGATGGCCAGGGGCTACAGAGATTCTGGACTGTACTACATGGAGGGGAGGCCTGAAGTTGCTCAGGCCAACTCCGTCAGGGATGAGACATCCACTTCCTTATGGCACAGGAGGCTGGCACACATTAGCCAGAAGGGTTTGGGATGCCTGGCGAAGAAAAAGCTCATTAGTGACATTTCTGGTGATCATTTGGAGAGGTGTGACCATTGTATGGCTGGGAAGCAGAACAGGATTTCATTCCAGAGCCACACGTCCACCAGGAGATCGGAGTCTTTGGAGCTGGTTCATACAGATGTTTGCGGACCCCTGAAGGTCCACACTAGAGGAGGAGCTTTGTACTTCGTTACCTTCATCGACGATCATTCGAGGAAGCTTTGGGTCTATGCTATTAAGACCAAAGATCAGGTCCTCGATACTTTCAAGAGATTCCACGCTGAGGTGGAGAGACAGTCTGGGAAGAGGCTGAGATGCATCAGGTCCGACAACGGGGGAGAGTACATTGGTCCGTTTGATGAGTACTGCAGGGACCACGGCATCCGACATGAGAAGACCCCGCCAAAGACGCCGCGGCTGAATGGCGTAGCTGAGAGGATGAATCAGACACTATTGGAGAGGATTCGGTGCATGCTATCTGAGTCAAAGCTGCCAGGGATGTTTTGGGGCGAGGCTCTTCTTACTGCAGCGCATGTCATCAACCTCTCGCCGAGCTCAGCGTTGCGGGAGGATGTCCCAAATAGGGTCTGGTATGGGAAAGACCCCTCTTACAGTCACTTGCGGGTATTTGGCTGCAAAGCCTTTGTACACGTCCCCAGGGACGAGAGATCAAAGTTGGATTCGAAGACCCGGCAGTGCATTTTCTTGGGGTACGGCTATAGTGGAGAGTTCGGGTACAGGTTCTTTGATCCCGTTGAGAAGAAGCTTGTACGTAGCCGTGATGCTATTTTCTGTGAGGATCAGACTGTTGGTGATCCTGAGGGGACTGTTGAGTCTGAGGTTGATTCTCGCACTACTGCAGAGTTACCTATGGTTGGAGTTGATGACACTGAGGAGGCTATTGAGCCTGTGCCAACACAGGGTACTGATACCCTTCCGGATCATGATATCACCACTGATGGTGAACCAGGAGTTGCTGAGGACATTACTGATGATGTGCCTGCCCCGGCACCTGAGCCTGCCCTGCGGAGGTCAGCTCGGACCAGGCACCCGTCCGCTAGATATTCTGCATCAGAGTTCATACTGTTGACTGATGCGGGGGAGCCTGAGAGTTATGACGAGGCTGTGGAGAGCACCGAGAAGCGTCAGTGGATGGTTGCTATGCAGGAGGAGATGCAGTCGCTGCAGAAGAACCACACGTATGACCTAGTGAGATTGCCTAAGGGCAAGAAGGCCTTGAAGAATCGATGGATCTTCAGGGTAAAGCAGGGAGACTCCTCCACACCTCCCAGATACAAAGCTAGGCTGGTGGTGAAAGGTTTTGGACAGCGGCAGGGTGTCGACTTCGATGAGATCTTCTCGCCTGTGGTGAAGATGTCATCAATTCGTGTTATACTAGGCCTCGCTGCGAGGCTAGACTTGGAGATAGAGCAGATGGATGTCAAGACCGCCTTTCTGCATGGTGATCTTGAGGAGGAGCTATACATGGAGCAGCCTGAGGGCTTCAGCGTCAGAGGGAAGGAAGGTCTGGTGTGCCGCTTGCAGAAGAGTCTATATGGCCTGAAGCAGGCCCCGCGACAATGGTATAGGAAGTTTGATTCCTTTATGGGGGAGATCGACTTCAGGAGGACCACCCTTGACCACTGTGTGTTCATCAAGCAGTATGCTTCAGAGGACTTCGTCATTCTGCTGTTGTACGTGGACGATATGTTGATCGTAGGGAGGAACACTGCTCGCATTGCTGAGTTGAAGCGGCAGTTGAGTTCCACTTTTGAGATGAAGGATTGGGTGCTGCGAAGACCATTTTAGGGATGCACATTCGCAGAGACAGGGGAGCCAGACTGCTTTGGTTATCACAGGAGCGGTACATCCGCAAAGTGCTGCAGAGGTTTGATATGGATCAGGCAAAGAAGGTGAGTGTGCCGCTTGCAGCTCACTTCAGGCTTACCGCTGATCAGTGCCCCAGCACACCCGAGGGGATCGAGGATATGCAAAAAGTTCCGTTTGCATCTGCAGTTGGAAGCCTTATGTATGCGATGGTGTGTACGCGGCCAGATATTGCGCATGCCGTTGGGACAGTCAGTAGATTTCTCTCCAATCCTGGGAGAGAGCATTGGAGCGCAGTAAAGTGGATACTGAGATACCTGCAAGGGACTTCAGACTTGACGTTGAGATTTGGAGACAGTGAGCCAGAGTTGTTGGGCTACACTGATGCGGACATGGCTGGAGATGTGGATTCCAGGAGGTCGACGTCAGGGTACTTGATTCTATTTGCAGGGGGAGCTGTCTCGTGGGCGTCGAGGCTGCAGAAGTGCGTTGCACTGTCCACCACGGAGGCTGAGTTCATTGCAGTCACTGAGGCTGGGAAGGAGTTACTTTGGATGAAGAGGTTCATCAAAGAACTTGGATTCACTCAGGACCGATACACACTCCTGTGTGACAGTCAGAGCGCTATTCACCTGGGGAAGAACCCCACGTTCCACTCGAGGTCGAAGCACATCGACACTCGGTATCATTGGATACGAGATGTCCTGGAGCAGAAGGAGCTTGATCTTCAGAAAGTACACACAGATGACAACGGGGCAGACATGCTGACCAAAACTGTGCCAAGGGGGAAGTTCGAGCATTGCGTTAGAATCGCCGGGATGGCGGTTTCTTCCACCTCGATGTGAAGGAGGAGATTTGTTGGGTACAGTTCCCGTCCTTTGTGGAAAAAACTGTTGAGTTCGAGTCTCATTAACTCGAATTTGGTGCTGCTGATCAAATGTAGAGACATTGATGGAGGACCTGGCGGGAGGCAAATTAAAGACTCTGGGGAAGATTATCAGAATGACAAACTTTCTTCACTTAGTCGAAAAGGGGGAGATTTGTTAAGATAAATTTTCTCCTAAGTATGAAAGAGGATTAGCCATCTTTGACCTGGAATTCAACATGTGCTCTTAAAGGAAGCTTCCAGGAAATTGTCCAAAGGAAGCTTCATGTCAAATGACATGTGTTTTTGACCGAGGGAAGCTTCATGGAAGCTTCATCCACATGTCATCTACCACACCTACCTCCTTGATTTTGGACCTATAAATAGGGATGAAGGAGGAGAGGTAAGACATCCACTTCTCTCCAAACTCAAGCATTGAAAGATCTAGAGAGGCTTTTGCGGCAATCGTCTTAGTTGGGGAGAGCTTTCGGACGTCGTTGTACGACGTTGACAAAGAGTACTTCGCCTACACGGATTGGATCTGGAGCAGATATTGGCAAGGATTCGAAGAGGCATCTTGGAGAGGATTTGTGTAATCCGTCTCATCCGCCGCTGTCGGTAACTTGCAGTTTTTCTGTTGCTATTTATTGTATTGTGTAGTGTGAAGCTGGTGGAGATCCTTTGTGGATCGGTGGAGGGAAAGCCTGTAATCCGTGCGTGTGATTTTTCACACACTTTTAGTGGAGGCTTTCCGGGTTGGACTCCGATCGTCCCGTGGTTTTTTACCCGATTTGGGTTTTCCACGTTAAAAATTTCCTGTGTGCTTTTCTGTGCTTTTGTTGCTTTTATTTTTGTACTGTTGTTTCCGCTTGCATACCGCTGAACGCGGTCGCACAGGTGCTCGCTCAAAATTAAAACAGGTGCTCTGGTCGGGATTGTTCGCTCGCATTCCCAAAAACAACGCTCATTTTCATGCATTTTGTCTTCACACCACTAATAATTAAACCCATGGGTTAAACCGTCATTCGTTAAAGATCACCTAACAAACATCATCCGTTTGAACATCATCCGTTTGGGGTTGAATAAATTTAGAATTAAATGTGGCTTATTAAATAAAGGACATTGTTATATATAGATCATGTATTCATGTTTGACTATATACAAACCTAAAATTTAGTTTTTTTTTACCTTGTTTTTCCTACTATAGACAAACCAAATAAATACCTCCCAAAAAAAAACAAAAAACACTTTCCTCATTTTCATAAGCATAGCCGCTCCCATCTCCCCGCTCCCGTGCGACAAGATCGACTCCCACGACCCCGTTTCCAGTGGCCGACGGCATCAACCGGTCGTCGTCTACCTTTCGCGACCTGCAAGAGGTAAAACCCTAACCCTGTCTCGCTAGTTCTGTGAAGATATGCTAATCCGCGAGCGGTTCCAAGCGCGAACTTGTATAGGTATTTGCACTTTTAGATTTTGTTTGGGATAGTCGTGGTGTTTGAGTGTTGTCCATGTGAAACTATGATAATAAACACAATCATGGAAATTTACCTTTGTTTCAAACTCTGGTAACTACTTTTTACCCCAAATCTCATTTTTTGGGATCTGAGGGTTTGCAACTATAAAATCTTGACTATGACTGAATGATTGCAGCGGTGTTCTGGCCTAAATCATCATTTTGAGAAAATAGTGTTTATCACTTCACATACTCAAATATTATCCAACTTTTCAACAACTATGTTCACAATGGCCACCGTTCTCCCAAATAGAGCATTCAATTAATTCTCGCTTGCCTTGCATAATTTCCGCTACAAAATCAATAAATTCTCGCTAACCCTATTGTCGTCGTCGTGAAAGAGAAGCTTTACTCTTGTTTTTTATTTTGCATATTGTAGCATGATCAACCATTAACACTTAGAGAAATGGAGTTAGATAATGTGTAGATTCTTTTGTCATGATTGTTAAGTTAAATTCTTATGTAATAAATAGTTTGATTCAATCGAATATTTAAAATTTATTCATTGATTCCAGGTTTGCTTCCCTTGGCGAAGAAGGCGAACGACTTGATTTTTTTTGAAGGATTTGGAACTTTTATGTCCTGAATTATCTATTTTGCAATGTTTGATAATATAATATGTCCTACATATTCTTCTAATATAATATTAAATGATTGCTTATAAGAAAATTAAGTTTGATTTTTTAAAACAATTTGGTCTGCATATAACAATTTAGTCTACATATAGCCGATTTTGAATTAATATGATTTGTATATAACAATGGTTTGTATATAGTCAAACATGATCTATATATAACAATGCATTAAATAAAAATTGAATCAAATAATTAGAAGGGTGGAAGTAAAGCTTCGTTTTAATGTACCTAGTGTTAACAATTATTGACATCTCACATAAATGGAGTATCCAATGTATATCCCCTCAGTCCAATTTCATGCTAAAACCAGGCAAAATACCAATCATATCACTAGTGTACCGTTCTCTAATGCCCAATAATTAACAATTTATCTGTATAGATACGAGTGACCCTGCGGATCAACGGATGGTCCGAGATTATTGATCCTGCGATTCGACTCTACGGGACAAGATGACATGAGAACTAGAGAAGGGGAGGAAGGTTTATAAGCACACCCGAGGGGCTACAACACCTTGAAGTTAGGAGAAACATCCCATCGACAACCAAAAAGTTGACCGAGGTACGAGAAAGGCACCACTTAGAGAGTAGTGGTCTTATGGGTGGTGTCAAGGTGTCATTCCAGATACCACTGTGATCATATTTATAGACAAATACACCCCCAGACGACTTGAGGAGTAACCTCACCCATAGCGGCGAGTTACATGAGATATCCACCTATGCCGACGACTAACAAGGCAACTCGCCCTATGGCTTACAAATAATCACCTCCATTAGTTAACTTTGACTTCTGTTGACATGTCTTAGATGAGCCCACTTTCGACGAATATGAATTGTACAATGACTGCTATTAAAGAGTTCATTACATATTTGTTTTTGTCTCATGTTTGTTGACCAATCTTGGTAAGTCTTGTTGTTTGGTTTGGATTAGATTCGGTCCGTGTTGAAGTCAGAAAAATTTCCAACCTCGAATTCGGACCAATGCCGCTTAAGGTTACTAGCTCAGAGGTTAGATCAGACGACTAGGATGAAGAATGAAGGATGAAGGTCAACATGACCCCAGATGTTGCGGCAGGAAGGTCCCGCCACGTACCCGAATACTCGAAAGGAGTAGCCCCTTCTCAACCAGAAATGGTCGAACTAGGTACGAGGGAGACTAGCTGATGACGAAGTCGCAAGGTCGCGACCTGACCTCTAAGGAAAAGGAATCCAAAGACTTGGCTAGTATCCTAAAAAGAGGGCTCGCGAGTATCCTGCGGAGGATTTCAAGTGTCTCACCTCGTACCTCTGGGGTCCTATTTATAGACAAATCCAAGGAGAGGGGTCATATTTATACCACCCCCCGGCGACTAGGCGAGTTTTCGGAGGAACTCGCACGGGCTGAGCGAGTATCTCGCCTAGTCGCCTACCTAGCGAGTATGCGAGGAGAGCTCGCCATACTCTCCCAGGCCTTCTAAGGTCTTGCGCGATGATGTTGACTTCTGTCTTGACTTGTTGACCTTGACTTCTGCTGACCTGGCTGTGGTAGGACCCATTCTCGACGAATACGGGTTGTACAGTAGGCTTGAGCGAGTACACCTGGTACCTAAGCTGCGTAGGAATTTGATATCGCTGGGCAGACTAGACTCTATATGATGCAGTTTTGCGGCGAGAGAAGAAGTTCTGACGGTGATGCGAGGACGCACCGTGCTCATGCGAGCTGTGCAGTGCGGTAGTCTTTACCGGCTGATGGGGATCATGATGCGAGGTGGTATGCCTATGATTTCTGCGACCGACAGAATTAATGGTCGAGGTGGTGCAGGGGATCTCCCTTCTTCTAGTCTGAGTAGGCAAGTCAGATTCAGCGATCCAGTTGCGTCGACATTAAGAGGTTGAGCCCGAGCAGGTCCTTGAGTCGACTGGAGTAGGTCGGCTGACGCCTCAGGTCCTTGAGGTTGTGCTTCGTGCAGACTGGTGCTTCGTGCAGATAGTGCTATGTGCAGATAGTGCCCAGTGCAGATGGTGCATCGTGCAGGTGGTGGATCCGGATCCCGAACCAAGATTGTGATTGTTGTTTGGTTCGGATCCGATTCGGTCCGGATCTGATTTTGGAATTTTATTCTCAAATGGCTTGCTGCCTAGATCAGGGAAAAGGAAAAAGAATGGAAACCTTTTATGATTTGTCTACCCGTGAATAAGGGGTGCAATGTTTTTCCTTTTTGAGAATTTTTGATCTGTACGGGTGAATATAAATCATGTAGCATTGGGGAGTATCAAAAGTGCACCACCGTGAGAGCAAAAATCATTAAAAAAAACTCTCATGTAGCCTTGGAGAAGTAGGAATCGCCTGGAGTTTTGGAGAGCCGCTTGTGAGAGGAAACGCATCGTCTCTGTCTTCCTTTCTCTCTCTTGCTTGTGCACTCGGAGAGGCCGTTAGCCTTGGGTGTTGTCGCCGATCTTGAAGGAGGTAGCTGCTGGCGTTGGGAGAGGGAGTTGTCGCCGGGCTTGTTAAAGTTTGTCGTCGGCGTTGCAGTGGACGTTTTTTTGGAGTGGAGAGGCGTGATGTCGACGGCGTGCGTTGATGCAGTTAGACTCGACGGTGATTTCTCTCCGGTGATGGTACTCTCCAAACGGTCATTTTTCTCTTATTTTTCTTGTATTTCAATTTATATTTTCATTATATAAACTGTGTGCCCATATTTTATGTTCTTGAGTATCTGCAAATTTTATAACTGTGCCTACGTTTGTACTGATTTTTATAACAAGTCTAAATTTTTTGTATCGCCTAATACAAATAATCAATTGTTTATGCTTCTTAGCTCAGTTAGTGGCTTCCCGTTGACTAATTTCTTAGGGACTTTCTTAAGAGTTCCCAAAAATTGCTTTAGACTACATGAAAATTGGGATTTCTTACGTGTCAGCTGATGCAAGGTGACTGGTTCTTCAACATGGTGTGGTATTGTGAAGATTAAGGACTATCAGTTATAGGCAGTAGCGGAACTAGGAATTTTTTGAAATCCGGGCACAATTAATTTAAACTTAAAATTAATAAGCAATAATATTTAAATATTATACATCAATAATGATAATGCAAAATCGGACATAAATATCCAAATTCTTAATCATTAAACACTACATTGTAGATTTGTAGAGCAAAAAATAACATAATAAAACTTACTGGTCAACAAACCATTTTCCTTGTACACATACTTTGGAAGCAGGAGATAATTGTGTCATTTATAATTTTATCAGCAACATCTTTTTCAATATAAGTAATTAAAAAATCATTCATCAATTGATCACTCATTCGGTTTCGCAAACGATCTTTTATTATCTTTGTTGTAGTAAACATTCTTTAAACACTACTTGTTCCAACTAGAAGGAGACATGCTAACTTTAATAATCTGAAAACTAACTGAAAATATTTATCATTTTTCAATTCCACTAATAGCTGACGAAGTTCATTTATGCCTTTAACCTAAGACAATATATCAATTGAAATTGTGCGCATGTCACAAATATAAGTATCAAGTTGGCATTTTAGTAGTTGCAGTTCTATTGGAGTGAAATTCTGTGCTTGTCACAAATATAACCATTCAACAAACATGTTTTTATCCGAAATTATAACTGGAAACATGGAAACACAATGAAGAATAAACATAAATCTAGATGCCTCATAAAGAATCAGCAGTATTTGAGACAGCTGGACAACCCGAACAGGAAAAAAATCATAATTAACCATTCAACATTTCAACCTGATGGGCAGGATAACCAAGAACCTAGATTGCTGAAATGGGGTAAAATCTGAACTGATGCAATGTTTCGGGAAAGGGGAAAAATCTATACCTGATGGGTCGGTGGTTGCTGGTACCTGGTGATGTCGGAGGGGAAAGGGCGCTCACACGGTGCCGGCGTCAAGAGTGTCGAGAGGAGACGAGCTGATGCAGTGATTCAAAAAAGGGGGATGTCGGAGTGCCGGTGATGTCGGAGGTGGAACTTGGAAGGCCCTGCAATGCCGCGGAAAACTTAGGGTGAAATGAAGAATATATGAGGAAGATGAGGAGAATATGGAGCCATGGAGTAGGAGGGGGCGAGGAGTGGAGGAGATTATCTGGGCTTGGGGAGGACTGAGGAGTCGGGCCCGTCGCCCGTCGAGGAGAGAATCGGGGGAGAAAAGTTAGGGCAAACTCGCGAATAACAGCGGAATGGTGGAAATTGCGATTTTTTTACACCCGGGCACGTGCCCGGGTGTGTCCCTTAATAGGTCCGTCTATGGTTATAGGGATGCGTGTGCATTGGGGATGAGCGAAATATTTTTTTTCTGCGCTACCCGCTCTCAGAGGAAGGAGCGCGGGTAACTCATGAGCCGTTGGATGAAGCTTTGTAACATGTGCATTGCATTGGATTTTTCTTATTTTTTCCTTTATTTTTTAGCAACCGTTAGATAAAAAACTAAATAAACTTGATTTCACCCGCTCCAACTTTATGAAATTCTAGGCCTACGTAATTATTATTCAAATGAGCTTGACATTCTTTTTTGCCTCAATTGGTGGGTTGGATCACAACCTTTGGTAAATTTGACTTTGGGGAACCTTCCTTCCTACTGCTACGAGTTCTCTGAAAGTGATTGACATGCTTTTGCTGAATGGGGGCTGAAACTTCCGGCACTTCACCCCTTTACCGCCACCTGCAATGGTAGAGAAAATCAGAAGCTACCCATCTTCCATTATTTCTTGATCTTGCTGACTCGTCAACGTGGTGAAAAACTTCTAATGACACATTTATGATTGCTTCAGCATAGGAGTTAATCTCGACCTACAATTTGGTGATGATCTCTTAAAACTTTGAATAAATTTGGAAGCTTCATTGTTCAGAGATGATACACTTTTTGTTAGAATTAATAATTATGTGTGTCAAATATGTTAATCATGTATATTACTGGACTGTCATTAATATCGACCCAAATTGTATAAGCAGTTTAAATAAAGTGTGGATATCGAACGTCGTTTACATTTATATGTTGTGCTTCAATGTAAAACAATCGCATTAGATTTTTCTATAAATAGGTTATGGTCTCAGAGTCATAAGATATCAAAGCAAAATTATTATCACTCTCGTTCAGTTCTAGCATCCCATCGCTGGAGAGAGCCTAAGGAGAAAGAAGATGAGTCGTCTTCTTCATCAGGACCTTGTAGACTTGCAAGATCCTTGACCGCAACAATTCATCCTCATGGATTCAGGTAAGCTCCAGCTCTAGTTTTAATCTCAATGTTTCGACTATAGCGAATCCATCTCCGTCATGATTTCACGGATTCTCCCCAACACGTTTTTCCTTCGAACTCTTGTCTAACGAAAATTGAATACCAACTCGGTATGGAGGAGAAATGGTGTGGCAGTGGATGCTCGTGTCTGTTCTGTAATGATTATGTTGAAGATTCAAATCATGTGTTCGACTATTGTTCTTTTGTAATCACGATGCGGCGCAAAATTGGATTTTGTCCCTTAAGATTGGTGGGATCTTCACTGTTGGAATGAGTGCAAATCAATTGTAATGTTATGGATAGGAAGGTTTTCAGTATTGATTGGGGCATTTTTCGTTTTGCACTATTTGGTGTTTATGAAAAGCCAGATGCACATATGTCATGGAAGAGATTTTAACTTCTCATGTTTAAGTAGCAATGTCCGCAAGACAGTTGGTAATGGACACCCATTTAGCTCGCGGGTGAGGTGGTCGACATGTTGGGTGCATTCCTGCAGATGGTTATTTCCTCATAAATTTGGATGGTGTGGTTTAGAACTTCAGGGTTGTTTACACATGAGGCTTGATTCAGGATTGTCAATTCGGCATGGGAGATAGAAAGTGTAAAATTTCGAAGAAATCAAGTGGATAACTCTGATACCATGAGAAAATTTCTAACGGAAGCTGAGCAAGGTCGCAGGAACACTCGACCAAAACCAAAGTCAAGTAGAAATCAGTAACAACAAAAACACAAGAGTCTCAACATAGGATCAATAATCTTCTTTACAGAGGGAGACATATATTGCGAGACATGATTTTATAATGTACCCAATAGAAACAAAAAACTACAAACAAAAGTGAAACTGATGGTCTGAAGACAAAAACCAACCAAGCTGCAAACCACCAAGACAGTCCGTCGAAACCATCAAGTCGCCAACCCGCAACACAAGTCGCGAGGACTGCATGTTATTGAAATGTTGATGAACTAGAAAACGGTTTACACACTGATGAACCGGGCGAACTGCTTGAACTATCCCCAACCCCGAGGAAGAGAATTCAAGTCGCCTAAACTGCGATCTGTTGTATACCACAGACTGCTATCCGCGAACTGTTCTGCACTGAGCTTCCCAATTAGTTGCCTAGTTGTCCGGTGCTAGCTGTACAACATGCACAGTACAAGTCAACATCACTTAGTCGCGCGGTTAAGAAAGTCTAACCATAAGTTTAAAGTGCGAGCTGAGTTCTCACTGTTTCTGTTATATATGACGAGTTGTGGGGGCCTATTTATAGGCGATAAAGAGAGTGAGGTCACCACCCATGGTGATAGGATAACCGCTCGTCATCCTACAACTAGCACCACTAGTCCGCACAAGAGTGCGAATACCAAAGTCAGACGGCGAAGACATGCAGATAACATGCAGAGTCCGCATGGACATAAGCAATCCAGACACGCGTCCTGAGCCAAGACCACACCTAAGGTGATCTGCTGGACTCTGCACCAAGACCGCACAGTATTGCGGTCTCCGTGACTAAGCAACCAAGCTGGACTTGTCACAATACTGTGACCAAGTTCACACAACTAGCGAACTATAGTATCAAACCACGTGAGCAGTCCACAATGAACTCGGCGATTAGCCTCAGCTATCTGCACTAACCGCCTGCCTCAATGTGAACTAGTCTCAGCTCCAAGCAGACTCCATGGTCTCACCAACCAGACCACGATAACCGTGGTTAGTCAATGCTAACCGCCCAATTACCTCCTAGGGTGCTTGCTGAACTAGACCGCAGGAAGAAGAACAATAACCAAAACCAGGTTATCCGCCAACACCTATCTGCCAGACCGGCAGCAGTCTTTGCGTTCGGTGCGGTCTGCCCAATAGAAACACCCACTTCCACTTCAATAATTTCAACACTCCCCCTTGAAGTGGAAAGTAGAAACTAGCCCGAGCAAAACATGTAACCGAGAAAACGGTCCCTTCGACAGCGGTTTTGTGAAGATGTTTGCGATGTTGTCCTGACTCTGCACATACTCTACCATCAATAACGCTTTCAACACCTTTTGCGAACAAAGTGATGCTCGATCTTGATGTGTTTTGTCCGCGCGTGACAAACTGGATTATTAACCAGTTTGAGGGCCCTTTTATTGTCACAGCGTAGCAGAGTAGAACCTCTCATCTCCTTATGAATAACCTCCACTAACCTACTAAGCTAAATGACTTTTAGAGCTGCCAAGGCCGAAGCCTTGTATTTCGTTTTCATAGTGGAGACAGACACTGAATATTGCTTCTTAATACATCACGAAATAGTTGTCGGTTTGCCTAGCCATGGCGGATAGCCTAGCCAGACAGTCGGTTTCGGTTGTGGTTCATCTCTAGCAGTCTGGACCAGCAAGCACTCTGGTGGTGTAACCGAGCGGATATGTTTATTTATCCGCGCGAAGTGGCAGACTTCTTTGGAGGTCGCCATTGTCGGCAAGTTCTCTGATTCGCAAGAAGGCATCCGGATATAGAGGACTGGGGTGGCTTGCCGTTAGGTCGCTGGTGTATTCTCGGGAGAGAAAGATCAAAGATCACTGGGTTGTTGTTACGGACTCTTTGGAGCTCGCCGGTGTCTGGCATAAATCTGTGCTTGCGGTCTGGTGTTGGATCGTGGAATAAGCGCAGTTGCACGGATAGGATGCCTGAAGGTTACGCAGACTGATTGAGCAGTCTGCATGGTGGCGGACTGGAGTTTTTCAGTAGGGCGCGATCTTAGTATCAGGTTGCGTAGTTAAGATTGGTGACCGTGGAGTTTGAAGGACTTGGTCTGGGTGAGACTAAGTCCAGTTAGTTGTCTAGTTCGCCGAGTTTGCCTTGGTGCAGACTGGTCGGTGTTCGTCGAGTTCTCCTGGAGCGGACTGCTCTTATATTACTTGAGTTCATCAGTATTGGTTGGACTGATTGTCCAAGTCACGGGCTGTGAATATACGGACTTGTAACAGTGTCCGCGAGGTTAGGCGGACTGGTCGTCTATCCGGCAGTGGTTGTTTGGCGCGACCTGGAAAACTGGTTTGGTGTTCGCTCTGTGTGGATACAGGATGTTAGCCGACAGGTTTGATGGGCGGTTATCCTATCAGTGTTGGTGGTGACAACACTCCTCCTCACATCTATAAATAGGACCCCTCAGCTCGTCATAAATAAGCAGTGAACAGTAAAAACGAACTCACACTTGATTTTGCGGTTACAGTTTTCTAACTGTTGAGAATAAGGAAGTTGGTTCTATTCAGGCTGTGCGGCTAACACCAGGCGGCTAGGCGATTACCGGGAACGTTGCTGTGGAACAGTTCATGGATACAGTTAATGGTTAAGCAGCAGGTCGTGGTCTTTGCGGCTTGGTTTCTTCCTCGGAGTTGTGGATAAGCGGAGCAGTTCGTCCGGTCAATCAAAGGGTTCTATTCTCGGCCCAGCTTTTGCAATAATAGCAGTCCACATGGTTAGTCGCGGTTAGGCGGCTTCGGCGGTCTCGACGGACTTAACTAGCGAGTGGTCAGCTTGTGCAGTTACTGGAATCAGTCCGCGCGGTTAACTTCTTGTTGTTGTTTTTGGTTCTCAGATTTACATTATAAAATCATGTATTGCAATATATACCTCCCCCTGTAATAGATGTTATTTTCAATTAGAAACTCTTGTGCTACTGTTGTTGTTGTCTTTTACTGGGCTTTGGATGTCGTTGAGTGTTCCTGCGACCTCGTTAGCTCCGTCTTTCTGGATCAACACTGCAAGGTGACTGGTTCTTCAACTTGGTGTGGTATTGTGAAGATTACGGACCATCTGTTATAGGGATGCGTGCGCATTGGGGATGAGTATGACATTCGTTTTTGGCTCAATTGGTGGGTTGGATCACAGTCTTTGGTAAATTTGGGTTTGGGGAACCTTCCTTCCTACTGCTATGAGCACTCTGAAAGTGGTTCACATTCTTTTACTGAATGTGTGTTGAAACTTCCGACACTTCACCCTTTACCGCCACCTGCAATGGTCGAGAAAATCTGAAGCTACCCATCTTCCATTATTTCTTGATCTTGCCGACTCGTCAACGTGGGGAAAAACTTCTAATGACACATTTATGATTGCTTCGGCATAGGAGTTAATCTCGACCTACAATTTGGTAATGATCTCTTAAAACTTTGAATAAATTTGGAAGCTTAATTTTCCAGAGATGGTACACTTTTTGTTAGAACTAATAATTATGTGTGTCAAATATGTTAATCATGCGCATTACTGGACTGTCATTAATAACGACCCAAATTTAGGTGATCTCATTATTCGGATCGAATACGTTTCATATTGTATATGCAGTTTAAATAATGTGGGGATACCGAACATCGTTTACATTTATATGATGAGCTTTAATGTAAAACAATCACATTAGATTTTTCTATAAATAAGTTATGATCCCATAGTCATAAGATATCAAAGTCAAATTATTATCACACTCGTTCAGTTCTAGCATCCCATCGCTGGAGAGAGCCTAAGGAGAAAGAAGATGAGTCGTCTTCTTCATTAGGACCTTGTAGACTTGAAAGATCTGTGACCGCAACAATCCATCCTCACGGATTCAGGAATGTTTACGCTCTAGTTTTCATCTCGATGTTTCGACTAGAGCGAATCCGTCACCGTCATGGTTTCACGGATTCTCCCCAACACTTTTTTTCCTTCTAACTCTTGTCTAAGGAAATTTGAATACCAACTCAGTAAGGAGGAGAAATGGTATGGCAGTAGACGCTTGTGTCTGTGCTATAATGACTATGTTGAAGATTCAAATCACGTGTTTGACTATTGTGTTTTTGTAATCACGGTGTGGCACAAAATTGGATTTCGTCCCTTAAGATTGGTGGGATCTTCACTTAAAGTGTGGGTGCAAATCAATTGTTATGTTATGGAGAGGAAGGTTTTTAGTATTGATTGGGGTGCTTTTCGTTTTCACTCTTTGGTGTTTATGGAAAGTCAGATGCACATATGTCATGGAAGGGATTTCAGCTTCTCAAGTTTAAGTAGCAATGTCTGCAAGACAGTTGGTAATGGACACCCATTTAGCTCGGAGGAGAGGTGGTCGACAAGTTGGGTGCATCCCTCGTTGGGTGCGATGGATTTCTCCTGTGGAAGGTTATTTCCTCTTAAATTCGGATGGTGCGGTTTAGAACTTTGGGGTTGCTTCCACGAGAGGCTTGATTTGGGATTGGCATTGGAGATGGAAAGGAGGCTTCTCGACTTTATGACTAACACTGGCCGCACTTCTGTTATGCTGGCAGAACTCAACGGTGTTAAAGAGGGGCACCTACTTGCCCATCAGTTGAGCCTTACTCATATTTTGGTGGGTATTTACTCAATCCTGGTTGCTATGTTACTCCAAAATGGCATCCCTTTCTTAAACCATACATTCCCCTCCCTCAATGTGGACTGTAAGAGTCTTCTTGCTAGGTTTGTGTAGGCTTCAGTTCATCACATCTTGAGAGATGAATCAATGAGTGCTAATAGACTTGTTGCCATTCGCCAGGTCTGTTCCGTTGGGGTCTGTTGGATTGTGACACCTCATCAATCCATGTGTCGTCTGCCATGATTCCTGAACCTCCATTAATGGCGTGATTACAGTTTTTAGGGAGGATCTTGGGCTGCCTTCTATGGCTCCCTCAATCTCAGCTCTTTGCCATCCTTGGGTGGCACCAGTTTTGGAAACCCCCCTTGCCTCCACACTATAAAAGGAGGAGATCTCTTTGGGTGTCATACACACAACAAAGGAGAGGGCAGAGAGTGGTGGAGGCGTGCGACATCAAAGAGGGAGCAACGACGGTATTCATTTCTGCGGCCAGGATGAGCAGTGGCGGCAGTCGGTCATCACACTGACAGGCGGAATAGGAGCCGGTGACATCGACGACTTCTCTCTCAACAGAGGAAGAAGCTCGCGATCGGTTGACACCGGTCCATCAGCGGCGGAATCCTCAAGTGTGGTTCCTGGAGGCGGGAGACTCAGGCGGCGGCGGAAGATACAGGCGGATCTGCATTCAGCGATATCGCCCAGCGACATCGCTATCACAGGTGATAGCTCCAGACTTTGATCAGACAGTTACTTTTTGGCGCGTTTCCGATCTTTGTGATTTTAGTGTAAACTCTGTACTAAATTCTCTGATTATAGTGGATCTTCTTCGGTGCTCTCCCCTTGGACGCAGGAGCTTCTCTCCGATCCACGTAAATTGATTATGTCGACTGTGCGTGATTGGTTTCTCGTATTGATTATTTTTGCGTTACTATTATTGCTCGGCTTAACTTCTGTTGTGTTATCCGAGGTGACAACATAGTTGCGAATTAGATCCAATTTCATCACAATTGGTATCAGAGGGAGGTTCCGACCTTGGACCTCTATAAGCAATAGCAATGACGGCAAAATTCGAGATTCCGAAGTACGACGGTAAAATCGATTTTGGGTTGTGGCAGAAACAGATCAAGGCGGTTCTCGTTCAGCAAGGTCTCCACGAGGCGCTCCTCGACAATGAGAAGTCCGGGAAGAAGGATGACGAATGAGAGGAACCGAATCTGAAGGTCATTAACACAATCCAGTTGTGTCCAGCAGACGAGGTCATGTATAACATAGTCGATGCTGAGACTACAGAAGACCTGTGGAAGAAACTGGAGGAGCTATACATGTCTAAGTCTCTCATTAATAAGCTTTACGTGAAGAGGCAGTTGTGCAGATTGAGGATGTTCGAGAGCACTCAGCTGTTGGAGCACATTAATGTGTTGAACAAGCTCATCTCCCAGTTGCGGAGCATGGACGTGAGGGTTTAAAAAGAAGACCGGGTTATTTTTTTGCTGTCTTCTCTACCGAACTCCTATGACCATTTGGTCACCACCATCCTCTACGGAAAGGATTCTCTTAAGATGGAGGAGGTGATGACGACCCTGCTCTCGAATGAAACGAGGAGCAAGTCTGGTCCTAGCACCAGCGAAGGTTTGTTCGTGAAGAACAAAGAACCAGACCTAGGCAGATCGGGAGATAGAGGTAAGAAGAAAAACCGACCTAGGTCTAATTCCAGGGGCAAGAACAACAAGTGTCACTACTGCAAGGAAGAGGGGCACTAAAAAACAACTGCCCGAAGAAGAAACTCAAGGAGAAGACGCAAGAGCCACAGTATGCTACAATGACATCCGATATTGAGAGCGACGCTGACGTCCTTCATGTCTCACCCAGCCTTGATACCACCAACACATGGAGCATGGATACAAGATGTTCCTATTGTGAGGACCCCATTTTGGTCCCCACATAATTCTGTATCTAGGCTACTTTCAAGACAGTTGTCCCAGGATGAAGTAAGGCTAGCGATTATAAAATAAAACACATAATAAGACGTACCTCATAAATTGTAGAATTCCATGAGTCTTCACAATCTTCACTTTTCATTTACATACCCAAAATCATGTCACGTACCTGAACAAAAATGACGAAGGGCTTAGTCATAAAAATATGACTAAGTGAGGTGAATATCTCTTTAGTTGTTGTACACATAAACAAATGTAAAAGATTCAGCAATGTTATCATCATATATCTCTACTAACCTTTTTGCATACCTGTACTGAAACTGTGTATCAAGAGTATATTTGTAATGTTAGTAGTCATAAAACCATATAAGTAGTTATAAGACAATATTATTCAGTAGCTCTATACAAGTATCAGCGTAAGAAGAAAGCTATGTGACTGTAATCAAGAAAGCAATATAACTGTAAAATTTTTTCGATTAGCATGTTCAGTAGCAACGTATCGATGTAACTATATAACTATACATTCTTAAGTTACTTTTACGTTAGGTAATGTTAAGGGTAACTGCCACAGTTTCAGTATCCGTATTTATATTTCAGTATTTCAATCTTTGGGCCCGACCCTTCCGGGTCATCAGTATCCAAAACCAGTACGTACAACGCGTGTTTATGCCCTTAGGCCGACTGGTTTGGCAAATCATCAGTATTTTATATGCATATTCACGTTCCGTTATACCCTTTTATATAATTATTATGCATCGATACATTTTCTTATTTATGTATACATTAATATACTTAGTGTTTGTTTATTTCTTAATCCCCTCAGAAGCTAATCGTCTGTTTGCTTTTATACAAGACCATATATATGCGAGTGATCATTATCAGTGATGTAAAAGTATTTCATGCTAACAAATGCGAGTAATCATGAGATTGCAATTCTTATAATAATAGTGCACGTAATGAAAAAGAGGACAATAAAGAATAAACTTAAACAGGTAGCTCTCACCATCAGCTGTTGTTTCATCGCAACTCATGTCATTGTCGCGTTTATTTGGAGGTGTCATCCTTCGTGATATCTGTGATTAGTAATCGTTTCATTAGGCGGATTTTTTATCGGGGTTGCACCTCTTTATAATTTAACATGTCATCACTTGGAAGCTATATAATCATCCCTCTCGTTTTCATAACAATAAAAGGAACATAAGTTCAAATAATTTATAGTATGAATTTATTTGTTATTGTTCTTATGTAAAGATTTTGTGGGCTATACTTTATTTTGATTTTTTTTTATGTGAGATCGAGCGTTCAAGAATGACAATTCATGACCACCGCATTCAGGGACCGCCACCCCCTCGCCGAACCAAGCCTAAATTTTAAGGGTGATGTTATATATAGATCATGTTTGGCTATGTACAAACCCAAAATTGGATTTTTTTTGGGTCTTTTTTTCCTACTATATACAAACCAAAAAATCATTTTCCTCATTTTTTATTCCACAATCCTAGCCGCTTCTCGATCCATGCTCCTGTGCGAAAGGTGAACTTCCCGATCCCGTCTTCCCTGCTCGATCCAAGCTCGTCGGTGTCCAATGTCCCCTGCTACATCACCGGCAAGCACTCCAGCGACCTACTTAAAGGCCGGCGAACCTCCCTTGTCCAACGATGGTGGAGGAAATACGATTCCAGGCGGAAATAGGATCCCGACAAGCACTCCAGCAGCCACTCAAAATGAGGTATTCAAAACCTCACCGCAAGCTTTCTTCCTCCCTCTGCCTTCAAAACCATATTCCGGTTCAAAACCATATTCCGGTCGTGATTTAAAACCACCGAAAGTGTGATCATCAAATTTGAATATGGTATTCAAAATCATATTTCGGCCGTGATTTATTTTTGTTGAATGTGAGCATCCACCTACTGTTATTTGTTCCTGAGTTTAGAGTTGAATATTTAGTATTTTTTGCATATTATTGTAGAATCAATCATTAGCAATTGCAGCAATGAAGTTGGATAATGTGAAGGCAGTAGATTTGAGTGTCTTTTAAGATATAAATTATTTTTTAGCTTGTTGAAGTTTAAATTTTTATGTAATAAAAAATTTGATTCAATCGAATATCTAAAATTTATTTATTGATTGCAGGTTCACTTCACTTGGCGAAGATGACGAACGACATGATTTTTGAGGATTTATAACTTTTATATCTAGATTTACCTAATTTTTGTAAGGCAATAACTATATGGTCCATTTCGGCTATTTGTAGGTCATGTAATTTTATAATTGATACGTTTTTTTAATTTGGCATGCATTTATCCTTACACTGCATATAACCAAAAATGACATGCATATAACATGACCTTTTTTATAATATTTACTAATATAATACGTACTACGTATTCTTCTAATATAATATTAAATAATTGTTTATAAGAAAATTAAGTTTGATTTGCATATAACAATAATTGTACATAAAAAATTACATTGATCTGCATATAACAACTTAGTATATATATAACTGATTTTGAACTAGTATGATTTGTATATAACAATAATTTGTATATAGTCAAACATGATTTATATATAACATCACCCTGCGGTCAAAAATAATTATATATATATATTTTCAATAGATATAGGTGATTGTTAACCGCAACCCGTTATTTTGCTTGTCGCACTCCAAAATCTCCCAATTTTTTGCGTTTTTTCGAAATACGCTTTCTACATGCAATATCAGAAAAAGTGTTCAACACGAAAGTTGTATATATCGACGAGATCTACAACTTTCATGGTGATCATTTTTCCTAAAAATGCATGTACAAGACGTATTTTGGAAATATGCCTAGATTTTGCGCCTTTTCGAAATATGCCTTGTACATGCAATTTCAGGAAAATTATTCAACACGAAGTTGTAGATCTCGTCGATATCTACAACTTTCATGTTGAACACTTTTCCTGAAATTGCATGTACAAGGAGTATTTCAAAAATGTGCGAAACATTAGGAAATTTTGGAGTGTGACTAAACAATTACGGGTTGCAGTTAACAATCACCTAGATATATAATAATTCTTTTAAATCCAGTATACTAAGCTCTGCAATTACAGTCCTCACCGTTTTCCGCCGCAAAGATTCCCAATGCAACATCTCCTCCTCCTCCTCCTCTCCGTCCTTCCCTTCGTCTTCCTCCTCTCGCAATCCCAGCTTCTCCTCCCTATCACCAACAACCAAACCCAAACCTACATTATCCATCTCAAGGATCCCGCCGCCGCTCCTCCAGTTCATCTTCACTCTCCCGCCGATCTCAAGATCTGGCACGCCTCCTACCTCCCCAACGCCACCCTCTCCTCCGGCGAGCCTCGTCTTCTCTACTCCTATCGCCATGCCATCACCGGCTTCGCCGCCATCCTCACCCCCCAAGAAGCCAAATCCATGGAGTCTATACAAGACTTCATCCTCGCCTGCCCTGATCGTCGCCTCTTTCTCCACACAACCTACACCCCTCGATTTCTAAATCTCGACGAATGGACCTCCGCCGGCGGGGGCGTATGGGAGAAGTCGTTCTACGGAGAGGGCGCCGTCATCGGAGTGGTTGATACCGGCATTTCACCAAACCACCCCACTTTTTCGGATGACGGAATCCCTTTCCCGCCGATCAAATGGAAGGGCCGCTGCTCCCTCGCCGGCTGCAACAACAAGGTTATTGGAGCAAAAGCCTTCCGCGCCGGCGATCGTAATGTTTCTCCGTTAGATCTCGACGGGCATGGGACCCATGTGGCTGGAATTGCTGCCGGGAACTTTGTGCGATTCGCCGGCGGCACGGCATCGGGGATGGCCCCCAAGGCTCATCTCGCCATCTACAAAGCTTGCTTCGGAGGAGAATGTAGGGATAGCGACTTGCTGGCTGCTGTCGATCAGGCGATTGATGATCGGGTGAGCGTCTTGCTGATTCCCCTTGGCGGGATGCCTCTGCCTTTGTATCAGGATAGCGTGGCTGTCGCCTCTTTCGCCGCCGTCGGGAAAGGGATTGTCGTATGTGCTTCGGCGGGTAACGGCGGGCCGAGGAAGAGCGAGATCAGCCACGAGGCGCCGTGGGTTGTGACCGCCGGGGCGAGCTCCGCCGATAGAAGGGTTATTGCGACGGTGAGGCTCGGGAACGGAGTGGATTTGGTTGGAGAAAGCGGGTTCCAGCCGCCGAAAGAAGATTTTCCGACCAGCTTCCGCCCCCTCGCTTTCCCGGGCATCGACGGCGATCCAGCCGCTGCAAACTGCCATAATCGTTCTCTGGCAGATCTCGACCTCAGAGGAAAGATCGTTCTCTGTTTCGCCGGCGATGCGGAGAACACCGACAAGTTCCGCGCCGCGAGTAACGCCGGAGCGGCCGCCGTAATACTGATGAATCGGAGGAGGCATGGTTTCACCACGCGTTCCGATACGAACGATCTTCCGGCGTCGCATCTGAGCTATATGAACGGGCGGCTCCTTCGCAGCTACATGTATTCATCGTCGTCGGCGGCGGCTGTGGCAGCGCTCATCTTCAACGGCACGGTGTACGGCGCGCGCCCTTCGCCGGCAATCGCCGCATTCTCTTCCCGCGGTCCGAGCCTGATGAACGGCGGCTTGCTGAAACCGGACATCATCGCCCCCGGCGTTAACGTGCTTTCCGCGTGGCCGTCGTCGGCCGTATCAGCGCCGCTTTTCAATTTCATGAGCGGCACCTCCATGGCCGCAGCTCACGTCGCCGGCGTTGCTGCTCTGATCAGGAAAAAACACCCGCGATGGTCGCCGGCAATGATTCACTCAGCTCTCGTAACATCAGCCTCAAATCTTGACCTCGACGGGAATCAATTGTTCGACGAATTGTCTTACAACAACTCCGGAAGCCTCTTGGCCGCCGGAGCGGGGCAGCTCCACCCGGCAGGCGCCATGAATCCCGGCCTAGTGTATGATATCGAGCGAAAACATTTCCTGCATTATCTATGCGGATTGGGCTACTCGAGCACCGAGGTGAGAAAATTTAATTAATTACTCCTGAAGGAATTCAATTAATTTCGATAATTGTTGCAGGCAAATCTGTTTTGGATAGGCATACATTAATTTTATGTTCAAATAAAAAATTTACATCTCCAAATTAAATGATTACATGCAAATTGAAATAAAATTTTCTTTAATTTTTTAGCAAAATATGAAATAATAATTTAACATTAATATCACAAACTTTAATTTATTATAAAAAATTTAAATTTATTTTTTTTGGTGACAATTATTTGCTCTAATTATTACATCTATCAAAATAATAATAATCAAATATTGAAAACATGTTCTCATTTATAAGTATAATATCCAAAATAATGCATATGAAACATATAATAATAAATGAAAACTATGAGAAACAATGCTAGAAACTTGAGGTAAGCACTGCTGCATGATTTAAAATCGCTCGACGGCCGATTTTAAATTATGTGGTGAACTCAAAATGTCGCGAGCTAAGACATGTGATAATTAAATCAAAGTTTTGCAAACCCACGTAGTTGACTAACAGTTGCTCGCACGCTATAAATATAACTAACTCATTCACAAGTTTCTCTATGAAAGGTTAGCGAAAGTGGGGAAGCAAATTGATGACAAACAAACAAGCGACATAGAAGGCAAGCTCTGGGATTTAGTGATCAAGCTAAACATTAGGCATAAAAATATTTTAACAAAAAAAAACGAGCACGGAGAGCGACGAGGTATACCATTGACCTGACCAATCGCAACATCGACAGGAGGATGAAGAAGCGCTGGTGGCAGCGGAGGAGGAAACTGCGCCTTCTGGAACAAAGGACTCGGCCAACGGGAAGACGGAAGGTTGTGGGGGACTGGCTGGTTCTGTTGGAGGGTGGTGCTGGTGGTGTCGTCGAAGCCCCGGAGAAACTCCGGCGCCAACACGGGCGACAGACGAAGCTTTACGAGGGGGTTGCGAAGCTGGACGGAGAGGACTGATCGCGATCCCGTCGGAGTCGTAAATGGAAGCCGCAGGGGAAGTTGTCGGCACCCGGGAGAGGCTCCGGCGCTGGCGTCGAGTGAGGGATTGGTGTTTCCGGCGGGAGCGAGATCGGACGTGGTTGGCGGTGCTGGGCGGAACCGAACAACGATCAACATGATTCGTTCGATTCTTTTCTCGGCTAGGTTTTTCATGGGCGGGGGCTTGAACTGAATAGAAAGTGTTTTGGGTTCAGTTTTCTTTTAAAGCTCATTAATTAGAGAAAGGGGGCTGCTGTTACAATTTAATAAGGTGATTGTTAACCACAACCCATTATTTTACTAGTCGCACTTCAAAATCTTCCAATTTTTCACGTCTTTTTGAAATACGTCTTGTACATACAATATCAGGAAAAATATTCGACACAAAAGTTGTAGATATCGACGAGATCTACAACTTTTGTTGTGGTCACTTTTCCTAAAAATGCATGTACAAGACGAACTTTGGAAATATGCACAGATTTTGCGCCTTTTCGAAATACGCCTTGTACATGCAATTTCAGGAAAAGTGTTCATCACGAAAGTTGTAGATCTCGTCGATATCTACAACTTTCGTGCTGAACACTTTTCCTGAAATTGCATGTACAAGATGTATTTCGAAAAGACGTGAAAAATTGGGAGATTTTGGGGTACGACTAGCCAATTATGAGTTGCGGTTAACAATCACCTTTAATAAAGGGATAGAAATAAAAAGATGTAACCCGTGCCATCTCAAAGGACAGCCCGGAATTAATTGAGGAGGGGAGTTTCAAAAGGACAAATTTCGAATATAGTCTTAAAATAAAACTAAAGTATATGAATAGCCTTGCTTTAATAATCATCCCAATGTAGCCTCTTTTTATAGATTTTGCAGATAAGTGGGCCTGAGTGCAAAATTGGTCGGGTGATTAAGGATTTTGACAGGTTACGAGTTTGTTTTAATTAATGAGGGTCTTATATAGTGGTAAACTAAATAAATACACTCCTTAATTAATGAGGATGCATTCTCTATTATTATTTTAGACAGTACAGAACAAAATAAACCGACTAGCAACTTCTTCCGCTAGAAGAGTTTAGCTCCGTTTGAGAGGACTTATTTTCACCGGTCAAGCGGTTATCATCGCATGAACCGAACTGGATTATTAACCAGTTTGAGGGCCCTTTTATTGTCACAGCGTAGCAGAGTAGAACCTCTCATCTCCTTATGAATAACCTCCACTAACCTACTAAGCTAAATGACTTTTAGAGCTGCCAAGGCCGAAGCCTTGTATTTCGTTTTCATAGTGGAGACAGACACTGAATATTGCTTCTTAATACATCACGAAATAGTTGTCGGTTTGCCTAGCCATGGCGGATAGCCTAGCCAGACAGTCGGTTTCGGTTGTGGTTCATCTCTAGCAGTCTGGACCAGCAAGCACTCTGGTGGTGTAACCGAGCGGATATGTTTATTTATCCGCGCGAAGTGGCAGACTTCTTTGGAGGTCGCCATTGTCGGCAAGTTCTCTGATTCGCAAGAAGGCATCCGGATATAGAGGACTGGGGTGGCTTGCCGTTAGGTCGCTGGTGTATTCTCGGGAGAGAAAGATCAAAGATCACTGGGTTGTTGTTACGGACTCTTTGGAGCTCGCCGGTGTCTGGCATAAATCTGTGCTTGCGGTCTGGTGTTGGATCGTGGAATAAGCGCAGTTGCACGGATAGGATGCCTGAAGGTTACGCAGACTGATTGAGCAGTCTGCATGGTGGCGGACTGGAGTTTTTCAGTAGGGCGCGATCTTAGTATCAGGTTGCGTAGTTAAGATTGGTGACCGTGGAGTTTGAAGGACTTGGTCTGGGTGAGACTAAGTCCAGTTAGTTGTCTAGTTCGCCGAGTTTGCCTTGGTGCAGACTGGTCGGTGTTCGTCGAGTTCTCCTGGAGCGGACTGCTCTTATATTACTTGAGTTCATCAGTATTGGTTGGACTGATTGTCCAAGTCACGGGCTGTGAATATACGGACTTGTAACAGTGTCCGCGAGGTTAGGCGGACTGGTCGTCTATCCGGCAGTGGTTGTTTGGCGCGACCTGGAAAACTGGTTTGGTGTTCGCTCTGTGTGGATACAGGATGTTAGCCGACAGGTTTGATGGGCGGTTATCCTATCAGTGTTGGTGGTGACAACACTCCTCCTCACATCTATAAATAGGACCCCTCAGCTCGTCATAAATAAGCAGTGAACAGTAAAAACGAACTCACACTTGATTTTGCGGTTACAGTTTTCTAACTGTTGAGAATAAGGAAGTTGGTTCTATTCAGGCTGTGCGGCTAACACCAGGCGGCTAGGCGATTACCGGGAACGTTGCTGTGGAACAGTTCATGGATACAGTTAATGGTTAAGCAGCAGGTCGTGGTCTTTGCGGCTTGGTTTCTTCCTCGGAGTTGTGGATAAGCGGAGCAGTTCGTCCGGTCAATCAAAGGGTTCTATTCTCGGCCCAGCTTTTGCAATAATAGCAGTCCACATGGTTAGTCGCGGTTAGGCGGCTTCGGCGGTCTCGACGGACTTAACTAGCGAGTGGTCAGCTTGTGCAGTTACTGGAATCAGTCCGCGCGGTTAACTTCTTGTTGTTGTTTTTGGTTCTCAGATTTACATTATAAAATCATGTATTGCAATATATACCTCCCCCTGTAATAGATGTTATTTTCAATTAGAAACTCTTGTGCTACTGTTGTTGTTGTCTTTTACTGGGCTTTGGATGTCGTTGAGTGTTCCTGCGACCTCGTTAGCTCCGTCTTTCTGGATCAACACTGCAAGGTGACTGGTTCTTCAACTTGGTGTGGTATTGTGAAGATTACGGACCATCTGTTATAGGGATGCGTGCGCATTGGGGATGAGTATGACATTCGTTTTTGGCTCAATTGGTGGGTTGGATCACAGTCTTTGGTAAATTTGGGTTTGGGGAACCTTCCTTCCTACTGCTATGAGCACTCTGAAAGTGGTTCACATTCTTTTACTGAATGTGTGTTGAAACTTCCGGCACTTCACCCCTTTACCGCCACCTGCAATGGTCGAGAAAATCTGAAGCTACCCATCTTCCATTATTTCTTGATCTTGCCGACTCGTCAACGTGGGGAAAAACTTCTAATGACACATTTATGATTGCTTCGGCATAGGAGTTAATCTCGACCTACAATTTGGTAATGATCTCTTAAAACTTTGAATAAATTTGGAAGCTTAATTTTCCAGAGATGGTACACTTTTTGTTAGAACTAATAATTATGTGTGTCAAATATGTTAATCATGCGCATTACTGGACTGTCATTAATAACGACCCAAATTTAGGTGATCTCATTATTCGGATCGAATACGTTTCATATTGTATATGCAGTTTAAATAATGTGGGGATACCGAACATCGTTTACATTTATATGATGAGCTTTAATGTAAAACAATCACATTAGATTTTTCTATAAATAAGTTATGATCCCATAGTCATAAGATATCAAAGTCAAATTATTATCACACTCGTTCAGTTCTAGCATCCCATCGCTGGAGAGAGCCTAAGGAGAAAGAAGATGAGTCGTCTTCTTCATTAGGACCTTGTAGACTTGAAAGATCTGTGACCGCAACAATCCATCCTCACGGATTCAGGAATGTTTACGCTCTAGTTTTCATCTCGATGTTTCGACTAGAGCGAATCCGTCACCGTCATGGTTTCACGGATTCTCCCCAACACTTTTTTTCCTTCTAACTCTTGTCTAAGGAAATTTGAATACCAACTCAGTAAGGAGGAGAAATGGTATGGCAGTAGACGCTTGTGTCTGTGCTATAATGACTATGTTGAAGATTCAAATCACGTGTTTGACTATTGTGTTTTTGTAATCACGGTGTGGCACAAAATTGGATTTCGTCCCTTAAGATTGGTGGGATCTTCACTTAAAGTGTGGGTGCAAATCAATTGTTATGTTATGGAGAGGAAGGTTTTTAGTATTGATTGGGGTGCTTTTCGTTTTCACTCTTTGGTGTTTATGGAAAGTCAGATGCACATATGTCATGGAAGGGATTTCAGCTTCTCAAGTTTAAGTAGCAATGTCTGCAAGACAGTTGGTAATGGACACCCATTTAGCTCGGAGGAGAGGTGGTCGACAAGTTGGGTGCATCCCTCGTTGGGTGCGATGGATTTCTCCTGTGGAAGGTTATTTCCTCTTAAATTCGGATGGTGCGGTTTAGAACTTTGGGGTTGCTTCCACGAGAGGCTTGATTTGGGATTGGCATTGGAGATGGAAAGGAGGCTTCTCGACTTTATGACTAACACTGGCCGCACTTCTGTTATGCTGGCAGAACTCAACGGTGTTAAAGAGGGGCACCTACTTGCCCATCAGTTGAGCCTTACTCATATTTTGGTGGGTATTTACTCAATCCTGGTTGCTATGTTACTCCAAAATGGCATCCCTTTCTTAAACCATACATTCCCCTCCCTCAATGTGGACTGTAAGAGTCTTCTTGCTAGGTTTGTGTAGGCTTCAGTTCATCACATCTTGAGAGATGAATCAATGAGTGCTAATAGACTTGTTGCCATTCGCCAGGTCTGTTCCGTTGGGGTCTGTTGGATTGTGACACCTCATCAATCCATGTGTCGTCTGCCATGATTCCTGAACCTCCATTAATGGCGTGATTACAGTTTTTAGGGAGGATCTTGGGCTGCCTTCTATGGCTCCCTCAATCTCAGCTCTTTGCCATCCTTGGGTGGCACCAGTTTTGGAAACCCCCCTTGCCTCCACACTATAAAAGGAGGAGATCTCTTTGGGTGTCATACACACAACAAAGGAGAGGGCAGAGAGTGGTGGAGGCGTGCGACATCAAAGAGGGAGCAACGACGGTATTCATTTCTGCGGCCAGGATGAGCAGTGGCGGCAGTCGGTCATCACACTGACAGGCGGAATAGGAGCCGGTGACATCGACGACTTCTCTCTCAACAGAGGAAGAAGCTCGCGATCGGTTGACACCGGTCCATCAGCGGCGGAATCCTCAAGTGTGGTTCCTGGAGGCGGGAGACTCAGGCGGCGGCGGAAGATACAGGCGGATCTGCATTCAGCGATATCGCCCAGCGACATCGCTATCACAGGTGATAGCTCCAGACTTTGATCAGACAGTTACTTTTTGGCGCGTTTCCGATCTTTGTGATTTTAGTGTAAACTCTGTACTAAATTCTCTGATTATAGTGGATCTTCTTCGGTGCTCTCCCCTTGGACGCAGGAGCTTCTCTCCGATCCACGTAAATTGATTATGTCGACTGTGCGTGATTGGTTTCTCGTATTGATTATTTTTGCGTTACTATTATTGCTCGGCTTAACTTCTGTTGTGTTATCCGAGGTGACAACATAGTTGCGAATTAGATCCAATTTCATCACAATTGGTATCAGAGGGAGGTTCCGACCTTGGACCTCTATAAGCAATAGCAATGACGGCAAAATTCGAGATTCCGAAGTACGACGGTAAAATCGATTTTGGGTTGTGGCAGAAACAGATCAAGGCGGTTCTCGTTCAGCAAGGTCTCCACGAGGCGCTCCTCGACAATGAGAAGTCCGGGAAGAAGGATGACGAATGAGAGGAACCGAATCTGAAGGTCATTAACACAATCCAGTTGTGTCCAGCAGACGAGGTCATGTATAACATAGTCGATGCTGAGACTACAGAAGACCTGTGGAAGAAACTGGAGGAGCTATACATGTCTAAGTCTCTCATTAATAAGCTTTACGTGAAGAGGCAGTTGTGCAGATTGAGGATGTTCGAGAGCACTCAGCTGTTGGAGCACATTAATGTGTTGAACAAGCTCATCTCCCAGTTGCGGAGCATGGACGTGAGGGTTTAAAAAGAAGACCGGGTTATTTTTTTGCTGTCTTCTCTACCGAACTCCTATGACCATTTGGTCACCACCATCCTCTACGGAAAGGATTCTCTTAAGATGGAGGAGGTGATGACGACCCTGCTCTCGAATGAAACGAGGAGCAAGTCTGGTCCTAGCACCAGCGAAGGTTTGTTCGTGAAGAACAAAGAACCAGACCTAGGCAGATCGGGAGATAGAGGTAAGAAGAAAAACCGACCTAGGTCTAATTCCAGGGGCAAGAACAACAAGTGTCACTACTGCAAGGAAGAGGGGCACTAAAAAACAACTGCCCGAAGAAGAAACTCAAGGAGAAGACGCAAGAGCCACAGTATGCTACAATGACATCCGATATTGAGAGCGACGCTGACGTCCTTCATGTCTCACCCAGCCTTGATACCACCAACACATGGAGCATGGATACAAGATGTTCCTATTGTGAGGACCCCATTTTGGTCCCCACATAATTCTGTATCTAGGCTACTTTCAAGACAGTTGTCCCAGGATGAAGTAAGGCTAGCGATTATAAAATAAAACACATAATAAGACGTACCTCATAAATTGTAGAATTCCATGAGTCTTCACAATCTTCACTTTTCATTTACATACCCAAAATCATGTCACGTACCTGAACAAAAATGACGAAGGGCTTAGTCATAAAAATATGACTAAGTGAGGTGAATATCTCTTTAGTTGTTGTACACATAAACAAATGTAAAAGATTCAGCAATGTTATCATCATATATCTCTACTAACCTTTTTGCATACCTGTACTGAAACTGTGTATCAAGAGTATATTTGTAATGTTAGTAGTCATAAAACCATATAAGTAGTTATAAGACAATATTATTCAGTAGCTCTATACAAGTATCAGCGTAAGAAGAAAGCTATGTGACTGTAATCAAGAAAGCAATATAACTGTAAAATTTTTTCGATTAGCATGTTCAGTAGCAACGTATCGATGTAACTATATAACTATACATTCTTAAGTTACTTTTACGTTAGGTAATGTTAAGGGTAACTGCCACAGTTTCAGTATCCGTATTTATATTTCAGTATTTCAATCTTTGGGCCCGACCCTTCCGGGTCATCAGTATCCAAAACCAGTACGTACAACGCGTGTTTATGCCCTTAGGCCGACTGGTTTGGCAAATCATCAGTATTTTATATGCATATTCACGTTCCGTTATACCCTTTTATATAATTATTATGCATCGATACATTTTCTTATTTATGTATACATTAATATACTTAGTGTTTGTTTATTTCTTAATCCCCTCAGAAGCTAATCGTCTGTTTGCTTTTATACAAGACCATATATATGCGAGTGATCATTATCAGTGATGTAAAAGTATTTCATGCTAACAAATGCGAGTAATCATGAGATTGCAATTCTTATAATAATAGTGCACGTAATGAAAAAGAGGACAATAAAGAATAAACTTAAACAGGTAGCTCTCACCATCAGCTGTTGTTTCATCGCAACTCATGTCATTGTCGCGTTTATTTGGAGGTGTCATCCTTCGTGATATCTGTGATTAGTAATCGTTTCATTAGGCGGATTTTTTATCGGGGTTGCACCTCTTTATAATTTAACATGTCATCACTTGGAAGCTATATAATCATCCCTCTCGTTTTCATAACAATAAAAGGAACATAAGTTCAAATAATTTATAGTATGAATTTATTTGTTATTGTTCTTATGTAAAGATTTTGTGGGCTATACTTTATTTTGATTTTTTTTTATGTGAGATCGAGCGTTCAAGAATGACAATTCATGACCACCGCATTCAGGGACCGCCACCCCCTCGCCGAACCAAGCCTAAATTTTAAGGGTGATGTTATATATAGATCATGTTTGGCTATGTACAAACCCAAAATTGGATTTTTTTTGGGTCTTTTTTTCCTACTATATACAAACCAAAAAATCATTTTCCTCATTTTTTATTCCACAATCCTAGCCGCTTCTCGATCCATGCTCCTGTGCGAAAGGTGAACTTCCCGATCCCGTCTTCCCTGCTCGATCCAAGCTCGTCGGTGTCCAATGTCCCCTGCTACATCACCGGCAAGCACTCCAGCGACCTACTTAAAGGCCGGCGAACCTCCCTTGTCCAACGATGGTGGAGGAAATACGATTCCAGGCGGAAATAGGATCCCGACAAGCACTCCAGCAGCCACTCAAAATGAGGTATTCAAAACCTCACCGCAAGCTTTCTTCCTCCCTCTGCCTTCAAAACCATATTCCGGTTCAAAACCATATTCCGGTCGTGATTTAAAACCACCGAAAGTGTGATCATCAAATTTGAATATGGTATTCAAAATCATATTTCGGCCGTGATTTATTTTTGTTGAATGTGAGCATCCACCTACTGTTATTTGTTCCTGAGTTTAGAGTTGAATATTTAGTATTTTTTGCATATTATTGTAGAATCAATCATTAGCAATTGCAGCAATGAAGTTGGATAATGTGAAGGCAGTAGATTTGAGTGTCTTTTAAGATATAAATTATTTTTTAGCTTGTTGAAGTTTAAATTTTTATGTAATAAAAAATTTGATTCAATCGAATATCTAAAATTTATTTATTGATTGCAGGTTCACTTCACTTGGCGAAGATGACGAACGACATGATTTTTGAGGATTTATAACTTTTATATCTAGATTTACCTAATTTTTGTAAGGCAATAACTATATGGTCCATTTCGGCTATTTGTAGGTCATGTAATTTTATAATTGATACGTTTTTTTAATTTGGCATGCATTTATCCTTACACTGCATATAACCAAAAATGACATGCATATAACATGACCTTTTTTATAATATTTACTAATATAATACGTACTACGTATTCTTCTAATATAATATTAAATAATTGTTTATAAGAAAATTAAGTTTGATTTGCATATAACAATAATTGTACATAAAAAATTACATTGATCTGCATATAACAACTTAGTATATATATAACTGATTTTGAACTAGTATGATTTGTATATAACAATAATTTATATATAGTCAAACATGATTTATATATAACATCATCCATTTTTAATCATCAATATTATTATAAAATAATATAGAAGTGCGGTCAAAAATAATTATATATTTATATTTTCAATAGATATAGGTGATTGTTAACCGCAACCCGTTATTTTGCTTGTCGCACTCCAAAATCTCCCAATTTTTTGCGTTTTTTCGAAATACGCTTTCTACATGCAATATCAGAAAAAGTAATCAATACGAAAGTTGTAGATATCGACGAGATCTACAACTTTCATGGTGATCATTTTTCCTAAAAATGCATGTACAAGAAGTATTTTGGAAATATACCTAGATTTTGCGTCTTTTCGAAATATGTCTTGTACATGCAATTTCAGGAAAATTATTCAACACGAAGTTGTAGATCTCGTCGATATCTACAACTTTCATGTTGAACACTTTTCATGAAATTGCATGTACAAAGAGTATTTCAAAAATGTGCGAAACATTAGAAAATTTTGGAGTGTGACTAGACAATTACGGGTTGCAGTTAACAATCACCTAGATATATAATAATTCTTTTAAATCCAGTATACTAAGCTCTGCAATTACAGTCCTCACCGTTTTCCGCCGCAAAGATTCCCAATGCAACATCTCCTCCTCCTCCTCTCCGTCCTTCCCTTCGTCTTCCTCCTCTCGCAATCCCAGCTTCTCCTCCCTATCACCAACAACCAAACCCAAACCTACATTATCCATCTCAAGGATCCCGCCGCCGCTCCTCCAGTTCATCTTCACTCTCCCGCCGATCTCAAGATCTGGCACGCCTCCTTCCTCCCCAACGCCACCCTCTCCTCCGGCGAGCCCCGTCTTCTCTACTCCTATCGCCATGCCATCACCGGCTTCGCCGCCAGCCTCACCCCCCAAGAAGCCAAATCCATGGAGTCTATACAAGACTTCATCCTCGCCTACCCTGATCGCCGCCTCTTTCTCCACACAACCTACACCCCTCGATTCCTAAATCTCGACGAATGGACCTCCGCCGGCGGGGGCGTATGGGAGAAGTCGTTCTACGGAGAGGGCGCCGTCATCGGAGTGGTTGATACCGGCATCTCACCAAACCACCCCTCTTTTTCGGATGACGGAATCCCTTTCCCGCCGATCAAATGGAAGGGCCGCTGCTCCCTCGCCGGCTGCAACAACAAGGTTATTGGAGCAAAAGCCTTCCGCGCCGGCGATCGTAATGTTTCTCCGTTAGATCTCGACGGGCATGGGACCCATGTGGCTGGAATTGCTGCCGGGAACTTTGTGCGATTCGCCGGCGGCACGGCATCGGGGATGGCTCCCAAGGCTCATCTCGCCATCTACAAAGCTTGCTTCGGAGGAGAATGTAGGGATAGCGACGTGCTGGCTGCTGTCGATCAGGCGATTGATGATCGGGTGAGCGTCTTGCTGATTCCCCTTGGCGGGATGCCTCTGCCTTTGTATCAGGATAGCGTGGCCGTCGCCTCTTTCGCCGCCGTCGGGAAAGGGATTGTCGTATGTGCTTCGGCGGGTAACGGCGGGCCGAGGAAGAGCGAGATCAGCCACGAGGCGCCGTGGGTTGTGACCGCCGGGGCGAGCTCCGCCGATAGAAGGGTTATTGCGACGGTGAGGCTCGGGAACGGAGTGGATTTGGTTGGAGAAAGCGGGTTCCAGCCGCCGAAAGAAGATTTTCCGACCAGCTTCCGCCCCCTCGCTTTCCCGGGCATCGACGGCGATCCAGCCGCTGCAAACTGCCATAATCGTTCTCTGGCTGATCTCGACCTCAGAGGAAAGATCGTTCTCTGTTTCGCCGGCGATGCGGAGAACACCGACAAGTTCCGCGCCGCGAGTAACGCCGGAGCGGTCGCCGTAATACTGATGAATCGGCGGAGGCATGGTTTCACCACGCGTTCCGATACGCACGATCTTCCGGCGTCGCATCTGAGCTATATGAACGGGCGGCTCCTTCGCAGCTACATGTATTCATCGTCGTCGGCGGCGGCTGTGGCAGCGCTCATCTTCAACGGCACGGCGTACGGCGCGCGCCCTTCGCCGGCAATCGCAGCATTCTCTTCCCGTGGTCCGAGCCTGATGAACGGCGGCTTGCTGAAACCGGACATCATCGCCCCCGGCGTTAACGTGCTTTCCGCGTGGCCGTCGTCGGCCGTATCAGCGCCGCTTTTCAATTTCATGAGCGGCACCTCCATGGCCGCAGCTCACGTCGCCGGCGTTGCTGCTCTGATCAGGAAAAAACACCCGCGATGGTCGCCGGCAATGATTCACTCAGCTCTCGTAACATCAGCCTCAAATCTTGATCTCGACGGGAATCAATTGTTCGACGAATTGTCTTACAACAACTCCGGAAGCCTCTTGGCCGCCGGAGCGGGGCAGCTCCACCCGGCAGGCGCCATGAATCCCGGCCTAGTGTATGCTATCGAGCGAAAACATTTCCTGCATTATCTATGCGGATTGGGCTACTCGATCACCGAGGTGAGAAAATTTAATTAATTACTCCTGAAGGAATTCAATTAATTTAGATAATTGTTGCAGGCAAATCTGTTTTGGATAGGCATACATTAATTTTTATGCTCAAATAAAAAATTTATATCTCCAAATGAAATGATTACATGCAAATTGAAATAAAATTTTCTTAAATTTTTTAGCAAAGTATGCAATAATAATTTAACATTAATATCACAAACTTTAACTTATTATAAAAATTTTAAATTTATTTTTTAAAAAAAATTTTAGTGACAATTATTTGCTCTAATTATTACATCTATCAAAATAATAATAATCAAATATTGAAAACATATAATAATGGATAGGAACTATGAGATCTATGAGAAAGAATGCTAGAAACTTGAGGTAAGCACTGCAGCATAATTTAAAATCGCTCGACGATCGATTTTAAATTATGCGGTGAACTCAAAATGTCGCGAGCTAAGACATGTGATAATTAAATCAAAGTTTTGCAAACCCACGCTATAAATATAACTAACTCATCCACAAGTTTCTCTATGAAAGGTTAGGGAAAGTGGGGAAGCAAATTGATGACAAACAAACAAGCGACATAGAAGGCAAGCTCTGGGATTTAGTGATCAAGCTAAACATTAGGCATAAAAATATTTTAACAAAAAAAAACGAGCACGGAGAGCGACGAGGTATACCATTGACCTGACCAATCGCAACATGACAGGAGGATGAAGAAGCGCTGGTGGCAGCGGAGGAGGAAACTGCGCCTTCTGGAACAAAGGACTCGGCCAACGGGAAGACGGAAGGTTGTCGGGGACTGGCTGGTTCTGTTGGAGGGTGGTGCTGGTGGTGTCGTCGAAGCTCCGGAGAAACTCCGGCGCCAACACGGGCGACAGACGAAGCTTTACGAGGGGGTTGCGAAGCTGGACGGAGAGGACTGATCGCGATCCCGTCGGAGTCGTAAATGGAAGCCGCAGGGGAAGTTGTCGGCACCCGGGAGAGGCTCCGGCGCTGGCGTCGAGTGAGGGATTGGTGTTTCCGGCGGGAGCGAGATCGGACGTGGTTGGCGGTGCTGGGCGGAACCGAACAACGATCAACATGATTCGTTCGATTCTTTTCTCGGCTAGGTTTTTCATGGGCGGGGCTTGAACTGAATAGAAAGTGTTTTGGGTTCAGTTTTCTTTTAAAGCTCATTAATTAGAGAAAGGGGGCTGCTGTTACAATTTAATAAGGTGATTGTTAACCACAACCCATTATTTTACTAGTCGCACTTCAAAATCTTCCAATTTTTTACGTCTTTTTGAAATACGTCTTGTACATACAATATCAGGAAAAATATTCGACACAAAAGTTGTAGATATCGACGAGATCTACAACTTTTGTTGTGGTCACTTTTCCTAAAAATGCATGTACAAGACGAACTTTGGAAATATGCACAGATTTTGCGCCTTTTCGAAATACGCCTTGTACATGCAATTTCAGGAAAAGTGTTCATCACGAAAGTTGTAGATCTCGTCGATATCTACAACTTTCGTGCTGAACACTTTTCCTGAAATTGCATGTACAAGATGTATTTCGAAAAGACGTGAAAAATTGGGAGATTTTGGGGTACGACTAGCCAATTATGAGTTGCGGTTAACAATCACCTTTAATAAAGGGATAGAAATAAAAAGATGTAACCCGTGCCATCTCAAAGGACAGCCCGGAATTAATTGAGGAGGGGAGTTTCAAAAGGACAAATTTCGAATATAGTCTTAAAATAAAACTAAAGTATATGAATAGCCTTGCTTTAATAATCATCCCAATGTAGCCTCTTTTTATAGATTTTGCAGATAAGTGGGCCTGAGTGCAAAATTGGTCGGGTGATTAAGGATTTTGACAGGTTACGAGTTTGTTTTAATTAATGAGGGTCTTATATAGTGGTAAACTAAATAAATACACTCCTTAATTAATGAGGATGCATTCTCTATTATTATTTTAGACAGTACAGAACAAAATAAACCGACTAGCAACTTCTTCCGCTAGAAGAGTTTAGCTCCGTTTGAGAGGACTTATTTTCACCGGTCAAGCGGTTATCATCGCATGAACCGAACCTTAATTGTGGTCTGGTTCATGCGGTTACCACCGCATGACTGGAGAAAATAAGTCCTCCCAAACGGAGCCTTTGTCACTAAATAAACTAAATAAACCGACTGATCAGAGTGTCCATTCTCATTAACATTCTCAAAGTAAACTAAATAAGCGGCTAGTGCATTCCCAAAATACCAGATGCTAACTGAACAAAATTAAAACAAAACAACTGAGAAAAAGTCCTCCAAAACGTCTTAAAAGAGTCAGTGATTCATTCTTTGTTATACCTAGTGCATTTCTCCATAACACCTGAAAAAAATAAAAGAAAATATTATTACAAATATTTAATTAGATAGTTTGTTCACAAAATGTAATAAAATTTTATAAACAAATAATCTATACATTTATTAGTAAATAATTAATTTTTGTTATTAAATCATAAAAAATAAAATAAACATTTAACTTATCAAATAACTAAAACATTTATTAATAACTAATTACTCTTTATTATTAAATCAAAAAAATTTAACATTTAAATATTAAATTATTAATTTGTAGGCTATAGAGAAAGCAAATCCTTACATAAAAAAAGCCTCAAGCGGTGTGGGACTAAAAGTTTGTTAAATTGTACAATGAATCATGCCTTAAAATCATCAATTATTACTTTATTAGCCATTTCCATTAATTAAAGGACACTGATATCCGCACCGCAGTTTTGGCTATTCGCACCGCACTTTCTCCTAATTTTTTATGTCTTTTAAAAATACGTATTGTAAATGTATTTTTAGGAAAAGTGTTCAACACAAAAGTTGTAAATCTCGTTTCGTGTAAATCTCGACGAGATCTACAACTTTCATGTTGAATATTTTTCTTAAAAATGCATGTACAATGCGTATTTTGGAAATACGCCCAGATTTCGCACCTTTTGAAAATACGTCTTGTGCATGCATTTTTAGGAAAAGTGTTTAACACAAAAGTTGTAGATTTCGTCGAGATCTACAACTTTCGTATTGAACACTTTTCCTAAAAATGCATGTACAAGACGTATTTTATAAAGGCGTGAAAAATTAGGATAAAGTGCGGTGCGAATAGTCAAAATTGCGGTGCGGATAGCAACGCCCTAATTAAAACAGCCTGGAACCCATCAAAATCCTTAATCATCCGACCACTTCTGTGCCCGGGCCCACTTTCCTGCAAAATCTGTAAAAAGAGGCTATATTGGGAATGATTATTAAAACAAGGCTATTCTTATACTTCAGTTTTATTTTAAGGCCATATTAGAAATTTGTCCGTTTCAAAAGGGGTTGGCTTATATGTTTTAAAGAGAGTAAAGAGGGCATTTAAATGAGGATGTAGAGAGACACGAGATTTTACTATAATTAATTCTAAAGAACTTAATATAAATATTGTTATTTTCAAAGCTTGCACTACTTTATCATTTAGCCTAATTTGACGGATCATTTCATTAATGAACTTATTGGGCGGTCACTCCAATAAGACAAACAAACTAGCGCTGGTAACTTGCGCGATACAAAAGATACAAACGCTTTTAACGAGCGTGGAAATACGAGAAAATTAAAGTGCTCGAAAACATGCATTGCCGAATACATATAATAATGCACGAAAAAATAAGACGTAGATGTGACTCAGGATTCATCAGAACTTGTGGTAGGCTCGCTGACCTACGCTGGAGAGGCACAATTTTAGGGCTTTGGAGGAGTCGTTACAGGCGGCCCTAAACACTTAGGAGGCGAAAATGAGAGATTGACAATGCGGGGAGTGGTTTGGCCAGATCCATTCTATCGTAAAGTATTTAATAGTTATTTAACATTTTGTTTTCATCTATTCAAAATAGGTTTGTTCATAACAATTACCTTATCGACGACTGTTCTTGATGACGCAGGTGCGGGTGATCGCGAAGCACATGGTTTCGTGCGACAAGAGCATGGGGGCAGAGGAGCTGAACTACCCGTCGATCTCGGTGAGATTTGGATCTTCGCCGGAGAAGACGGTGGTTCGGACGGCGAAGAGCGTGAGGAAACGGAGCACGGTGTATTGGGCTAGAATCGAGGAGCCCAAAGGGGTGAGAATGGATCTGTCGCGATATGAGCTGAGCTTCTCGAGGCCGAACCAGGAAGAGAGCTTCGAGATCAAGTTCAGGATCCAAGGGCCAAGACCAGGACTAGGGCATGTTTCAGAGGGGAGGCTCTCCTGGGTTTCTAGAACTCGTGTTGTTAGTAGTCCTATTTTAATTATTTTTTAATAAGAAATACGATTCACCAAAATTTGTAGAGGTACGATATAATCACCCACTTGTATTGAAAAATGACACGACGCTTCTTCTTAATAATATAAACGCATAGCTCGCATTGCTGATGAATTTGGTGATTTTGGAAATATTGGGTTTTGTAAGGGTAATGTCTATAATTTTGTTGAACTAGAAAGAAGATTACAAAGGCGCACACAAATAGAAGGTATATTGTGATTTGAGTAGTTAAAAATAGGTGATTGTTAACCGCAACCAGTTATTTTGCTAGTAGCACCCCAAAATTTCATAATTTTTTGTGTCATTTCGAAATACGCCTTGTACATGCAATATCAGGAAAAGTGTTCCACATGAAAGTTGTAGATATCGATGAGATCTACAACTTTTGTGTTGATCACTTTTCCTAAAAATGCATTTACAAGGCGTACTTTGGAAATATGTTCAGGTTTTGCGGCTTTTCGAAATACGCCTTGTACATGCAATTTCAGGAAAAGTGTTCAACACGAAAGTTGTAGTTAACAATCGACTAGTCAATTACGGGTTGCGGTTAACAATCGCCTAAAAATATTACTAGAAAGGCAATTGAAGGATTATGTGCTTTCATATGATATGCATATAAATGAAATGTACATGCTGATCATTTTTTTTGATTTACGAACGCAATATAATTGATTATGATTATTTTGATGATGCAATGATTTTTAATACAATGTATAAATTAAATAAATATAATTTTTTGTGTGCTATATTCATTATGGTTAATTATCACTAATAGAATGTTATTGTAGAATTCTTTTATTTTTGAGATTTTTTTAGATTTGTTGGTGACAGTAATCAACCACAATATTTATAAATTAAGATCAGGAAATGACTGTTGTTGTTGAAAGATTTTTTTTACTATCAATCAACATTATATTTTTATTAAGGACACATCTTAAAAAAAATGCGATTGTTAACCGTAATTCGTTATTGGCTAGTTGTACCCCAAAATCTCCTAACATTTTGTGTCTTTTCGAAATACGTCTTGTACATGCAATTTCAGGAAAAGTGTTCAACATGAAAGTTGTAGATCTCGCTGAAATGCGCAAAATCTGGGCATATTTCCAAAGTATGTATTGTACATGCATTTCTAGGAAAAGTGATCAACACGAAAGTTGTAGATCTCAATGGTGTGAGTGATCCTTATTCTACCAATGGTGTGAGTGAATTTGATAGGGAGAATGAGTTTAAGGGATATTGAAGTGAAATGGTCATCCGAGGAATGTTGGACAACAACAAATGTACGGTTTGGGGGAAGAAAACATAAGAGATTGTAGATTATGATGAGAAATTAATGAAGAGATTCATTGATGACAACCACAAAAACAAAGGCGTGTATCAGGATCACGATCCGGATCGTAGGATCTTACGATCATACGATCATACGATCCTGTAAATAGATATAGATCTTATCTTGGATCGAAAGCGGCACATCGACAACTGGGATCGCGATCCGGATCATAAGGTCTTTAGGATCGCGAACCTGACCCGATTCTACCGGTATGGTCAAAGGTAACTAAAAACATGTCCAACTCTATCCCGACCTCATTCAGTCCGTCCAACGCACATAACTCATTCTTTAACCTTATTCCAATCTCGTCCCCATATCCCATCACAGAATCATATCATGTTGTTTTACCGTGTCCCAAGTGTTGATTGTCGACTGCAAATAGTGGCCAAGAGCGTCTTGTTCGGTCACTTTTAGTCCACATTTGTTTTTATTGTTAGTAAACATTGGGTATCTTATCTAAAATTGAGCTTAATATGATATTATCCTTTTTGATTTAGTTATTCAAAAAAAATTAATGTAGTTATTCACATAGTACTCAATGTATTGATTGTTTTGTTAACAGAGCAAGTAATTTAATGATACAAATTTTAACTTTATCTTTTTAGTTTTAATTTATGATTGTTGTAGGATCTTATGATCCTCTATCCGATCTACGATCTGATCCAATCCAACATCAAAATGATCTCACCTAGGTTCTCGATCCTGACAATCTTGGGTAGGACTATGTTCTAAATGTCATGTACAATTTAGGGATTTTTAATCCCTTCAAAGAAAATAAAAATCTTGACAATACATACTTAACTAACACATTCACTCTCCTAATCTCAAGAATGTGAGACCTATCTTCATTGACAAGATGAAGTAGCTCAGTGATCATATCTTTCTTCTTGCATTCATAATAGGACCTTCTCTCAAATTTGAAGTGAAGTCCATTTTTTGAAATAGTGGACTTCACATAGCTCTACTAAGTACAACAACAACATTCAAGCCTTTATCCCACTATAGTGGAGTAGGCTATATGGATCCTTTGTCGTCATTGTGCCCTATCTTTTGTCATAATATCACTAATGCCTAAGTACATCATGTCTTTGCTTACAGTTTCATTCCAAGTCTTTATTGGTCTACCCCTTTCTCGTTTAACATGCCTAATGACTAGACTCTCACAACGCCTAACATGTGCCTATAATGTTCTCCTTTGTGCGTGTCCAAACCATCTTAGACGAGCTTCTCGCATCTTTTCTGCAATTTGTGCTACTCTTGTCCTATCCCTCTAATGATCCATATTCATAAGGATGACTAAATTTTACGCTGTCCGTCTACCTAACACAACCCTCATCATTTTTCATCCAGGCTTGGAACAGGCATAGACTGATTTAGCTCTACTAAGTAGATATGCCTTATTTGTAAGGTGATAAAACCTCAAAATACAAAAGCAGTACGTTATTTCGGTAGGTTAGGGATTGAGAACAGAGACACCAATCCATCGTCGTGCAGCATCGCTTTAGGCTCCGTTTGGTGCGGTGGTGGTCACGAACATAGGGGCTAAGTTGTATTTCGTTAACGCCCACCTAAGGAACTTCATTCACTTTTATGTTCAAATGGATGATGTTTGTTAGGTGATCCTTAACGAATGACGGTTTAACCCATACGTTTATGATCAGCACCACCGTGCCAAACGGAGCCTTTAGACTCTACGGTAAGAACATTCCATAAAGGTTGTGCGTGATGCTTGAAAGTGGATATATAACATTTACAACTAAGGTAAGTACATATAACATTTCATTTTCACAAATTCAATTCCAATAAATTTTAGTAAAATATTTCTCCTAGAGAATTCAATTTCTTTTAAGAAAATCACGAGGGAGACAAGCCCAACCAAATGTCATCTTTTTTCATGGAGAACGAAATGATGTCTGCTCCGGCCGTGACTGTTCCCACTTCACCGTGAGAAATGGAGAAAAAAACCCCATTTTGAATTCCGTCTCCCACTTCCAGCTCGGAACTGTGGCGCCGGTCTGCACCTGCCGAACCAAATAAAGTCCAAAATTGGGATGAAGAAAGGTCAGACCTATTCACTATCATACAATATACAGTATTAATATATATGGCATATTAAGCTATAGTAAGAGCACATACACTATTAATATGACATACACAATAGTATGACTCACACTTCATATCAATAAGGCTCTATTTGTTTGGACGTTTTTCTGTTGCGTTTTGGGCAATCGCCGTCGGAAGGAGGGAAAACAAATGAACCTCCGGTGGTGTTTACTCCGTTTCCACCCGCCAGCCTTGAGAAACGCCCCAAAGAACTCCGTTTGGAACAGCCACCTCCCCCCTCCGTTTCGAACACTCCGTTTTCACCCGCCGAATCGACCCGCTACCGCCGAAACAAATGAAGTCTAAATATGCCACATATAGCATCTACACTATTTAATTTGTTAAGTCATAATATGGTGCGCTAAGTGTATTAGCTCTGTTTATTTGGGCTTTTTTTGCTCCTTTTCAATTAAGGGAAACAAAAATATGGTAATTATAGGCGATTGTTAACCACAACTCGTTATTGTCTAGTCGCACTCTAAAATCTTCTAATTTTTTACGTCTTTTCGAAATACGCCCTGTACATGCAATTTCAGGAAACATGTTCAACATGAAAGTTTTAAATCTCGACTTTTATGCCCGATATCGGTGCACAGACTCCCTTTTTTTATATTTTCAGAGAGAGGAAATTTATATATGATCTATTCGAAGCCGCCACAGGTATGCGGATGATGCATAATTATTTCCGCATCGGAGTAGCTGCGGGTTTACCTTATGGCTGGATAGATAAATGTTTTGATAAAGTTGTAGATCTCGACGAGATCTACAATTTTCGTGTTGAACACTTTTCCTGAAATTGCATGTACAAGGCGTATTTCTGAAAAACGCAAAACTTCGGCGTATTTTCAAAGTACGCATTGTACATGCAATTTTAGGAAAAGTGCTCAACACGAAAGTTGTAGATCTCGACGAGATCTACAACTTTAGTGTTGAGCACTTTTCCTAAAATTGCATGTACAAGGCGTATTTCAAAAAGACGCGAAAAATTATGAAATTTTGAGGTGCGGCTAGCCAATAACGGGTTGAGGTTGACAATGGCGTGATTATATGGGTACATCGATTTATGCTACTGACAAACTAAATATACTAAAATAACTAGTTTTTTCTCCTCCGCATTTCTACAAGTGGCAGCATGATTTTACTCCAGATGGAAAGCCTAATCCCCGCCTTCTTTCGATTTGCCTCGATGAACCCTTTCGGCCGCCCAGCGCTTCCTCGCCGATGACGTCTCCATCCTGCATTTGCTTCCATTGAATATCCTTCCTCTGCCTGATGGTCATTCCTCTCCGACGATCCTTCCATCGAAGATCCTTCATCTCCGATGACCCTTTTCTTCCGTAGCCATCTCCGATCTTCCAGATTCTGGGCCAGAGTTTGATGTCGTGCCTCTCCTTGAAGTCGTGTTGCTGCCTGAAGCCCCACCTTTGCCGGATGTCGCTCCTCCACTTGATTCGACGCGAGTGCTTTGGAATGATCACTGATGCGTAGAGGGCGAGGGAAATGAGGGTGGAGAAGAGGACAAAGTCGGGTGAAACATGATCCGTTTCCAGAGGGTGGCGTCGAGGAGATTTGAGCACCATTCCTTCTCGAATTTCTCGGTCACGAAGCTTTCTAGTATATGCATATAGTGTGTGTGGAGTTTGAGCCATGATTTGATCTAACATTAACATGCAATTTTAAGAAATACGCCTTGTGCATCAAATTTTAAGAAAAGTGCTCAACACGAAATTTGTAGATCTCATCGAGATCTACAACTTTCGTGTTGATCATTTTTCCTAAAAATGCATGTACAAGAGGTACTTTGGAAATATGACCAATTTTTGCGCATTTCAGGATTACGCCTTGTACATGCAATTTCAGGAAAAGTGTTCAACAAAAAAGTTGTAGAACTCGTCGAGACATACAACTTTCGTGTTGAACACTTTTCCTGAAATTGCACGTATAAGGTGTATTTCGAAAAGGCGCGAAGCATTAGGAGATTTTGAGGTACGACTAACCAATAACGGGTTGTGGTTGACAATTGCCATAATAAATCCGGTTAAGATAATCAAAACGCTCTTATGACTGATCAGGTGCAAACCATAGGATTTTTTCATCCAGTTAGTCCGTACAAATCATAGGATTTTTCCATCTCTGATGATGGTCAATGGATGAAGACCCCTCGGCGGGCGGCGATTTCACCCGCCGTCCTGCCGGCCCCCGCCTCTTTGTCGATCAAATTCACCAAAATTTTAATTCCAGATTAGTTCCTTAAATTTTCCAGGCACTCCCAACATCCCGCCACCTTAGCGAGAGAAAACGTCGTCGCAGCGCCGCTCAACCTTGCCAAACAGAACGGTGGAGATGCGACCCATGGCTGAGATCAAACAGTTGGAGGAAGTAGAGACGGCCGCGAAGGAGCTCATGGAAAATGACATCACTATTAAGGCAACGAGCGGCGCGGTGGCTCCGCCAAATACAAATGATTTTTGGGTCCGCTACTCGCTCCCGGAGGAAGGAACGCGGGTAGCGATCTCGCCGTCCAATATAACTGTGCTTCAAAATTTATGTTTTATTCTTTGTTATTCTTTTTTTTTTATTTCGGCGAGGTCATCGACATTGGATATGCGAGATCAACGACTTAAATTTCACCCGCTCTAAGAGAAAGAAATGTTACTCGTACAGAATTATTATTCGCCAAATGCTCTCGAGAGTAGACACCGCAATCCCGTTGAAATCCACTGGATTAGGGACTTCGGTCTGCCGGACATGTCTACCCCTCAACCATCCAATTCCTCTTCCAAATGGACAAGCTACTAGAACTTGGGTTTGTGTTATTCTAGCATTCCTCTTATTTTTTTTCCTTTATTGTAAAGTGGTTATTGATGAACAAATTCAGATACCTCATCTAGAATTAGGCTAGTTAATTGCGCAAATTAATTACATCTATGTATTTGTTTGATTTCAAAAATAAAAATGTTATTTTAAATAAACTTTTATTTGATTTGCATGTAAAATTTTATGATTTACATGTAATAATAATTTACAGGTAGCAAAAATTAATTTAGGTAAAATTACTTTAAAATATGGGGATTGTTAACCGCAATCCGTTACTGGCTAGTCGCACTCAAAATCTTTTAATTTTTCGCGTCTTTTAGAAATACATTTTGTACAGGTAATTTCAGGAAAAGTGTTCAACTCAAAAGTTGTAGATCGCGAAGAGATATACAACTTTCGTGTTGAACAATTTTCCTGAAATTGCATGCACACGGCGTATTTCTGAAAGACGCAAAATCTGGACATAAATTCCAAAATACACCTTGTACATGCACTTTTAGGAAAAGTGATCAACACAAAAGTTGTAGATCTACAACTTTTGTGTTGATCATTTTTCCTAAAATTACATATACAAGATATATTTCGAAAAAACGTGAAAACTTATTAGATTTTGGGGTGCGACTAGCCAATAACGTTTTACCCTTAACAATCGCATAAAATATCTCTTTCATAAATCTTTCGTAGGTTTTTTGGCACTTTGCACCCCCAATTTGCACCATTTTGGCACTTTGCACCCCCCATTTTTAAATAAGGCACTTTGCACCCCCCCCCCCATTTGTCATAACTTTGGCATTTTGCACCCTATGCTTAATTTCAGAGGGGTATTTTTGTCCAAATTTTGCTAAAATGATATATATTAGCATTTGCGCCCCGAATTCTTAAAATAGGCATTTTGCACTCCGAAATTTTTCATTGGCGTTTGACACCCTGAATTTCTTACATTGGCGTTTTACACCACGAATTCTTTACGCTGGCACTTTGCACCCCGAATTTTTATAATGTCATTTTGCATCAGATTTTTTTATATGCTTTCAAAATCGAATATTAACACTCATATTACAGAAAATTAGCACCCACATTACATCATTGCGAACAAAACAATATTACATTAACGCCAATGTAAGGAATGATGTCCATTCCTTATTGAGTGCATATTACAATGTCATTTTGCACACAAGAAATTAGCAGCACATATTACATAATTTTCAAAAGAGAATACAATATTACAGTAGCAGTGCAATACTTAATACAGTCCACGATCATCTAAAGCATAATACAGTCCAAAACATAATTTAGTCCAAAACATAATGCAGTCCAAAACATAGTGTCATCCAAAACATAATGTAGTCCAAAATATAATGCAGTCCAAAAAAGTAGCAGTCCACGATCATCTCCCTCTTTTGACGATCATGTTCACGATCACGATTTCCTCCTCACCTACATATTAACATGTCAATGATTAAAGAAACATGTGAATAATATAAAATGATAAAAGAGAAAAAGATGACTTAAGGTTTATCGGTTGCTTTGATCTCGTGCTAGTCGTTGCATCTTAACTGTTGGGGGCCTCAATACAACTCTTTTTGGTATGTTCTCTTATCCCACAGTTGGAGCACACATACTTCATACCATGCCTATTTACTCCATATTTTTTCTCTTGTAATTCATCTTTTTCTTTTAGTCTAGCATGTTTAGATGGTCTTCCGGGCTTCTTGTCAACATTACACCACGGCACAATTGGATTCAAATTGGCTAACAACCACTCTTTATGTGATTTTATAGGATTCAACATGTGTCCATATGTCCTCATAAACATTTCTCTTCTATACCAATGGGCAACATAGTTTTCAACGTTTTCTCTCCGATAAAATATGCATGATGTTGCATGCACACAAGAAATACCTGTTAGATCTCATCGCCTGGAACTACAACTTCTTGAACTCAAATCAACCGTCCATTTGTCTCCCGTCCACCCTTCAATTTCAAATTTGTCATGTCCATTCCACACTAAGATGTAATTGTGTGCATATTTTTTTGTTATTCTCTAAAAGTCGTTGTATGGAATGACATATATCTTCATTAAACTTGAAAATTTTGTCTCTTTGGGTGTGTAGCCTCTTCATGAGCAACACTCTTATAGTCTCTAACATAGTAATTATATGTTTATCCCTTGCCTTTAAAATTACTTTGTTGAATGCCTCACAAAAATTATTTAATAACATATCACATTTAGGCCAAGTGCTAAAGTGAGATTTTACCCAATGTCTTTCTCTTACCCATTCGTACGTTTTTTTGTCACATGCTTTCAACTTCGCCATCTTGTTATTGAAATCTACAAGCCTAGTGTCGGATGCTGCCTTCCATAGCAAATCTTTTAGTTGCATGCCTCTATATTTTTGTTTGAAGTTGTTGTATATATGCCGCAAACAAAACCAATGTTCCGCATTTGGTAATAACTCACTAACTGCCTTCATTAGCCATTTCTGCTTATCTGAAATTATTGATTATGTGTATGTGTTTTCAATGCACAAGTCCTCTATTAGAATACTAGTAAACCACCTCCAAGTCTTTGTATTTTCTTTTAAAACAACCGCATAAGCAATAAGAAACATATTATTATTACAATTAACCCCAACAACGCATAATAATACTCCATCAGTTGATGTTTTCAAATGAGTTCCATCTAAACCTATAATAGGTCTACATCCTGCCATAAAACCTCTCTTCAATGCATCCCAACATATATATAATCTTTTAAAAATACATGTTTGTGAGGTCACATCATGCTTGCATTTAATTTTAATTGTTGTTCCAAGATTGGTCCTATAAATCTCTTCAAAGTAATCCCAAAGTTTTGCATATTGCTCCATCTCTATGCCACTAATTAATTTAGAGGCGTGTTTTTTGACCCTACACATCTTCCACAAACTTAAAGATGTTTTAGTGTCCTTCTGCATTATTTCCTGCATCGAACTTGCGGGCCACTCTGGATTGCTCCTAATATTGTGCTCATACTTCCTCGCAAGAAACTTAGAGTTACAATGTCGGGAGTTTGGAACTCTATAACATGTATGTTCACCTTTGATTATTTTAACTTGAAAAGTTTTTTCAGTGTTCGACATGAACGAAGCAAACATAATCCAACCACAATCACATGTTACCTGAATCTTGTCATTACAATTTTTAGTGAACTTTAAAGGCCTTCCTTGTTTTGTAGCGTACAATCTAACGACATCCTGAAAGTCAGAAGCACTATTGAAACGCAATCTCACGTCGAACTCAAAATCAGAATCATTTTCATCTTCTTGATAAACTTGCATTCCTTTTCGTGAACTAGATGAGGAATGACTACCAGGCTCCCTTATATGTATTCCGACGTTCGTTTTCAAAGGTTGTTTTGTTTCCACTCTTTCACCAATCACTTCAATTTCATTCTCTACATTATCATCGTCTAACAAGCATCCACCTTAAATTCACTATCTTGCAAATCATCACTAAATGACGAAATATCTTGGTCTGATTCCTTATTCATGCTTAGTGAATCACTACTACTATCAACATCTAATTCTTCTTCATCAATCAACATGTTTTGCCACTCAACAACTCCAGGATTAGACATGTCGATTGAATGCGAACTGAATATCGAAAACGTAAATCTCAATAAAAAACAGATATAAGAAATCTGGAAATAAATGTGGACTGAAAATGGAAATAAAAAACAGACAATACCTCAGATTTGAGAATAAATGTGTTGCGTATGTCCCTAAATGAACAACGAAATCTGGAAAAAGAGGAGAAAACACCAAATGAGATTTCTTAATAATTAGGTGTATAACCCAAAGAATGCATTCTAATTCATTTAGGTCAAAATTAGATTTTTTTTTAATAATTAATTGGACATTGCTAATGCCACATTGACTGATTTCCTTGCACTTTGGTTTAACTTGATGAAGTTCAGTGGTCAAAATTTCTTAGGTTAAGGAAAAAATAATGGTTGCTTCTACTAAGGATTGAGCTTCTAACAGTTTTTTTGTTGGTTAGAATTAATGTTTTTCCTGGAGTTATTTGGACATTGCCAATGCGGTGGTGCCTAATTTCTTTGCACTTTGGTTTGAGTTTATGACGTTTGAAGGGTAAGCTGGTTTTAGGCGCTGAAAAAACTAATGATGCTTCAAGTAAGGATTAGGATTCTAATCAAAAGTATGCATCCTAATGTGGGGGTTCCTGATTACTTTGCACTTTTGTTTTACTTGATGAAGTTCAGAGGGTAAAATGTTTTTAGTAAATGAATCTATAACCATTACAGTACCTGAAGTCGGAGAAGAAGCCCGATCACTGTAGATTTTCGACGAGCTTAAGGTTTCGATGACTTTGACGTTTCGACAAGCTTAACACTCCGACGAGCCCAGCCTTGGAGGATCTCAGCTTCCACGAAAGCACGACGCTCCAACGAGCTCAGTTCTCCGACGATTTCGGCGCTCCAATGGATGACCTAAGTTATCGCCTACTGGAGAGGGAAAACGTCGGCGTGGATGGGGAAATGACGGGATGAAGAAGTGAAGCCCTAAAATCTGTCATTTAAATGAGATAGATTAAAATGCTCCTCTAAAAGTTATCCTAGGGTGCAAAGTGCAAAAAAATTTTAATGAAGAGTGCAAAGTGCTTTATTTAACATTTCAGAGTGCAAAGTGCCAAAAATATGCAAATGAGAATGCAAAGTGCAAAAAAAAGCCTCATTTTGGCCGAGCACGGCATCATTCTTTTGCCTTTTTTCTGATATCCCCGCATCCCTTTTTTTCTTCTCCAAATCTTCACTGCGATCGTCCTTCTTTTCCTCTTCTTCTTCTTCAGCCGCCGCCGCCGCCGGCGGCGGCGTCTTTCGCCATCTCCTGTTCCGCCGCCACGATCCCCGGCTTTCCCCGTCTCTTTCACAGCGTGATCTGCCGCCGGTGCTATCTTCTTTCTCAGGTTAGCTGTTTCTGAATTCATTGTTAATGATTTACTGATAGTATCCCTAGAAACTTGCATTTGCAAAATTTAGTTGCGGCTTCACTTGATTCAATATCGGATGCGTGCTCGTATGATTTCACTACTGGAGTATTTGGTGCAATAAAAACAAACCTCTCCAAGTGTTTGATTTTGCGACGGTATTACGCGTTTTAGGTTGCGTTTCTTGTGCCTGTTGACCGGCGTGTTAAATATTGTATTGTTTGTATTTAATAGTGCATTTATTGTCTCTCTCTTTTAGTCTCACATTGTCTAGATGGGCTCTCTCCCCTTGCTCTTCTTCTATATATGTAAGACCAAATTGGTCCCTTTTCAAGATAATACAAATAGCCAATTACATTTCTAACATGGTATCAGAACGGGTCTAATTTTTCGCGCTCGCCTCTTTGCTCGCGCCTCTGCCGGCCCGTCCGCCTCCTGCCCGCTCAGCCCGCTCAGTCCGCTTGCTCTCCCGCTCAGTCCGCCCCCTGCCCAGCAGTCCGCCACCTCCAAGCAGTCCGCCACCTCCCCAGTCCGCCAGCTCGCCAACCCCGTTCGCCAGCCCGCATCCCCAGTCCGCCAGCTCGCCCACCCCGTTCGCACCCTAGTCCGCCAGCCCGCCAACCCCGTTTGTCAGCTCGCCAACCCAGTTCGCTAGTCCGCCCAACCCAGTTCCCCAGCCCACCAGTCCGCCCCTCCCCCGCAGCCCGCCACCTCCCCAGTCCGCCAGCTCGCCAACCCCGTTCGCCAGCCCGCATCCCCAGTCCGCCAGCTCGCCCACCCCGTTCGCACCCCAGTCCGCCAGCCCGCCAACCCCGTTCGTCAGCTCGCCATCCCAGTTCGCCAGTCCGCCCAACCCGCATCCCCAGCCCGCCAGTCCGCCCCTCCCCAGCCCGCCAGTCCGCTTCCCCCAGTCCGCCCCAACCCGCATCCCCAGCCCACCAGTCCGCCCCTCCCCAGCCCGCCAGTCCGCCAGTCCGCCCCTCCCCAGCCCGCCAGTCCGCCCACTTCCTTGCGCCTCCATGGCTGCTCCTCTGATCTCGCCTCCGCTGAAGGCCACGTCCTTCCAGCTCGCCGGCGCTAGCGACTGGCCTGACTGGGCCCTTACCGTTGAGGCCGCTCTCTCCTCCCATGATCTTTGGGATCACATCATCGGTGCGCCTCCTGCCCCTGCCGCCAAGCCCGCCGCCGCAACCGGTTCCGCCACACCTTCTATCGACGCCGCTTCTCTCGATGCCTTCACTCTTTGGCACCGGCGCGATCATGCTATCCGGGCTTACCTCCTGGAGTCCGTTGCTCGCCCGCTTCTCACGTCTATCGGTCGCCTTCCTTCCGCCCGTGCCATGTGGGAATATCTCCGTGACCGTTTCGTTCCCCGTGGTGGAGCTCGGCGTCACCGTCTTATCTGCGATTCTCAGGCTGCCCGCCAAGACGGTCGCTCCATTCAGGACTTCTTCACTCTGATGAGTGCCTACTGGCACGAACTGGATTCTCTGATTCCCTTGCCCTGCGGTTGTCCTCGCTCATTGGAATTTCAGCGCCACCTCTCCGAGGGCCATATTCATCAGTTTCTTGCTGCTCTGCGTCCTGAGTTTTCTCTTCTTGCTGCTCAGCTCCTTCACCGGGTCCCGCTTCCTACTCTGGATGATGCCCTGATTGCTCTGCTCGATGAAGAGACTCGTCTCCGACCTCCCGTGGCTCTCCAGCCCCCTTTCCCACTTGATCATGCTCTTGTCGTTCCTCCGCGTCCCAGTGCTGTTACCTGTCACTACTGCAAGAAGGTGGGGCACATGAAGTCTGCTTGCCCTATTCGTCCCCCTCGGTCTGATGAATACCGCGCTTCTGACCATCGCCGTGACGGCCGTGGTCGGGGACGCGGTCGTAGTCCCGGATCTCACCACACTGCTGCTGCTGCTACCGATCCTCTGCAACGCTTAGAGGATCTGATCCTCCGGTCTCCGCTATTTCAATCTGCCTCCTCTACCAGCTCCTCTGCGGAATACAGTCTCTCAGCTGCTTCTGGTACTGTTGCTGCTCGCCTTCCTCCGACTGCACCTTGGTATTTCGACTCTAGGGCCTCCTGCCACCTCACCTCCGACTCCCGCACCCTCACCAACTGCACCTCCTCCCCCCCTTCTCTTCAGGTCACCACTGCTGATGGGGGCTCTCTCCCTATTCTGCGATCTGGCTCCATCACCTCGACTTCTGCCCCTCTTGGACGCCTTACTCTCTCCAACGTCCACCATGCCCCTCGGCTACATATGAACCTCATTTCTGTCAGCTCCCTCTGTGATCGCGGTCTAACGGTTTTATTCTCTTCTTCTGATTGTGTTGTGCAGGATTCCCGGACAGCTCAGAGAATTGGACGGGGCCGTAGGGCTGGTGGCCTGTATCAGCTGGAGTATCTTCATGTTCCCCCCCCCCCCACCAACCTCCGCTTCGGCCCTCTCTGTTGTCTCTGATGCCGACTTGTGGCACAGACGTTTAGGACATCTGTCTCCTGATCGACTCCGAAGTGTTATCCGCTCTGGAGCTTTGGGTCGTGTCTCCCCTTCCCCCCTCTTTGTTTGTACCGGCTGCCGTTTGTCAAAGCACCTTGCTCTACCATTTACAAGTAGTGCTTCTCAAACGACAGCCCCTTTTGATTTAGTTCACTCTGATATTTGGGGCCCCGCGCCTCTTGCTTCTCATTCTGGCTATCTTTATTATGTGAGTTTTATTGATGATTTTTCCCGTTGTGCTTGGGTGTATCTCCTTCGCAATCGTTCTGACATACCCGTTGCGTATCGCACGTTCACCGCTATGCTTCACACTCAGTTTGAGCATCGCATTAAGATCTTTCGCTCTGACTGCGCTCAAGAATTTCTCTCCTCCACCATGCGCGATATCTTCCACTCGCATGGCACCCTCCACCAACAGTCTTGCCCGCACACCCATGAACAAAATGGGGTTGCTGAACGCAAACATCGCCACATCATCGAAACAGCTCGTACTCTCCTCATCTCTGCCTCCGCTCCTCCCTCCTTCTGGGCCGAAGCCGTTCTCACCGCTGTTCACCTCATCAACATCACTCCTTCCACGACCCTCTCTGGCGTCACTCCTTATGAACGCCTTCATTCCCGCCCGCCGCAGTATGCCTCTCTCCGCACTTTTGGGTGCACCTGCTTCGTTCTCCTTCCCCCTCCTGAACGTAACAAACTCTCCGCTCGCTCCACTCGTTGTGTTCACCTAGGTCTTAGCCCCCACCACAAAGGCTATCGTTGTTACGATCCGGTGGCTCGTCGCATTCGCATCTCTCGACATGTATCCTTCGTCGAACATGACATGTTCTTCTCTTCCCCACCGGCACACCTCCCCTCCTCACCCTCCATTGCTCCACCGCTTTCTCTTCCGCTTCTTCCTTCTATACCAACTCGCCCCCGGACTCACCCTGTCAATCCTCCCCTATCTCCACCTCGTTCTCTGCCCGAGGTCCCTCCTTCCACATCGGCTCCTCCTCCGACGCCCACACCCCCTCCTCCTGCTCCTGCTCCTGATACGGCTCTGTCTGACGCTCCGTCCGCCCCTGCAACCGTGGATCCTGCTCCTCCTCGCCGTAATCTTGCTCGCCATCGCCATCCACCTGCTCGCTACGACACCCCTTCCGCTCTCACCGCGGCTACCTCCTATTCTCCTGCCTTTCAGGCCTTCCTCACCGCTCTCCACGCCCACCGGGAGCCCCAGTCATACCAAGAGGCAGTTGGCAAAATCGAATGGCAGCAAGCCATGGCGCTTGAACTTCAAGCCTTTAGCCGGACTCATACTTGGGATCTTGTTCTGTGTCCTCCCGGTGTTACTCCTATCAGCTGCAAATGGATTTTCAAAGTTAAGACTCGTCCAGACGGTTCTATTGAGCGTCATAAAGCCCGCTTGGTTGCTCGCGGGTTTTCACAGGAACATGGCATCGATTATGACGAAACCTTTGCCCCGGTTGCCCGGATGACCTCCGTCCGCACCTTACTTGCGGTCGCAGCTGCCCGCAATTGGCCCCTCCATCAGATGGATGTCACCAATGCCTTTCTTCATGGCGATCTCACTGAGGTTGTCTACATGGCACCTCCCCCGGGTCTCTCCGCACCCCCTGGCCATGTCTGCCACCTCCGCCGGGCCATCTATGGCCTCAAACAGGCTCCTCGTGCCTGGTTTGAGCGCTTCCGCACTGCAGTTCTCAAGGCTGGTTTCATTGAACGCCAGACTGATCATGCCCTGTTTACCCGCACCTCCGCTCAGGGTTGCGCCATCCTGCTCCTGTATGTTGACGACATGATTATCACTGGAGATGATCACGTCACCATTGCCGCTCTTCAGAAACACCTCCGCAGTCAGTTCGAGATGAAGGACATGGGCCCCCTTCGCTACTTCCTTGGGTTAGAGATTGCCCGCTCCAACCGCGGGATTCTGGTGTCTCAGCAAAAATACATCTCCGATATTCTCTCCGTGGCCGCTCTCACTGACACCCGCACTGTTGACACCCCCATTGAGCTAAATCTGAAACTCCTTCCTATAGATGGGGAACCGCTGCCCGATGCCTCCCGCTATCGGCGCCTCGTCGGGATGCTGGTCTATCTCACCATGACTCGACCGGACATTGCTTACGCTGTTAGCTTCGTCAGTCAATTTGTTCAAGCTCCTCGCTCTGCTCACTATGCCGCGGTACTCCGGATACTCCGCTACCTATGCGGCTCTGTCGGTCGCTCGTTATTTCTCTCTGCCACTTCGCCACTCACCCTCCGAGCATTTTCGGATGCTGACTGGGCGGGGGATGCCACCACTCGTCGCTCCACTACTGGGTTCTGTGTTTTCCTCGGCGACTCTCTGATCTCCTGGCGTAGTAAGAAACAGGAATCCATTGCGCGCTCCAGCACGGAGGCTGAGTATCGTGCCATGGCTTCCACCACTGCTGAAATAGTTTGGCTTCGTCGTCTTCTTCGCGACCTTGGTGTCCAGATAACAGGCCCCACTCCCCTATTTTGTGACAATCGAAGCGCCATTCAAATCGCCTCCAATCCGGTGTTCCATGAACGGACAAAACATATTGAGATCGATTGTCACTTTACTCGTCAGGAATTCCTCGCCAACACCATCTCTCTACCGTTCATTACCTCTGAAGAACAAGTTGCAGACTTCCTCACCAAGTCTCTCACAACTGCAAGATTCCGTTATCTTATTAGCAAACTCTCGGTTCATGATCCACCGTGAGTTTGAGGGGGCGTGTTAAATATTGTATTGTTTGTATTTAATAGTGCATTTATTGTCTCTCTCTTTTAGTCCCACATTGTCTAGATGGGCTCTCTCCCCTTGCTCTTCTTCTATATATGTAAGACCAAATTGGTCCCTTTTCAAGATAATACAAATAGCCAATTACATTTCTAACACGGCGATCATTCCATGTATGTTGATTTTACTTCTTAGGCTCCCTTTGGGGGATTACCTTAATTTAGACCCAGTCAGTCCTAACGGCTTGACCGGTGAAAATAAGTCCCCCCAAACGGAGCCTTAGGCTGCGTTTGATTGAGCTGTGGAGGGAGGAGCCGGCGGATCCAAACGCAGGGGTTGAACCGGAGGGGGGGAGGCGGGGTTGGAAAAGCTCCGTTTTGGCAGCTTTTCCTCTGTCCCGCGGGTGCAAACAGAGCAAACGTTTGTTTACCCGCCGTCCGACAGCGTTTGCTCCAAACGGAGGCGGCGAAACGCCGAACCAAGCGAAGCCTTGGTTTCTTTTACTGCTAGAAATAACATCTTAATTGATGATAATAATGTACTCTTGTTACGGATCGAGCAGGGTTCCATTTTTGAATAGGACATAACCACAACCTATCTCCGCACACACACAGGGAGGGCGCTCCATGTGCAGCGGGTTGTTGAGGTGGAGGCTTGAACCCGTGGCCTCCTAGATGGAGGGACACTGCCGGTCTCCATCACCAACTGAGCTGGAGCTATGATGGTTTTACTTTTTTGTATTTTTTACTGCTAGAAATAACATATGAATTGATTTAGGAAGAGGGCGATTTAGTTTGAATTCCCATTTTGCACTTTGGCACATTGCAGCACTCCAAATAACTTTTAAGTTGTTATTTCGCACCCTAGGTTGAATTTTGAGGGGGTATTTTTCACATTGCACACTACAAATACCTTCGTATTCTATCTTTTTATACAGTTTTTTTGAGTTTATCTAATTCTTATTATGTAAATTAAACAAATTTTAGCGGATCTCAAAATTTAGGAGTGCAAAATATCCCTCTAAATTCAGCATAGCTGCAAAATTTAAAGGTATTTGAAGGGTGCAATATGTCAAATTTAAAGATTCGAGGTGCAATATGTCAAAAAACATGATATTCCGGGGGGTGCAAATTGCCAATTGCCTTTTTTTTGTAAAATACTATATACCTATTACCTAAATCTGTTCTTATCCATAATCCAGATGCATCAAAATCCTTTTTCTTTTTGAATCTCCTCCTGATCTCCAATCTTCTGTGTTATATATTGCTGTATAACCCATCATGATCATCCTCTATAGGCTTCTTGCTATCTTTTCTAATGGTAGGGTGTATTGTTTCAGCAGTTCTATCCTCTTCACCCCAACATGATGTATTGCAGGTAGTTCAATTTTTGCAGTTCAACATTTTATTTAGGTTAATTAGCTCTTTCTACATGTATATTCAGTTCTCCTTTTTCATTTCCTTTCTTTGTTGTTCTTGCTTATGGGGTACAATTTGGTCATTAATTCTTAGTCATACTTTGATTTCCTTCAGTTATTTTAATATGGTTAGCACCAGTTTTTGTTTATATATAGCCATGAAATACTTCACATTTTCTGATATTTTACTCTGCTTGCCTTGATAAAGGCCTATCTATCATTATTTGCAGTCCAATTCGAAGTCTTTTGTGTCTGACTGTTGCATGTGAGATTTTTCCAAGATAGTAGGATAAATATTAGGTTCCCCATTCATGAATCTGTGTGGCTTTACATTTATAGTGAAATGTTTGGTAGTGTAAAAGAGGCATCTTTATTTGTACTCTGCAGTTTGCCCCACCACCTAAACATAAAAATGAAGGAGAATTAAAGGTTCAGCCTTTAGAGTTTACCATTAGCATGCTTTCTTTCTAGTATCTCAATATTAAGAGCTAAGAGACCTTTCTCTTCGGTCCGGTCCGGTCTATACTGTTTCTGCTGAAAATGCTTGAGGTGGAAATGGAATTAATTGCTTCCCGGTCTTCTTTTCTTTTGTCTCCTTCCTTTCTCGTGGCATATATTAACGAGTCAAAGCATGATAATGAAATGTTGGTTATAGGCAGATGCCGATTCGATTGTTTCTATCGAGCCTCTGGAGTGGAATTGGTGGATAATAAGAGGGAAATTGAATTGTTCTGTTCTCCGTAACAGCAGCTCAATATTTGAGTCTGAATAAAGGATGATAAGAGGGAAACAAGTGAAGGCCTATGACCTGAGAGTGGCATGATTGGTAAATTTTAGAAATTTGGTGGACATGAGAAGTTTCTGGATTTGGCATCAAGTCTCTTCCATTGGCTTTTTTTTGGAATAGCAAATGAGAAGAGTGGTTGTCTTCTGTGCTCTAGTGTTTCCTAGGCTCCGTTTGGCGCAGCTTTTTTGCTCCTGTGAGTTTGGAGAAAAGCACCACCGTCAACCGTAATGTCCTCCCCCAGGGAAAAAACTAGTTTTGAATATAAAAGTGGATGAAGTTCCTTAGGTGAGGTCGTACGCTCTCAAGTAATGGTTCATAAACACCGTGTTTGTAGCCACCACCGCCGCGCCTTTGAATCTATTTAGAGTAGCAAGGTTTTACCCAAATTTAATGGTCGCCAGCCACATCGACACAAGTGACATATCAAGAGAATGTGAAGACCTAGTGATGGCGATCGATGGTTCACACGCGTTTATTCCCGCAAGAGGCGGTGATCGGCGACCCATTTGAGTGGTCCGAGTTCGCGGATGCGCCCGGATGGTCGCGCCGAGTCTGTTTACCATATTATTTTATTTTTTGTGTGTTGTATTTGCCCTCCGATCGGCCCAAATATTATTAGTTGTCCATCAGGGTGCCCTAGCTTTTATTTCCCCTATAAATACTTATGCATGCGGCTGGTTTTAGGAATTAGAGTTGCCTGTTGCAACCGGACGGTCCTCTAGGGCCTTGAGCGGCTCTTCCCCGTGCGCTACCTGCGGCTCTCCCCTTCCCCTCTCCGGTAAGACCCCGTCAGCCCCTCCTCTCTCTCCCTTCCTCCCTGGATTCCGGCAGCCAACTATCTCCCTGCAAGCCCCTCCTCCCCGCTGACTACCCGCACCCTGTCTGCTACCCAGCAGCCCGCCGCCAATCCCTTTCCCTTCCCCGGCCTTCACCCCGCTGCCTTCTCCTCCCCTCCCCCAAGCCGGAACCCCTTCCCCTGTCCAGAACATTCCCGCAACTCCCCCATCCTTCTTCTAGATCTCGCAACCCCCCTAACCCCATAACCCTTCCCCGATCCGCATAGTCCTAACCCTTAGCCACCAGATCTACAAATATACTCCCCCCATTCAGCCCTGTCGTGGAGCCAATCGTGTACCCTGGTCAAGTACACCGGCGACGTTCCCCATCCCTAAGCAAGCTGCCACATGCACGAGTAAATCTAGGTAAGGAGGGATGTTGTATCTCTTTTCATTGACTGCTTTGGTTTAAACTCTTGCTCTGGATATTTACTTTCATAGGTATTTGTTATCGTTATTTGTGGTGTAATTCGCATAGCGCATTCACCGCACTTGAACGGAGTTGCGCCTCAATTCGTTGGTTGATTATAATTCTTTTTTATTCTTCATTGTTTGTTAACCAATTGTGATCGGGTGGTTAGATGTCTTATAAATTTTAATTACTTGTTGGTTAATTTTAATTGGGATGGTTATCTCATGTTCACACGTGCACTGCATTTAGACCGCACTTTCATGTAGTGAAATTTTTGTCTGTCTACCGCTTCATCACATAGAGGGTCGAATGCTGTTCGCTGAAATATCTGATACTTCAACGGCGGAGACTTTGTCCAGATGCGGATGTGGTTCATCCCATTGCATTTGATCGAAGAAATTCGGCGGGTACAATACTTGGAGAATGAAGAATCTTTCATACGATAATCGTAACAATATCCGGCATTTCCTGATAAGCGTGCCTGTGGTGTCTGAGTTTGTGGACGTCTTTCCCGATGAACTTCCTGTAGCACCGCCCCAGAGAGAGATTGATTCTGTAATAGACTTGGTGTCTTGTGCAAGACCTATATCGTGATCTCCTTATCGGTTGAATTTAATAAAAATTGGTCGGTAAACCTTGCAGAAGTCCGCATAACTCGGTGCGTGCAAAGTTAAATTTTTCTACGTTCTCATTCGTTCATCTAATATTATAAGTCCGAAAGGTAGTAACTCGGGCGGTGCAAAGTTGCAACATTTCGGTTGGAATATCTAGTCTGCTCATACTTGTGCTTCATTGGTGCATGTTCTTCTAGTAATATATTATGCTAGTCTTCTTTTCTTGATGGTGGTCGTAACCATTCTCATGCCAAACGTACATTCTATAACGGTGGAGTTTTTGTCTAAACTCATCAGTGCAAAAAAGTTGCGCCAAACCGAGCCAATGTAAATAATTTTGAGATAATCAAAAAAATCAAACCAAAGCTAGCTATGGAGAGAAGACATGCATAATTTGCTTATAATTTGTATGTAGTATATCTCGTTAACATTCTCCCAAGAATATTGGCATACTATAAACACGAAGAAGGGGGTTACATTCACTCTAGAGACAAGCTCGCCAAGTTACACTCTTGTGCTTGCTCTCTCGCCCAACACAAGCCTGACTTCATCGTTACCATACACGCTCCTATAAATAGGCTCCGAGGCTTCACTCTTCGTAAGAGAAATATTAAGATATTACATGTATTTCTTAATTAAATGGAACTGGAATCAGAGACGGTTTAGATTATGATTTATGCAAGATGTAGCTGAACATTTACTCACCATTTAGTTATTCCCGCAGGGTGATTTGGCCACCACTCTGGTAGATCAGTGCCGAGAATGCCAGTTTACCATCCAACGCGTAATCGAAAGTGCGGGCGAAGACGAAGGTGTGATCTTTGAGGCCCTGAATGTGAACAACGAGCTCCAAAAGATCCTTGCCAGTTACGACGAGATGATGAAGCCCCAGGTGGAGCACGAAGAGTCGCCCAGAGTCAGCAAGGAGGAAGCTCTTGTAAGGAGGCCGGCGGGATCTAGAGACAAGGGGGCCCATGCCGATGATGACATGATGGACGATCTGGATGAAATGATTTTTGGGCAAAAAGGAGGGAGCTCTTCCCACAACGACCGCAATCAAAGAAAGAAGCAACAGAAGGATGATTTTGGGTCTGTTTGGGACAGCTCTGGCGGCTGGAGAAGCTCTTTTCCAGCCGCCAGAGCAGGTATTGGATCTGTTTGGGACAGCTTCCCAATAAAATCACTTTTCAAAAAACAGCTGTGGGAGCTATTTTTGGGAAGCAGTCCCCCCCCCCTGCGTTTCATCAAATCCCCTTTCGCGAAAAATCGCGTCTGCCCCATTCGCGATCCCTCTTCCGCTTCTTTCCCGATCCCGATCCCGCGGCGACTCCGCATTCCCGATCGCGATTCGCCTCTCCTTCCGCCTTCTCCCGATCGCAGACGCCGCCGGCTTCCGATCGTTGACGGCGACGCCTTCTCCCGATCGCAACTCGCCGCAGAACTTCCAGCTCGCTAGCCGCCGCCTGTAACCGATCGCCTGTAACTCATTCGCGATTCCTCTTCCGTCTCTTTCCCGATCGCACAAACCCTAGCTCACAGAGAAGGTTTCTTCCTCCTCTCCGGAGACAACAACGAGGAGGTTCTTCCTCCAGCGTCTACTCTTCCTTCTCCGTGGCCCATTTTCTTCTTCCGGTTAGGTATACCAAATTCCTTCTCTCATACACAATTTCTTTATATGATTAGTGTGTGTATGTGAATGTGTGATTTTTTTTTTGTTTAGGGTTGTATGTATGTGTGTTTGTGTGTATGTGTGTATGTATGTATGTTTGTGTGTGTGTGTGTGTGTTTTTTTTTTTTTGGGGGTTTGGCTATGCATATGAGAAGTGTATGGTTGTATGTGTGTGTATTATGTGTGTATGTGTATATGAGTGTGTGTGGTTGTGTTTTTTTTTGTCGGGTTTGGGTATGTATAAGAGAAGAGTATGCATGTGTGTGTGTGTGTGTTTGTGTATTATGTGTGTTTGTGTGTATGTGTATATGAGTGTGTATGGTTGTGTGTGGTTGTGTGTTTTTTTTTTGGGTTTGGGTATGTATAAGAAAAGTGTATGGTTGTATGTGTGTATGTGTGTATTATGTGTGTGTGTGTGTGTATGTGTATATGAGTGTGTGTGGTTGTGTTTTTTTTTTGTCCGGTTTGGGTATGTATAAGAAAAGTGTATGCTTGTATGTGTGTGTTTGTGTATTATGTGTGTTTGTGTGTATGTGTATATGAGTGTGTATGGTTGTGTGTTTTTTTTTGGGTTTGGGTATGTATAAGAAAAGTGTATGGTTGTATGTGTGTATGTGTGTATTATGTGTGTGTGTGTGTGTATGTGTATATGAGTGTGTATGGTTGTGTGTGTGTGTGTTTTTTTTTGGGTTTGGGTATGTATATGAAAAGTGTATGGTTGTATGTGTGTGTGTGTGTGTATTATGTGTGTATTATGTGTGTATTATGTGTGTATGTGTATATGAGGGTGTGTGGTTGTGTGTGTGTGTGTGTTTTTTTGGGTTTGGGTATGTATTATGTCTGTGTGTGTATGTGTATGAGTGTGAATGGGTATGTGTGTTGTGTGTGTTTTTTTTTGGGTTGTACATGTGTATTATTAGTAGTTCTTATTTTAATTTGATTAGTTTATAGTACAATGGTAAAACCAAAGGAAGGAGGAATCGTAGCGAGTTGGGAGTCAGGTGAAGTGACTTTATTTTGTGATCTCTGCATCAAAGAGATTGGTTTGGGGAATCGGCCAACCACCCACTTCAGCAAAGAAGGGTGGAAAAATCTGATTACAGGGTTTAAAGAATGCACGGGGAAAAGCTACGATCGAATGCAGATGAAAAATAAATGGGATCATCTGAAAAAGGATTGGAAGTTATGGAAGGAACTGAAACATGGTGAGACTGGTTTAGGCTGAGATCCAGAGAAGAGAACTATTGCTGCCTCAGAGGAATGGTGGGCAGAGAAGATTAAGGTCCGATCAAATTCAAGTTTCATTTCAATAAATGAGTTCATATTTTTCCATATTTTAACATTGATACATTGATTGCAACATGTTGTTCCAGCGGCGAAAAAATTTCGGTGCGGAGGTATTGCACCGGAGTTGGAGGAGAAATTGAATACTATGTTCAGTCAGGTAGTCGCAACTGGAGAAGACTCTTGGGCTCCTTCAGTTGGGAGTTTGCCACCTGATGTGGGGAGGATACAGTTGGAAGACGATGATGTGACAGATAACATGGAGAACAATCAAGGTGGACCTGAAGAGTACGGGGGAGCTACAACACCTCCTGGGAATGCGTCCTCTTCGGCGAGTAAAAAAAGGAAGATAGGGAGGAGTAAAGGAGTGACATTTTCTCTGATGTCAGATTTACATCAATCCACTCTAGCATTGAAGCCGCCGCAAGTTGTCACGGTCAAAGAGGTTGTGGAGTTGATTTCCAGCAGCCCAGAGCTACGGGCAAACCTGGATCTATATTACTTTGCTCTCGAGCACATCAGAGACAAGACCACTAGGGAGATCTTCATGAGTATCCCAGAAGATATGAGGTTTTGGTGGATTATGAAGGCGTACGAGAAGAGGGCTCAGTGATACGAGCTTACCTTGATCGAAATCTCCTTTTATGTGTTGCATGTAAAACACTATAATGTTTATGTTTAATTTTTAATGTCGTCCATCTTTTTTGAGTACTACTAGCGCACTTCTGTAATAGTTTTTTTGTTATCATCTTCGCATATATATAATGTTTATGTTTTATTATGCTTCGAATGCAGGTACTAATAATGGAAGCACATGACTCCTCCCCTGAAGATTCTGGGGATTCAACCAGTTTTTCGCCAGAGCGGAGACAATATATAGAATACTGCAGTGTAGTTATGTCATCGATCGAGAAGATGAATTATCATGTTCGAGATACCCGTCCATGCACGACATCTACCCAAACTGGTTCGAAATGGATCAAAGAGTTACTAGAAGGACATCCAGATAGAATACATGACGCATTTAGGATGTCTAAACGCATTTTCATAGATTTACTCCATAAAATAGAAGCAGATGCTGAACTTCAAGGATCACAGCGGACGTCTTCAAGAGAAATCCTAGGGATTACATTGTATATCTTAGCACAAGGAGGTTCCGTTAGATTGACGAAAGAACGGTTCCAGCACTCGACCGAAACAATAAGTAGATATTTTTCGAAAGGGCTTAGATCTCTACTGTTACTGTCAATTGATGCTATAAAGCCTACTGACTGTCAATTCAGAGAAATTCCGGGTGAGATAAGGTATGATCCTCGTTACATGTCATTTTTCAGGGATTGTGTTGGTGCCATTGACGGTACACATGTTGATGCGAGGATACCCGTAGAAGATCAAGTACGATACATAGGACGTCATGGCACGACAACCCAAAATATCATGTCAGTCTGTGATTTTAACATGTGCTTTACATTTGTCCTCGCTGGATGGGAAGGATCTGCTCATGACAGTCGCATCTTTGCACGGGCATTGGCCGACGATAGATTGCACTTTCCGCATCCCCCACAAGATATCATAATCAATATGTTTACATTCATTCTAATTGTTTGTATTTCATAATGTTTACCTGCTTAACAAATCAAATAAATGCAGGTAAATATTATTTAGTGGATGCTGGTTACCCGTTAAAAAGGGTTATCTGAAGCCGTATCCAGAAACAAGATATCACTTGGCTGACTTTGCCCGTGGGAGTCGGCCTGTACAAGGAAGGCAAGAACATTTCAATAAAGCGCATTCATCTCTTCGCAGTGTGATCGAGCGAACGTTTGGAGTGTGAAAAAAGAAGTGGCACATTTTGAGCAAAATGCCACAGTACAACTTCAAGAAACAACGTTCCATTGTGCTAGCGACAATGACCCTACATAACTTCATTCGGAGACATCCGTCTCGCTGGGACCCTGAGTTTAATGCTTGTGATGCTGATGAGTCTTCTTTCGTTCCCTCAGAGGCTGAGGAACCTGCGGCAGATGATGAAATTGAAAGCGATATGCGTGATGCTGATGGAGAAGAACATATGTCTACAGTACGAGATAACATTGCCGAAGAGATATACAGCGCGCGCAGGAAAAAGTTCGATCCAACGCTTTCTAAAAATTGAAAGGGTTAAAAATATCAAAAGTTTGATTAATATCAATTTATTTTCGAACAGGTGATCGAAATGATTGAAAAAAGGAGTCGCCGGATGTTGCAAGATCTTTTTTTTCTATTTGCTATAACTATGTAAAAGACGCATGTTATCAGTTGTTTCTAAATATTTATGTATTTTCGTTTTTTAAAAAACAGCTTCCAAAAGCTGTTTCTCCAAACAGAAAAAAGAGAAAATCGCTCTTCAAAGCGCACTTCTGCACATAACACCCAAACACTTTGCAACTTTTCAAAACTGCTCCCCAGAAATCTATTTCAAAACAGCTCTATCCGGACAGCAGCTTTTCAATCCGCCAGAGCTGTCCCAAACAGACCCTTTATTTCATTCTGAGGTTTTAAAGCCAACAGAAGGATGGTTTTATTTCATTCTGAGGTTTTAAAGCCAACATTTGAGTATTGTGTTACGAGCCCTTATGCTTTTAGCCCGCTCTGTAACATGGGCTGCAGCCGTATACCCCAACATGTTATCACACTTGTTCTCGGCGCTGTTGGTAAGGGGTTCAAAGTCCGGCCTCTACAACGTACCGCGCCGAGAACATGTGCGATAACAGATTGGGGTGTACGGGCTGCTCCCATTGTCGATGAGGATGTGGGAGACTGTGAAATTCTTGATGACTGTCTGGATGACCAGCGCATCGCAAAAGGGATCCTCATAATCCGGCATGTCCCTTTTGGAGAAGGTGATCTTCTCATCCGGGGGTGGGGTCGGGGATGTGTAGCCAACGCTCCGACGGTACATGGTATGAAGACTCGCAGTATGACAACTCCACTCTGACTTCCCTTCTCCTCCCCCGTGCTGCTCTCCTCCTCTCCCCCAGGGCTATAGCCATAGCATGATTTTAATTGGGGAGGGGAGGTCTCTGGGCCTGCCTCCAACCCGGAGGGTGAAACTGACCCTGGCCCCCCTGGCGGTTGTCTCCTCCATGGAAACCTCTTCACGGCCCCTGGTCCTGCCACTCTGGCCTCCAACCTAGTCGACGGTCCAGCTCCAGACGCCCCCACCTAGGCTGTTGTTGTTGTTGTTGTTGCTCCCTCTGTCGAGATTCAGCTCTCCTCTCCTCCTGACCTCTGTCACCTCTTGGCTCCTTCTCATCCTCTGTGGCCCACCTAGCCAGCTTCCGGGCAAGCTCCGGGTTCGACTCCTCCCCGTCGACTTCCCTTGCCTCCCTCTCCATCAGCTGCTCGTAGAAGAGGGACGACACTCTCTTCAGTTCTATCCTGAAGAACTCTTGCTGCCAAGGTGAAGACCATCATCAGGGTGTGCCCTGACATCTCTTGGATCTGGGTGACCTCCTCCTGGAACCGGTCGACATAACTCCCCAAGGTCTCGTTCACCCCCTCCTTGATGTGGAACAGGGACTCCTTCCTCCTTCCTCCTTCCTCCTCTTGGAGGTGGTGAACCTCAGCATGAACCCCCAACGCAGGTACTCGAAGTAGTATATGAAGTTGGTCGGTAGCTGGTGGAACCACTCTCTCGTCTTCTCCTTCAGAGTGATGGTGAAGATACTGCACTTGAACACATCCGACATCTGTCGGATCGAGACCACGTCCTCAAACCACTGGACGTGCTGAACAGGGTCTCCCTTCCCGGTGTAGTAAGACATCTCTGGCTCCCTGAACCCCTATGGAACTGGGGCAGAAAAAACCAACTCGTTGAAGGGTCTACCTGCCCCTACTAGGCGAGCAGGAGGGTCTCGCACCCCCATCTCGCCGAACCGGCCCCCGCTTGTCGAGCCCGGGAAGAGCACTCGCCCGTGGAGCTCGCATCCTCTCCCCTCCTCCACAACTTCCTTCCCAACTCGGCTGCTGGGAGCGTCCTCGCCAAGGGCCGGGACCGCGAGTACAGGTGCTGCTGGTGTCGAGCACTCGGCACGCGGGCCGAGTGCGAACCTGACGAGGTCGAGTACCTCCTGCTTGAATTCTTCGAACATCCCCACCGTGGCGAGCGGGGGAGGGGGTGGCGAGTCGGACATGTCCGAGTCTTGCCCTGATCCTGCAGTCATCGAGTTTGCTGAAGATTTTCTGTGTTGACCACTGTCCACGCTCACCGCACCAAAAATGTTGAAACCGAAAATTTGGTGTCTGTAGAGTTCACCCTTGGGGAAGGGTTGATCACGCATCTACTTTTCTCCTGCAAGCCAAACAACAAAGGAAAAGAAAAGAGAACTAACCCAAGGGCTCGGCGTGGAGGTCCCACCACACACCCAAAAGATCTTAGAATGCTTCCCCTCATTCGCCAAATATCGAGCTAAAGCAACCTCAGAAAGTGCTAGAAGACTGGGGGACAAGTAAGCATGCCTTCTGAGGTACCACTTGGGTCCTATTTATAGATTTCTGAAAACGGCCTGCAAATAGCCAACCTCCGCTGTACCAAACAGCTATGTGCAGCCCAGGTTGGCCTGCCAATAGCGTAACTCCGCTGTTTTGAAATGCTATGGGCAGCCAGCGGGGGCAAAATGATAAAAGCATCATAAATAATTGGGCGAGCAGTCCCTGAGTCCTCTACTCACCTGGGGCGGCGAGTGCTCGATGGAGCTGACACTCGCCGCCTCCCCCTGGACTTTGGCGAGTACGGGCCCGGCTGGCCCTACTCGCCTGCCGCTTGCCGAGCTCGCCTGGGGCGAGTGCGAGCTCTTCGGCTCCACTCGCCCCGGGTAATTCCACCTTGCCCGAGCGAGTTGGGGGCTGTCGAGGTCTGGCCCTTTGGGCGCTCGCCCGGGACTTGGACTGCCCGATCTCTGTGGTTCTGGCACCTGCCGACCTTACTCACCGGATACAGGATTGTACACTAGAGACAAAGGGTCCAATGCCGATGATGACATGATGGACGATCTGGATGAAATGATTTTTGGGAAAAAGGGAGGGAGCTCTTCCCACGACCGCGATCAAAGAACGAAGCAACAGAAGGATGATTTTATTTGATTCTGAGATTTTAATGCCAACATTTGATTATTGTGTTACGAGCCCTTACCTTTTTAGCCCGCTCTGTAACTTGGGCTGCAGCCGTGTACCCCAACATGTTATCACACTTGTTCTCGGCACGGTAGGAAAGGGGTTCAAAGTCCGGCCTCAACAACCCACCGCGCCGAGAACACGTGCGATAACAGATTGGCGTGTACGGGCTGCAGACCATGTTACATAGCGGGCTAAAAGCATAAGGGCTCGTAACATATTGCTCTATATTTCGAGTTTTCAAAGAAAAAAAAAGTATTTTTCCCCATCTATTTTGAGTTATCTGTCAATGTTTCTCTTAATTTGATGCATATATAGTTTGGAATGTTGGGAACACACTATTATTTTTATGATGTCTGAGAATTATTCTGATTCATTCACAAATGCTGTGTATTTATGAACTGTTGCAGTCTGTATGGTGAAGAAAAACCTGTTAAGGTTGATTTATTTAATGAATCCAGTCCATAAGCTTCTGAATGAGCTGTTGAATTTGGTGCTACTGAGAGTTGTTAATTAAGATCCGGTTCATGCAGTCGTAATCATTTGTCCGATAAAAATAAGTCCCTCCAAACAGAACCTAAAATTTCCGAGTTTATAAAAATGTCCTTCCGTTAGAGACATAAATGGAAAATGATAAAAAAAACAGTCAAATAATAATTTTATGATATTCACTTTTACCTTTTACAAATGACTTTACATATTTGATTCAAAATATGCTAAATTATTTTATGATATTCTAATTTTATGATATGCTAAATTAAAATGAGGCATTCATATTGACAACCCGCCTATAATTATTGGCGGAATATATACAGATTAATTAACCATTTGATTAACTCATTAACCTAATGGATCATATTTTCCAAATTCATTTCCGACTGTATTATTTATACACAAAAAATGTTTTAAATTAAGCGATGTGGGACAAAGACCAAACACCAGCCTCCTCCCCCATTTTGTGACACCGGCGGCCTGCCCTAAACCCACTGGTGGGTTCGCCGGGGTCCGGCGAACCAGCAGGGGGTTATTCGGCGACGAGCAGGCAGGTGATGGCTCTGCCCACTCACCTCCGGTAGGTTCACCGGACCCCGGCAAACCCGCCGGTGGGCTCCGGTCAGGCCGTCGGCGGCTCTGACGCCGGTGGCGTCGCGAAAGGAGGAGATGGCGAGGGGACAATAATAGGGTGTCGAGTTTTTTCAGGAGGCTGAATCATGATTTTTGGCTTCAGCACAATTGGCAGTCCAGATTTTTACAATCGGACTGTTGAGAAGAGTTTTTTGGCTGTTTAGTGGCTTCACTAAGGCCCTAAAAGTTTTTGCCGCAATTTGCCGGGCCCCGGCGGGTTCGCCGGGCCCCGGCGAACCCGCCGGTGGGCTCCAGTCAGATTGTCTGAGGCTCCGCAGCATTTGTACCACATCGCTTAATTTAAAACAATGTGTGTATAAATAATATCAGTTGGCAATGCATTTGAAAAATATGATCCATTAGATTAATTAAATGGTTAATTAATCCGTTCTTTCGTCAGTTGAAAATGCATTTGAGTTAGGAGGCACCGGGGCCCTGGTGTGTGTTCAGCCTTATTATCTTCTTCATTAGCCTAGTTTAGCAGCTTTAGCAATATGAAATCTTCTCCATTCAATCATGTTGTGCGAGATTTTTCGGTTTGTTTTTTCGCCATCATTCGCAGCCACCTTCATTTCACATCTTTCTATTTCTTCCACCGCTAGCAGCCAGCGCCCAGGAGCTCCGGTCGCACAATCAGTTGTTATCCCAAAGAAGAGTCGAGTAGTTCGGAGGCAGCTATTGCTGCTGCGGGCTAGCACCGCTGCCTATGGCCCGAAGAGAGTCCGTCAGCTTCCAACGCTGCAAACGCTGCTACTGAGCAACAACTTCAGTGGTGCACAAAAAAACCGATCATAACCGGTCCAGTTGGGACCGGATCGGTTAGGACCAGCTAGGGATTGGGACAAGTTAGGGCCGGTCCGGTCCCAGACCGGTCCCAGGGGTACCTAGAGGTCCCACCTTTTCCACCAAAGACTGGTCCCGTACCGGGGCGATAAAAGACTGGCACCAGACCGGGACCGGTAAAAGACCAGTAAAAGTCCGTTAATTAAACCGATTATGCAGCCGTATTCATAGGTTTTGAAATATAATTCTCTCCATTTTCATCAACTTAGATGAGATTAGAACCCAAACTTGATTCTAGACAACATTCATACAAAATCTAATAAAAAAAGAACTATAATTGTAATCGATCAGAATAGCAGAGTATCAATAAAAAAAATCAGCCCGGGACCGGTTAGGACCGGTATGGGACCGGTTAGGACCGGTATGCCGGTCCCAACCAGTCCTCCTCAAGAAGAGGAAAGCTGGTCCCGGATCAAGACTGGTTGGAGCCGGCCAAAAGACCGGTCTTTTAAAAGACCGATCCTATACTGGACCGTCAGTCCTTTTGTGCAGGACTGAACAGCTTTTGCTGTAGAGGAGGAAAAGTTTGGCTGGAGCAGCCGAGCAACAGTTTTTCTCCATTATTAGCAGAGAGTGGGAGTCTGTGTATAGAAACTGGAGAAACAAATGCACAGGCATAGTATACACAGAGATTGAGTGGACTAATATTCATAAAATTATTGGGACTCCATAGGCGGATTCATAGGGGGGCCAAAGGGTCACTAACATCCCCATTTTGGGGGCTTATTATAAGTAGATCAAAATTCAGCTATTCGCAAATCAAATTTGATTATTCACAGACCAAATTCCGCTATTTACAGACCAAACCAGCTATGTGCACCCCAAAAATAATTTGAAACATTTTATGCACCATTGTATTTTAAAAACAAAATTGTGAATGCCCCCACTCACTGAAGGGAGAAGTGTTCTAGCCAATAGACAATAATCTTCATGTAAAGCAGACCACAGCTTATAGTAGCTATATTCGATGTTTTTTGTCGGAAAATCGAACATGATGTTGCTGCACACAGCGCACAAAAAACGGTGTGAAGAGAGACACACATAGGAACATGTAAATATACGAGAATGAGGGTGGTAAAGTGACCATAAAGTGCACACGTCCTAATGGTGAAGATGAAGAACAAGGCAATGCACACATCTCAAAGTGCAATGCACACATCTCAAAGTGCAATGTACACATCTCAAAGTGCAATGTACACATCTCAATCAACCATTGACTGCGTGCACTTTATCGTAAAGTGAACAAATTTACTTTACCACCCCCATTCCTGTATATATACACACACATGTGCACGCACGAACCCTAAACAAGGGTGCATGTCTATATATATATGTGTGTGCACATGTATAAGTGCATAGCAACACCAGACAACTCACATTATAATAAATAATATATAAAGATATATAACATTACCATAATAGAGGTACTTCAGAGGTCATCAAGAGACCTGCCATTAATAAAGTAAATCACCTGGGTGACGGCCTGGTCGAGATTAGCGGTGACCGCAACCAGATTTTGTAAGAACTCCTCAGCGGTCGGTTTCTCTCCGTCGATGATGTCGGTCACGGCTTTAACAAAGATGGACGGCACGGAAAGCAGTTCTGCGACGTACGCAACAGCGGCTCCCTGTTTCAGAGCAAGGCAGCATTATTTGTTATTAGGGTGGAAGATGGGAGGCATAAAGCTCAAAGCTGAAAGTTTGGGAACACTATCACAATCGAGCTATCTGTGCGATGAATTTCGCACCAAAAGTCATTTTCACGCCTATTGCGGAAGCTCGTTGAGCACGGAGGGTCGAATGCTTGACGTAGGCAATTAACATCGTTGTCCGAATATTCAAATTTTTGGAGGGTTTAGCCCTAGATTTTCAAATTGGGGGTAGTGTCATGACTTTTCTTAGGGTGTATTTGGAAGAGGGGTGACGAATGTGAAAGAGTGTGATGGTAAATGAAGGGTTGCAAATGGAGTTGTAGGAATCTGGTTGTTACAAATGGAGATTTGTTGGGGTGATCTCCGTTTGCATAGCTGCTCAGAACAGAGAAATTTTTTTATAATCTGTTTGGCAAGAGAGTGGTGGCGATTGACAACTCTTAAACTATTTCCCATTACTTTAATTCTAGAAAAACCATACTTACATCGGAACGAACAATTTGAAAATATGCAAACTACGTAAAAGCTATGTAGAGTTGTTCGGCAATGGAGTCACGCAAATAATTCGATCTCCACACCCACAAAAATTGACGCCAACATGTTCACATTGTTCTATCATTATTCTTATGATTATAAACTAAAAAAAAGTTTAAAAAAAATTAAAGAAAATTAAAATGGGAGAGAACATATGTATGTGTCGTTACAGCCGAATTGTATAAAAGCCAAAGTGTCGTAGCCGCCTGTTGGAATACTTTCACTATCATACATTGTGCACAAATTTTATCATTGTCCAATACCGAGGGACACGGTGCCCGGAGCCAATCTTTTATTGTGAAAACGTGTATGATAAAATAGGTCAAAATAGGGTTTATGCCCCATTTGGGAGAGCTTTTTAGCCTCTGGCTCAAAATGGAACTATCCAACATAGGGTGTTTGGCAAAGCAAAAGCCTAAAAACTCCATTTATTTATAAAGCAGATTTTAGCTTAAACATCCACCACAGCCTACCCCGCCAGCCAGGAAGCAGCTTTGTGCATCATGGTTTCACGATTCCTCTCTTCAAAATGGAGTGGACAAAAGAAAAAATTGTCATCTCCTCCTCAATTTCATTCAGACACTCTTGTGCCAGATGAATGTTCTCCGCAATTCTTCTTTCTTGTTTCCTAATTAACTAGTTACCTTCTTTTCTCCTTTGGGATAAGACCCCTTTCTCACTTTTATAACCGACCGGTACACCTTTTACCCTCACCCCGCGTGTGTTTGGTTGTACTGTTTTCATCCACAGTCTAGCCACTGGTCATGATATACTCTCCACTGGCACCACCAAATGAATCTTCATGGGGCACTCTCCGACACATTGAAATATCGTTATTTTGATCGTATCTTCATGGTGCTTCCCCACCTGTGCTCGCTCCTTCCACTCTCGAGTCCCTGCCAACAGCTCCCAAGCTAGCGCTCTCGTCTTCGGAAGGTTCCAACACTTCGGTCGACGCGATCTTGGATTGTCGTCTTGCTTTATGCAAAGGGGTAAGGGGGAGCACACAACACCCTCTTACCAACGTTTTCTCATATGCCAATCTCACTCCCGCTTACAGCAAGTTTACATGGGCACTATCTACCACCAGTATTCCTGCTACACATGAAGAAGCTCTTCGTATACTTTATTGGAAAGCGGCCATGGATGAGGAATTTTCTTCCTTAAAATCACGGGGCACCTGAACCCTTGTCCCTACTCCCTACCCCTTCTAAAGGAGATGTTGTTGGGGTATCGTTGGGTCTGTCATCAAGTTTCTCCACGGCGACACTGTAAATTAGTACAAGGCTTGTCTTGTTGCAAAAAGATTCACCCAGACATATGATGTTGATTTCTTTGACACCTCTCTCGTTACTAGTATTAGCACTATAAGGGTCCTCTTCTTTGTAGATGTCAACCAAAATTGGCAAATGTCTCAACTTGACGTTAAAAATGTCTTCCTCTATGGTGACTTATACAAAAAAGTTTATATAGAGCAACCTCCTGATTATGTTGTTCAGGGGGAGTCTCAGGTGTGTAAGCTCCGGAAGGACATCTACGGTTTCAAACAAAGCCCTCGTGCATGGTTTGACAAGTTCAGTCAGGTTGTCTCTAATGTTGGTTTCTCCAAAAGCAATGTTGATCACTCCCTTTTTATATGAAAAACCAATTACGGTATAATTTAAACTTATAAATGACTTCTCTGAAATAGAAAAAACTAAGATATATATTCGGGAGCATTTTGTTTCCAAGGATGTGAGTCCTCAAAGATGCTTTTTGGGAATTGAAATTGCGAGACGCAATAACTCCATAGTTTTCTCCCAACACAAGTTTGCCCTAGATCGGAATCTCATGCCTATGTGCACTAACAAACTTTGGGATAAAGAATCTCCTCTCCTATGGGATATTACTCGAGACAGACGTCTGGTCAATAAACTCATTTATCTTACATTAACCAAACTTAACATCTATTATGATGTTGGAAAGGCCAGTCAATTCATGCAGGTTACCAAAGAGTGTCTACATGGTGTTTTAAAAATATTAGAATACATTAAAGGGTCTCTAGGAAAAGGACTGTTATTTTAAAACAAAATCACTTGCGCATTAAGACATATTCTAATACAAGCTATGCATGTGACAAATGATATCTAAAATCTACTTTTGGATTCTACAAATATGTCAGACAAAATTTAGTCACATGGACAAGCAAGAAACAAACGGTATTGTCCAAGTCAAGTACTAAAGCTGAATATAAGAGTATGACCCAGACTGCTTGCAAGCTGAAATGGTTAAGAACACTTCTAAAAAACTTGAGAGAAATCTATGATTATCATCAACCCATATTTTGTGATAAAAAGTTGCAATTTACAAATCTAAAAAATCAGTATTTCATGAAAGAACAAAACATATTGAACTTGTTTGTCACTTTATCATGGAGGAAATTGTCAAACAGCAAATCTGCACTCAGTTTGTTCCCTCAAATAAGAAGTCAAACAACAAATCTACCCATCCTTTTCGGATATTTGTGTTAAACAGGGAATGATCGATATAAATGTTCTACCATGAGAAAGGGTGTTAAAGCCCATTGTATAAGCCCACAAAAGGGCTCATTATATTTTTCCTCTTGGTATTTAGTGTCACATCTTCAATATGTATTTACTTCCTGCTCTTCTACTCTATATAAAGAGGGAAACTCTCAACTCTCATGTAATATTTTAAATTTTTTGAAATAATAATTTCTTTTATTTCAAACTCTCACAGTAACAATGACTTACAGCTCAATCTAGGAGAGATCCCGGGGAGTAGAAAAGGTATAGATAAGTTAACAATAATATTCAGGATGATATCAAACCACTTGAAATTTTGGTAGTGTGATGATGCAAAACTAATAAATTAAAGAAATAATACGTGTAACTAACTACATTTTATATCACAAAAATCAGCGGGAAAAAAGAGAACTATGTTAATAAAATAGGCCACAAAAGTTGTCAATCGAAAAACTGGCTAGAGACGACACTGGAATATTGATGGATTAATCTTCCTACCATAAAGTGGTGAAGTTAACTTAACGACATCATCCAAATCCTCAGAAAGTTAGCAGTTTAACATAGACATAAAAAAATATCAAATGCTAATAAAAATTAGATCTAAAAAAACCCGAAGACCCCACTGTCGGACCGCCCCAAATTTAGATGTGGAAGAAGGTGCGGATGAAAGCCTAGACTACCATCTTAGGAAGGTTCTGCGTCTGGAAAGAGTATCGGAAGCATCTCAAAGGATTGTTGATGTCAGCTCTATGTGAGCTTCTCCTACAGAGGCATTTGTAACTTGTAAGGAGGGGAATGTCACAGAAGAACAATAGTTACTTTTTCCAGGAGATGTAGCGGTGCTGGTGGTAGTGGTGGTGCCATGATTTTCTTCTTTTGATCTTCCCCTTGCACGAACGAATCCTAATGCACAAACATATCAAAATACCAAACAAGCTATGAGATAAATCCAATATTCAATAAAAACACAATACTCGCAAGCATACAGATTAGGCAGTGGGAGTAGCATGCTGGAATGGCTAGAGAAGCCTCTGGGCTGTCAAGCGGGGGCGGCTCTGAACTGAGAAAAGCAAAGAACATAGACAGAAATGCAACTGGAACAGGAGAAACAGGGCTGTTCAATAGGAGGAGAAACAGGTTGCATTGGAGTTACAAGAAGCGAGGGTTTTGAGCGACAAAATAAAAAAGGAGGTTTTTGGTTGCAGAGGAGGAGAAGAGAGTTGATGATCATGCAAGAAATGTGGTGGAGGGGGAGCAAAGTGGTTGAAGGCTGCGGCTTGGACGAAGAAGACGATGAATAGGCGAGCGGCAGGGTTGACGGGAGGCAGGTTCTGCGATTAAATCGAGAGGAGAGCTGCATAGACTGAGATGGGCGGATATGGGAGAGACTATCTGTTACGGATGTGCACATTGACAAGACGTCATGGCAGGTCTACATGCGGAAGAAGACGACGGGTCCGTCTGGAGGAGAGACCAAAGATGCACCTTCGGAATGATTCTTTTTATTTGCATTATGTTATCTGTACGATTTTCTATTAGCACCAACTTTTCGCTATCCGCACCCCGCACCTATAAGGGGTGGTGTTGTACTTTTTTATTATCTTTGGATGTATGAGAATTAGGGTTGCTCCCTAGCCTTTCCTCTCGATCCCTCCTCTTTTACTCACCACCACCGGCACTTCCCTTGTCGGGTTCCTCTTCGGGATCGTACGCCTGTCCTGTCAGTGCCGATCTGACAAGGTCTCTATCGCTTTGATTAATCTGGCTTCCGTACGTATCCCGCCTCCGCACCAATTCCGCTTTGGCACCTATCATCCCGCTTCAGATCGATACGCCGATCCGCTACTTCCGCACTTGCGTCTGCCGATCTGTCGCTTCCAGCGACATGCGACTACAATCTGCAGTTTCCACCAATCTGTCGCAGAAGACCAGGCCCTCTATTTCTGCCTCCTTCACCAGATCCGCCCACTCCCGGCTTGTCGTTCGACGTCTCGAGCCCATGGATCCCACCACTCGCTCCTCTGACGACCCCGCTCCAGATAGCACTGTCGAAGCTCTTATGCGTCGCGTTGAAGCTCAAGAACAACTTGTCGCCTCCATGCACGCCCCTCTCGCCCTCCACTCCAAGATTAACTCCCTCCAGGTGTCTGCCACCAACGTTTCCGCAACGTCCGGCTCCGGCTCGCCCGCAGAAGGTGGCTCTCTCCTCAGCGCCGGGCTACCGCCCACTCCCTCCGGAAACCCACCTCCGACCAATCAGGGCAGATCCGCCCTCTCCCTTGATATTCCTTTTTTTGTTGGCGTTGACCCCGATGGGGTATTTTGACCTCAACAACACACTGGCGCATGACAAGGTGTCCACGGCTATGGTTGGCCTGAACGGCTCGGCCCTCCACTGGGCTTGGTGGCACCGTCAATCCAACTCGTGCCTCTTCATGTAAGTGCTCAAACAGGAGATGATCCGGCGGTACGACACCTGCTATTCTGGCTCTTCTGTTATCGAACGGTTATGCGGCGTCAACCAGACAGCCATCCGAGACGATTATATTGACGAGTTTGTAGCCTTGGTCACTCACGTTAGCGAATTACCACCCGACCATCACCTGGGCTTCTTCATGCAGGGGCTACTGCACTATATCAGCTCCCACCTCCGCACACACGTCGGACCATCACCGCACGGTCTCCGACGCCCTTGACATGGTGCATCTGGTAGAGGCCGACCTCGACCCCCGGGCGCCTGCGCCTGCAACCAGTCACCACCCACCGCGGCGACCCTGGCGCTGGCGGCCACCTCCTTCAACGCCCCCAGGGGGGTGGCGACCTGGTCGACCGGCGATTACCCAGCGCATCTCCAACAATACCTACAACAACTGTCGCGACAAGGGCCTATGTATCTGGTTCCATCAGCCCTACTCTCCTACGCATGTGTGCTCCATCAAGGAGATTCACGCCATCATTGACGACTTCATCCCGGAGGTCACCTTAGAGGACTTCGAAGCCCTGGAGCTATTCGAGAATCGAGGGTGACGGCGCGGTGGACACCGCCTCGCCTACAATTACCTCTTGGAGCCCTGTTTCTAGGCGGGCGGAATTTCGGGGCCTCAAACCTTGAAGATGGTGGACACGTGCGATCATCTCATTATGGTCATGGTGGACAGTGGCGCGAGCCACAACTTCCTCTCAGCCCAGTTGGCGCATCAGCTTCACCTTCACTTGGTTCCCTCTCCTGACTTTACAGTCTGTCTGGGAGATGGACCGTTCTCTCCCGACCCATGGGTGTTGCACCGTTCTCTCCTTGGCGGTGGGGTCCTGCCTAGTGACCGCGGAGTTCTACGCCTTCAGCCTAGGTGGTATTGACGCGGATCTAGGAGTGGATTGGCTCCACACAATGGGTGAAGTGCAGATCAACTGGGAGAGTATGACTATGATGTTCCTCCAGGAGGGCCAGACGTGTCACCTGGGGGGCAACTCCGCTCTGCTTAGTTCTACAGTTTTCGCCCAAGCTATTCAACGGACCACCGACGTCGAATTTTTTGCATGGCTTTGGCCGCTCTCATGTGCCGAAGGACGAGATCAAGCAGCTGATTTGTGAGATATTGATGATGGGCATCATCCTCCCCAGTGCGAGCCCTTTCTCCAGCCCAGTCCTCCTGGTCCGGAAGGACGGTCGCTGGCTATTCTGTGTGGACTACCGGGAGCTCAACAAGGTCATCATTCCGGATAGGTACCTGATCCAAGTTATTAAGGAGCTCCTAGACGAGCTCCACGACGCCATATTCTTCGCCAATCTAGACCTCCGAGTAAGCTATCACCAAATTCGGGTAAGGCCCGAGGACATCGCCAAGACTGCCTTCTGGATGCACGACGACCACTACGAGTTCTTGTTCATGCCCTTCAGTCTAACCAACGCACCGGCCACCTTCCAGACAAAGATGAATGGCATTTTTGTTTTTAATGACATTTTGGTATACAGTTCTTCCAGGCAGGGTCATCTTTGGCATGTCCGCCTCACTCTGACCACCATTTGGCCCCATCACCTCATGCTCCACCCGAAGAAATGTTTCCTTGGGGCGTCAGAAGTGAGCTAACTCGGCCACACCATCTCATCCTGGGGGGTCGTCATGGACGAGGAGAAGATTGTGTGGTCCTTCATTGGCCGACTCTTATATCCTTATGGGACGTCTAGGGATTCCTCAGCTTGTCGGGATACTATAGCCTCTTGATCAAGGGATACGGGGCTCTAGCTCGCCCCCTCACGCAGCTCCTGAAGAAGTCGGAGGAGGGTTGGCCGCGGCTGCCGCCGCCTTTGCCTCCCTTCAGCAATCCCTAGTCCACGGGCCGGTGTTGGTCATGCCCGATTTTTCTCTGTCGTTTGTAGTGGAGTGTGATGCATCGGGCTCCGGGGTGGGAGCCGTCCTCATGCGGCTGGATGGCCAATAGCCTACTTCTGTCGCGCTTTCTCCAACACCGTCTGCAGATGCTCCGCATATGAGAACGAGCTCATGTGCCTCATTCTCACCGTTTAGCATTGGCGCCCATATATGTTGGGTTGTCCCTTCATGGTCCAAACCGACCACCACAACCTCTACTGCCTTCTCCAGCAGAAGGTCGCAACACTCGCCCGACAGGTGTAGGTGGCCAAACTCCTGGGATATGATTTCACCATCGAGTTCCGCCCGGGGAGGGTGAATCGAGCAGTCGATGCCCTCTCTCGTCAGAGCCAGACGTCGGAGCTCATGGCTATCTCTCGGCCGGTGTGGGAAGACACGGCGACCATCCAGCACGAGGTTAAAGGCCATCCCCGCTTTATCAGCAGCGCTCATCGTGGACACCACCGCCCATCCACCATACTAGCTTGTAGGGGGTCACTTGTTCTTCAAGGGTCACCTTGCTCCAGCGCCCTCTTTGTCGAGCATTCCCCGCCTCCTCACTGAGTTTCACGCATCGCCCTTCGGAGGACACGTTGAGGCCTTCTGTACCTATCGTTGTTTAGCGGTCTCTCTCTGTCGGCCCCCATGTTTTGACGGGTCAAGGCATTTATGGCCGCTTGTCTAGTCTGCCAGAATGTCAACTATGAGGTAGCGTTTCCAGACGGCTTCAGCCTCTTCCCATTTTGAACCACGTTTGGGAGGACGTGGTCAAGGACTTCATTACTCGACTACCGCGTTCCCAGGGATTCGACTGTATCTTGGTCGTCGTGGACAGACTGTCCAAATACGACCATTTTATTCCTCTTCGTCACCCCTAAGGCCCTACACCGCCGCCGCACTCGCAGACAGCTTCATCAGCGGCAATGTGCGCCTTCATGGGTTTCCTCGGTCGATCGTGAGCGATCATGATCCGCTTTTCTTGGGCATCTTTTAGACTACACTTTTCTGTCTACATGGTACTTGGCCTCCGCACGAGCACTGTTTATCACCCGCAGACTGATGGCCAGTCTGAGGTCCTCAACCACTGCTTGGAGTCGTACCTCCGCTTTTTTGTGGGGGAGCAGCCTCGCGGATGGGCCAAGTGGCTCTGTTGTGCTGAGTATTCCTACAACACCTCCTACCACCAAGCAGCAGACACCACCCCATCCGAGGTTGTCTATGGTCGGTCGCCGCCCTCCATTCTCTGCCATCTGTCGGGAGAGTGCCAGGTCGAGAGTTTGGCCACTGCACTGCAGGACCGTGACACCATCCTGGACCACCCGAAGCATTATTTTCCACGGTCCCAACAGAAGATATCCTTTTTTTGGGAGCATAAAGCGGCGCGACCTCTCCTTTTAGGTGGGGGAGGTGTTCATCAAATTGCACCCATACTGCCAGCTTTTCGTAGCTCGCAGGCCCTGCCCGAAGCTAGCTCCTCGGTTCTTTGGCCCCATTGAGATACTAGCACGTATCGGTGTGGTCGCTTACTGCCTCCCTGCCGAGAGTCGCATACACCCGGTCATCCACGTTTCTCAGCTACGCCGCATGGTAGGGGTGTGCACGGTGCGGTTTGGTGCGATTTTGGCCCAAACCGCAACCGCACCGTAAGGGCTCGGTTTTTGCCCGAGCAAAACCGCACCGCACCAAAATTATGCGGTGCGGTTTCGGTGCGGTTTTTAACATGTATTTTACATATACTACAAGTAAGCATCAAAACTATGAATGGTGTTTGATAATTTATGAGTTCTTTTATGTTTTGCTATTTTTTTCTCTTTATTGTATTAAATTACATCATTTTCTTACAACATGTGATTTCATTTTCATACAATTTGATGCAGTTATTTGCCTTTCTTTTTGGAGATGTCATATCAACTTATGAACTACATATTATTTTGTGAATATCATGTTTTATAGACAAATATTTTCACACTAAACTTTATTGCAGGAGATTCATTCATTCTTATACAGCAACATTCAAACCTTTATCCCACTATAGTGTGGTCGGCTATATGGATCATTTGTCGTCATTGTGTCATATCTTGTCATATTCTCACTAATGCGTACATCATGTTTTCCTTATAGTTTTAAGCCTTTATTCCACTATAGTGTGTGTGGAAGAGATGATTTAGCAAAATATCTCACCTAATTATAATAACTCTGATGGTAATATATCGTATTAATATATCAAATCTTACTTAATATACTTAAATGTGACGTCACATAATTATAAAAATTTAAATACACAAAATATTCGGTGTGGTGCGGTTTTTGCGGTTTTCAAAATCCAAAAACCGCACCGCACCGAACCGCGCTCGGTTTGTAAAAGTTCAAAACCGCACCGCACCTAAAATACGCGGTGCGGTTTAAAAATCGGTGCGGTTTTTGCGGTGCAGGCGATTTTTGCAGTTTGCGGTTTTTCATGCTCACCCCTACCGCGTGGTGGGCAAGCGGTTCAACTCTTGGAGGCAGACCGATTGGCTTCTCTCTCAACCTGTGGGGGTTAATAAATGTGCCTCCGCGCTGAAAGGGGCACTCATTCCCGGGAAAGTGAGCTAAGCAGCAAGAAATAGATCTTTCCTAAGCTGCTACGCAAAAATGCTAGTCCCGAAAGGGTAGCTGATTCAACTAACTGCTAGTTAGGAGTAAAGCATCCCGAGGTTGGCGCATCTCGTTGGGCGTGGAGAAGCATTGGGAACCTCAATCTCTTTCTTCAGAACAGTTTCTTTTCCCGTCCCCTCGCCCCGGCATAGCGCTTCGCTACCGGTTCTTCGGAAGAATCAACTGACTTCTCCCTTCTTCATGGATCTGAGGGGAAAGGAACCGTCTACCAGTTGGGAAGCTAGACATCAAGGTTGTGGCTTGATGAGGCGCGTAGCGAAGCTGACACGCCAGAGTTGGCTGTTGGCACAACTGGGTGGAGCCTTACCGAAGGCGCACGCGCAGTAGCGTTCGTGGTGGTGCTTCAGGATTCCAATGTACTGCGTCCAAGATCAGAACGAGCTTGCCGGCGGACCACTATCGTCCCAGATCACATTGAGGTTGAAGTCAATCGCGTCGGCGAGACACCGTATTACCTGGCCAAGTTACTCAATCGTCGTTGCCTTCTGCCAGGAGACCCCACTTCAGAGGAAATCCTGGTCGCCTGGGCTAACCACCCAGACTTTGATGTTACATGTCTTCCTTGGGATGACTTTTGCCGCCAGTTCGCTGACTATTGCCTTGAGCGCAAGAGACATTTTTTCGATGGTGGTATTGTCACGGACGTGTGCGCGAAGCAAGATGACAACAGGTACGTCTGAAGGAGGAGAGACCGAAGACGCGTCGCCGGGATGATTATTTTTATTTGCATTCTGTTAGTCATATTATGTGTATGCTTTACTATTAGCACCATTTTTTGTTATCCGCATCCCACACCTACAAGGGGTGGTGTTGTACTTTTTTTTGATTATCTTTAGATGTATGAGAATTAGGGTTGCTCCCTAGCCTTTCCTCTCGACGCCTCCTCCTTTCTCTCCCTCACCACCGTTGGTACTTCCCTTACCGGATTCCTCTCCGGGATCATATCAGTATCATTGGAATCAGTCATTTGAGGGGTCTTCACCGTTGATCGACAACGGGGAGTGGATGGTTAGGGCTTAGAAGGAGTTGGGCGGGAGAATATGATCGAGAGGCAATGTCGACGGGCTTGGGGTTGCTGGATGAAGGGTTGATCGGTGGGTAAGTTACATGGAGGCAGGGGCAAAAGTATTAAGGGCCCAGAGTGAGCGGTCGCCCACACTGAGAAAACAGAAATCGCGAAAATAGGGTTATTCCGTCTTCGCATTTCGCAGCGAGCGGGAGACAACGAGCGAGCGCCAAAAATTTTCATCTCTTCGTCGAATCGTCGGGCTCCCGTTAGAACTCGGGCGTCGTCATCGTCGCATCGTGCTGTTGATCCTCTGCAAGACTGCAACTGCAACTCTGCTGTTCTACAAGTCATCATTTTTGTCTTCGCTTAACAACCCGAACCATGCTTTCAAACCCTCTGCAAGTCGCCATTTTTGCTTCCAGGTATGAAATATCCTTCATGATTCATGAAGCAGGGTTCCTAAAAGTCTAAAACCCCTTTTCTTTCAGGTTGCGTTCAAGATTTCGAGCATTTCTGCTTTCAGGTTGCGTCGCATTTCCGCTTTCAGGTTGCGTTCAAGATTTTGAGCATTTTTGCACTTCTGTGTTCCTAAAAGGCTAAAACCCCTCTTTTGTCTTCGCATTTCTGCTTTCATGTTGCGTTCAAGATTGTCTGATTGTGCCAGATTATACTATTCTTGTGAGATAAACTGCATTTTGCATGTCACCCTAACTTGATTTTACACTTGATTTACACTTGATTTTGGGTTTCTTCAGTTTTTCTTGTGAGATAAACTGCATTTTGCTGCTCTGTAAGTTCTTGCTGTCATTTAGATCTTCCTACACATGATTTTACACTTGATTTACACTATTCTTATCATTTGGATTTTGGAAACAAGGTTATTTTCTTGTGAGATAAACCCCTCTTTCTTCTTGTTGTCATTTAGAAATGTATGATATTACAAATACAGCCGCAGGGTTTTCCCTTGCGGGTACCGCACAGAAAAATTTTTGTTATATTTTTTCTCTCTTGTAGTAGTTGGTCTATTACCGTCATCTGCTCTTTTGTAATAGCATCCTGTTCTTCTTCTCAGTTAACACACTTAATCAATTTTTTGTTCTTTTTCTTCAGAACTTCATTTCATGGACATGTTTAGGTCATGGTGGTTTCAGTTAAAAATAAATATTGCGCAGTGTTGATTGTTTGTTGTATTCCAACTTTGGATTAACCTTCAATTGTTCCATACTTTGCAGGCTGCTAGGAAGTCGGTTCTTCCTAGCAGGTTTGATTTCGATTTTGCCCTAGTTCTCGATCTAGAACTATTTTTGATTTCTTTAGGAATTATTTATTCATTCATCTAGCATAGCTTGATTCATTTGTCATAATAGTTGATTTGTCATCACATAATTAGTTGAAATAACACATTTATATGCAGCTATGCTTAGACTCCATCATTCTATGTTGTAGCTTGTAGGTACCTTTGAAAGTCATGGATATATTTTAAAAAACAGTCATAGAACCACCGCAAAATCAGAATATAATTCCCCAAAGACTGCTCAATGTATATGACCTTCCCGCGGACCCAGGATTGCGGAAGAGTATTAATGACTATGATCCAAATGATAGAGGAAAAAATTAGACGTTGGTATTTACAGAAGAAAGCATTCCAACCTAAAGATCATAATTTTTCAACAAGGGTTTTTGGAAAAGAGACGCAGATTTATTCGTGGTTGGTTTCAAGAATATAGTTATTGGCTCGAGTACAGCATAGTGAAAGATGTTGCATTTTGTTTATGTTATTATCTATTTAAGCCTGAACATGGTGACCAAGGTGGCGGTGACGCTTTTGTTAGTGAAAGGTTCACAAATTGGAAACATAAAGAGAGATTAAATGTTCATGTTGGGACTCAAAACAGTGTTCAGAACCAATGTTTGAAGTCTTGTGTAGACTTGATGAACCAAAAACAACATATTGAAGTTGCTTTGTGTACTCAATTTGACCAAGCTCGACTGGAGTATCACACACGCTTAGAAGCGTCAGTTGATTGCATTAGATTTCTGCTAATGCAAGGTTTAGCTTTTCGGGGTCATGATGAATCTTTTGAATCAAGCAACCGAGAAAACTTTTTGAACTTCTTCAGTTCCTCGCGGATAATAATGACAAAATTAGCAAAGTTGTATTACAAAATGCACCTGAAAATCTTAAATTAGTAGCACCAAGCATTCAGAGAGATATCGTGCAGGCTGTTGCAACAGAGACTACCAAGATTATCATTAAAGCTATTAGCCAAGCAAAATTATTTTCTATTGTAGTAGATGAAGCTCGGGATTCCTCGGTCAAAGAGCAAATGACAATTGTTTTACGTTATGTTGATGAAAAAGAATGTATAATAGAGTGTTTTCTAGGGATAGTGCATGTAGAAAATACTGCAGCTTCATCATTAAAAGCAGCCGTTGAATCTTCTTTGGCAGTGGACACGGAATTGCCAAAGTTATTGAAGAGATTTACAGTGGTGAAGTTTTAACAGGAACAGGCTTGAATCAAGAAAGAGCACTAACAAGGGCAGGGGACACAAGATGGAACTCTCATTTTAGAACTCTCTTGAATTTAATTTCTTTGTTCCCTTCGGTGATTGATGTGCTTGAAGTCATTGAAAAGGATGACAACCTTTCAGAGCATAGATCTGAAGCAAGTGATTTGTTGGAGGCTATGTAATGTTTTCAATTTATATTTTTGACTCACTTAATGAAAACCATCTTAGGGATTATCAATGAATTGTCGCAAGCATTACAAAAGAACGATCAAGATCTTGTAAATGCTATGACTCTTGTCAGAATTTCCAAAATACGACTACAAGCAATGCGAGATAATGGATGAGATTCTATATTACGTGAAGTAACTACATTTTGCCAAAAAAATGATATTATTGTTCTAAGTATGGAAGATAAATTTGTAGCTCGAGGGAGATCAAGACGCAGATCAGAAGACCATACAAACCTTCACTTCTATCGTGTTGAATTATTTTATGCAGTTATTGATCTACAACTTACCAAACTAAATTGTCGAATTGATGAACTGAACACGGAATTGCTTCTATGTATGGCATGTTTAGATCCAAGTAATGACTCTTCGGCTTTTGATAAACAAAACATAATTCGATCTGCTGAGTATTATCCGTTGGATTTTTCTCCAATTAATATAATAGAACTTGATAATCAACTGGAAAGTTATATTTTAGATGTTCGCTCAGACAGAGAATTCTCAAATGTGAAAGGGCTTGGAGCATTAGCTCAAAAGTTAGTACAATTGAAGAAGGGTGTTCTATACTCATTGTTGTATTTGCTCATAAAGTTGACACTATTATTACCTGTTGCAACTACAAGTGTAGAAAGAGTTTTCTCTGCAATGAAGATTATCAAAACATCATTACGCAATCGGATGGGTGATGATTGGATGAATGATTGTCTAGTAACATATATTGAAAAAGATATCTTTTTCACGATCGACAACAAAGTTATCATGAAATATTTCCAGAACATGAAGCATCGAAGAGGAGTGTTGTAATCAAGTATGTAATCTTATTTTGTTAATTAAAAATGTATTAATTTAAATAGTTTTTTTTTGGCAAATTTATAGTCATTTTTTATCGTACGTAGCAAATTTTTTTATCGTTATTTTATTGAACGCCCCCCACTGAAAAATCTCGTTGGATCCGCCCCTGCATGGAGGAGGGCGTGCAGCGAGGAAGAAAAGCATGGGTGCGATTTTCCGGACTAAAGGTCGGGATGAGCGGCACATAAAAATTGAAGGTTGGATGGGGGGAAATCGTGGAGTTAATGTCTGGATTGAGAGGGGATCATAGGGGAAGATCAGAGAGTTGTGGGAGGAAATGAAGGTAAAGACCGCAGACTATATGAAAGTAACCGGGATGTCGCACCCCGGGGTCTCACAACATCGTACCGCAAGTTGATTGTCAATTCTGGATTTGCTCACAAAATAAGCAATGCATGAAAATGAAATCATCCACCCTTATCGGGCATCCGACGTGAATGACAATAATTGGTTGTTACGACCGGTGTCTTAAAACATTAAATACAAGTTCAAAATTTAAAAAAAAAACAAAATACATATAAATACTAAAATGGCGCTTCGTATACGCTTGTGGTCTCGGATCATCGATCCAATCAACGTCTCATGCGCGAATAGACAAATGAGGGCCCCGCCGAAAAGTGATCTGTAGTCTGACGTCAATTCCCATTAATACCCTCTACTGAAAATCATTCATCTCCGATGAATGGAGATGACATACTGACATCGAAGATCAGGGGCAAGTCTATCAAGCTCTGTCATTGATATCCAAGTATCATCAAAGATGTGGCGTCCACTCTAGTGCACCAAGTAACGACAAGAATGGTCGTTTGGGGCGGTGGTGCACTCGTGCACCAAAATATCAGCAATGCTCTCTGTTGTCAACTCTCGTGCTCGTGGATTCAGAAGAACAGGTGGAATCATGGGAGGTGCAGACAAGTCTGTAGGTGATCATCTAAGGAGATAGGGGAAGGGTCAAATAGTAACTGGGAGGGTGTCGGAAGTGGCTCAAGGTATGGGACCTTATGCTCGAGAAGCTCAAAGTAATGTGTCAAATATTTTGTATTAAATACGGAATGAATATCCATATCTGCAAGGAGGTTGATCTCATAGGCAGTTATTCCAATTTTCTTTATAATCTTAGAAGGACTAAATCGTTTTGGTTGTAGTTTCTTAGCGACTCCTTTTGGGGATCTCTCCATGCAAATTCAAATCAGGAACTGCTTGCCTACCCGAAAATGTTGCTCACGTCTGTGTTCATTTGCCCGTGCTTAATATAATTCATTACTGTCAGTAATATTTTTTCAGATTAATTTGTACATTTCACGCAAATGATGCAAAGTATATAATAGACGTGAACCATACAACACAGAAGAGTCGTGCGCTAAATAATTATGCAATAAATGTAACAAATAAACAACTGACAGGAACAATTCCTTACATTTGGGTTTTCAGGTGCTATAAGAAACTCCTAAGGTTGGTACATAGTCAAGAGGCTCATAAGGCGAGGTATGAAAAAATTCATCACGGGTGCGATGAAAACTCAACTGAACACCAGCGATATCAATAATAAGACACATTAATATAATACATTGAATTTCTCCACAAGTGCGGGTAATGATGCACAAAATAAATGAGTCATCGAGTGCACAGTCAAACTCGACTCCCCTACTAATATATACATCCCACATGAACGATGGCTCAACAAATGACTCAACAAGGGAGTCATCGAGAGGTTCATAAAAAGTTTTGTTGCGAATGCAACGAGTGTCAATATAGGTTCCTAAAATATCATGAGTGAGCTCAGGTGTAAAAGGGCAGACTCTAAATACATGATGCTAGCCTTGAGAATCTACGTAGGGCCCTTAGCTCCTTAGTAGCTATGATGTCAGCCTCTACGTCAAATATGCCAGTGTCAGCCTCTCTCTCTCACACACACACACACTCGTTGCGACGTCGCACATGCAACGACCTGGATGAACTTGTGCTATTGGAGGGTGTAGCCTTCCCCTTGGATTTCTCCTTAGGTCGGGTTAGTGCTAATGTAATCTTACAACCCTTATAGAAGAATACGTGTGTTTTCAAGCGGCCGAAGTACGCAGCATCACAGTCAAATAGCCAAGGCCTCCTTAATAAAATGTGGGTGATATCCAAAGGCATGGCGTTGCACCAAACACGGTCCTCGAATGAGGTGAGAGAAATTGAAATCTGGCACCTCTGGATAACATAAATGGTTGTCTTATCGACCCACATCACACGATATGGATGGGGATGATGCTAAGGAGTCACCTGCATCCACTCTAAAGTCTTTTGGGCCACAATATTCACATAACTCCCGCTATCAATGGTAAGCTCAAGAAAAACCGTCTGCGTCAAAAAAGTAAGTATAAAAGATCATCGTATGACATCAATCCTCATCAGTATGCGAGGTGTAAAGGAGACGTCATATAACACCTAACTCCAAGGAACACTCGGCATCGGTCCCCCAACCGTCCTCGACGGTGCAACAATCACCTCAATAGAGGCTTCCTCGGCATTAGTACCGAGCTCGCCTTCCTCAACTAATAGATTCCTGGGTGAACACTGGGCTGCCATATGGTTTATGCTAGAGCAACGATAATACTAAACGTTCCCCAACCGTCTGGTCGTGGAAGGTCTAGTGGCGACAACCTTGCCCTTCATATCCATGGGGGCACAAGAGGGTCTTGTTGGAGTGGTAGTGTTTGTTGGTGGCCTCCTAAATATGGGCACGTCTGATCTGGAAGGTGCCTAACGACCGCCAGCGAGTTGCAGGTATTTCTCATACTCGAGGGTCACCTGATTAACTTGTTATACCGCCTCCATCCGATTGCAAATAAGCTCCCAACCTAACTTAGATCTCAATTCAGAATGAAATCAAAAAGCAGTGGAACTAATCTCCTCTCATAGATCACTCCTCACAGATAGTTCATCAAATCGTGACATGTACTCCTCCACTGATAGTGTATCATGGCGCAACACAGAGCTGATCTAACAATTGGTCTCGATAGGAGGCAGGAAGATATTTGTCCTTCAGTTGTCGCTTCATGTCCTCTCAATAGATAATAGGACGGTATCCATCTCAATGAAGTGACCTATCTAAGCTAGTCCAGAAAATCTTGGTTAAGCCAACTAGCTTCATCCTCGCAAATCTAACACGGCGTTCGTCGGTCATATCATACCACTCGAAATAATGGTACATCTCCTAAAGCCAATCACTAAAGGCCTTCAGGTCAAGGTGACCATCGGATGTGGGAACGACAATGTGTATGCGACAAACTACGTTATTAAAAGCGCAAGGCACACCGAGGAGCAAATGGGGTCGTGGAGCCTAAGCCCAAAGCGCAGACGCGCGCCTAAGGCACGTGAGGTGCAAAAAAATCAGTGAATTAGGCGCCCAATTCACTGAAATTGGGCGCCCAATTCACTGAAATTGGGCGCCCAATTCACTGAAATTGGGCGCCCAATTCACTGAAATTGGGCGCCCAATTCACTGAAATTGGGCGCCCAATTCACTAAAATTCAGTGAATTGGGCGCTTAGGTGAGCCTCAGGTGCGCCCGTCTTTGCCTGGAAGAGACAGGGGGTTGTGCGCCTGGCGCTTCAGGCAAGCCTTTCATAACATAGGTGACAAGTGATGTCATCCTCTGTGTGTGGTGTTCTACGTGGCTCAGGATACTCGTCAAGTAATCATCGCGTCTGTAGTTAAAACAGCCATGGACTCGGTAATGTAGGGTTGGGTGTTGGGGTGGATAGCCCTCTTGAGGGTGGCGAGGTCTATCAGGGACAGATCTAGATCGATAGTCGTGAATGTGATCGAAGGTTGCCACCGGAGTGGGGCGGGCTCTCATGGTGGTTGATTCATAACACGTCAATCTTAAGGCGAGAGGGCATCTCGCTCTTCCTTAGAGGGAACGCCAAGTGTAGTGGGTGAGTTCTTCCTCCTTTGGGAAGTGGCATACTCTCAATGATCCTCAAGAACGTCGATGCGGGAGCGTAGAACGTGAAATTGGGCGTTCAATTGATCGAATCGATATATCATCAATCGTTGAAATTCTGCGGATGTCATTTCGGAGTTAAAAGTTAATGGTTCTCCAGTAGGTAAGGTTCGGGTCGGGGATGGACTGACGATAAGGCATATTACTACGTAACATGCAAGTGGCTTTAACCTCACTCTTATTAAAATTTCACAAGATGACCAGGAGATAGCTCTGATACGAAGTAAAAAAATTTCAGAGCTATCAAGTTGACAACTAGATCAAGCGGAAAACGGGAACCAGGCGCGAGAACACTTCAACCATAAACTGAGCTTAGGCTCTATTTGGTTCGGCGTTTTGCCGCTCCGTTTGGGGCAAACGCCGCCGGAAGGCGGGTAAACAAATGAACCTCCGGCGGCGTTTGCTCCGTTTCCACCCGCCCGCCTTGAGAAACGCCCCAAAAAGCTTCGTTTGGAGAAGCCGCCTCCCCCCTCCGATTCGAACACTCCGTTTCCACCCCCGGATCGACTCGCCACCGCCGAACCAAATGAAGCCTTAATAAACCAGAGACAACAGAAAGCAACAACAAGTCTTGTAATATCAACAATCTTATTTACAAGGCAAGACATATGACGAGACATGATTCGCCAATGTACAAAAAAAGCATAAAAGCAAGCAAGAACTACAAGCCGGGCGGACTGCCTCAGAGACCGCCGAGTCCACCGAGACCGCCAAGCCGCTGTTGTACCGAACTGAGCTACGAAGTCCGCGAAGTCCGCGGACAACCCGTTATTCTGTTGAACGCCTTGTCCACTCTCTGCAAGCCACCTAACCGCAGAGGTTGCCTAGCTGCCAGAGTCCGCGAACAAGAGCCGCTGTCGAACTGACAAACAGACCGCCGAGACCGGCGGACAGATTATTGAACTGGGAAAGCTGGAGAGAAGACCGGCTGGCAGCAAATGCGACCTGCTGCAAAACAGCTGATTGTTATCTGCAAGCTTCACTGATCCCTGACCGCAGTCAGCACCAAAATCTTGGTTTCTCAGTGCTAGCCGCACAACATGTAAACAGCAAACCGGTTAACCTTCTCAAACCACGCGGACAGAAAATTCGAGGCTGCAGCAATTAACTCACGCTCAACTTACTGTCATTCAGTTAGTTGTGATGTGACGGGGGGGGATCCTATTTATAAGCACGGAGAGGAGTGTGGTCACCGCCCTAGTGGATAGAAAGACCACCCCAGCTCGCAGCTAGCACAAGCAGTCCGCCCAGTCCGCATGGACAAGGCCGGACACCGGCCTATCCGTCTGCTATCAAGGAGGCCGGACAGGAAGCCAGTCTGCATGCCAGCGGACACCGCACCAACCCGCAATAAACAAATTTCACGACCAAAGGCACAAGCCGCCCGGTCAATAAACGGACATTGCGGACTCAACGATCAAGAAACGAACTTGTCACAGATGACCAAGTTCCAAACCGGAGAAAACTCTGACGCGAGCTCAGCGGACAAGAACACAGTCCGCCAGCTCCCAAGGCAGCCTGCCAACCCGCGAGCTCCGCGGTTACCTCCTAACCGCTCCACCAGAGCAAAGGGCACATGCCAAAGCTGACCTCCCGATCTCCACATGCAGTCCGCATCAAGCGGACTCCGCGAACTCAGAATGAGTCCGCCCCTCCCGCGGATACACCACCTATCCGCACGGTTACTCCAGGGAACAAGCCATCTGCAGAACAACTAGCCGGACTGGCCGGTCGTCATCACCAGGCCGCAACATCAGACCGCCCAGGCCGCACCATCAGACCGCAGGACTGTCCGCCCAGGTCGCGCTGTCTGCCTAATCAACCCCCACTTTCACTTCACAATTTTCAACACTCCCCCTTGAAGTGAGAAGTGGTGACCAAGCACAGCAGTCCCCGTAACCGAGTAAATGACCCCTTCGGCAGCGACTTTGTGAAGATGTCTGCAATGTTGTCCTCACTCCGCACATGCTCAACTATAAGAGATCCCTCCAACACCTTCTCTCAAATGAAGTGGTGCTCAATCTCTATGTGTTTGGTCTTCGCATGACAAATTGGATTATTAACCAGCATCAGGGCACTCTCATTGTCACCGTGAAGCAGAGTTGAACCGCGCACTTCTTCATAGATGTCCTCTACAAGTCTCCTAAGTCAGATGGCTTCCCGAGCTGCCAAAGCTGAAGCCTTGTACTCTGCTTTTGTAGTAGAGACGGACACCGAGTCTTGCATTTTGCTACACCAAGAGATATTGGTTGATCCACACGTGAAGCCATAACCGGATGTTGACTTCCGGTCGTCTGAATCTCCCACATAATCAGCATTCGAGTATCCTTGAAGAGTAAAACTCGTGTCTCTCCCATAAAGGAGACTCATATCAGAAGTAGACTTCACATATTTCAGAATGTTCTTTGCCGCCATCAGATGAGCCTTCCTGGGTTCCGTCATATACCGACTTACTCGGCCAACCGCATAAGCAATGTCTGCCCTTGTAATCGTTAAGTAGATAAGACTCTCAACCAAAGCCCGGAACACCAAAGGATCTGTAAGAATCCTCCCCTCATCCCGCCGAAGTTTGATGCCAGAGTCAAAAGGAGTAGAGCTACTCTTCCCCTCCCGCATGCCGAATCGCTGAACGATCTGTTCCACATAGCCTTTTTGGGAAACGAGTATGTCGCTCTCTTTCCTCTCCACATCAAGTCCAAGAAACTGGTGGAGTTCACCCAAGTCCTTCATCTCGAATCTTATAGCTAGCTCTGCTCTGAGCCTAGCTACCTCCTCATTGGAGTTACCCGTGATGATCATGTCATCCACGTACAATAGCACCAAGACCAGAAGCTCCCCCTTCTTCTTGATGAACAAGCTCGAGTCTGAATTAGAAACAAGGTAACCGCAGAACTAGAGGTATTCTGCAATCTTCTCATACCAAGCTCGAGGAGCCTGCTTCAAACCATAGAGGGCTTTCCGGAGCTTGCAGACGTAGTCCGGATGTTTTTCAGATATGTATCCCAGTGGCTGATCCATGAAGATGTCTTTGTTGATTTCCCTGTAAAGAAAGACGTTCTTTGCGTTTAGCTGCCACATCTTCCAACATTGGCAAGCTGCCAAGGCCATCACCATCCGAACTGAAGTCATCTTTGCCACGGGACTAAACGTCTCTTCATAATCTTCGTCGTACTGTTGTGAAAAACCTCGAGCTACAAGGCGAGCCTTGTACAACTCGATGCTTCCATCCGCCTTCTTCTTCAGCTTATATACCCACTTGCAAGTCACAGGAGTAATGTCATCAACCTTAGGCACAAGGTCTCAGGTCTCATTCTTCTTGAGGGAAGTCATCTTCCTCATCCATGACATCTTCCCACTTCTTGACTCCAGTGGCTTCATTAAACCTAGAAGGCTCCTGCTCATCCAGGGGCCTGCGAAGAAACAAGAGACAAAGCTCAATGTGTTTCCTTCGCTATAATGAGCTGGTGGCTTGATGGTCCTCTTCAATCTCCGAAGAGTCTAACCGTTGCTCATCACTTTCACCGCTTCTTCAGAATCAGCTCCATTCCCAGGCAAACTTGGAGCATCGCTCCCCCTGCTTCCTGAACCAGAAGCCTCTGCCCCAGAGCTTGAAACACCTGGAGCTCCTGGTGACACAGGCAGCTCCACCTGAAGATCTTCAGCAGTCTCCTTCTACATGTCATCCAACCTGCTCTCTGGTAGCTCCACAGATGAGCTACCTTCATATGACGTTAGCTCATCGAAGACCACGTCCCTGGAGACGACGAACTTCCTCGTCACTGGATCCATGATGAACGGAAGAAGGGATGGAAGTGTATGGACATCAGCTCATGAGAAGACTTCATGTTGATCGGACTCAGAGACATCTGATTGATGACATAGGTTGCGCAGGGATTCCTTCCGCCCAAAAGGACCTGAGAATGCCCTTTGCATGAAGCCAACATTTGCAGGTTTCCGTCAAATGACGGATCTTCCTCTCTGCTACTCCATTTTGTTGTGTACTATGTGTACAAGTAAGCTCCCTCCGGATGTCTTGCTTCATGCAGAAGTTAGAGAACTCGGTTGAGACGAACTCACCTCTGTTGTCCGTTCTCAATTTCTTGATCTGCAAGCCAAGCCGGCCATCCACTAGCTCCTTGAACTCCACGAACAACCGGAAAGCATCTGACTTCTCCTTCATGAAATACACTCAAGTGTATCTTGAATAGTCATCAATCAGCACGAGCATATACCTGCTCCCTCCAAGACTGGCTGTAACGGTTGGTCTCATCAAATCACCATGAACACACTCCAGAGGAGCTTTAGACCTGGTTTGTGACTTATCAAATGGAAGGCGATGTGTCTTTCCATATTGACATCCAGCACGAACATGACCATCACCGTAAGATGACAGCTTGGGCAAGTCTTTCACAAGACTTCTCACCGCCATGCCTTTCAGCTTGTCCATTGCAACGTGCCTCAGCTTTTCATGTCAGATAGCCGCGCTATCATTAGCTCTCATCCGATCAACATATGATCTTGTTGAGAAAACAAACAAGTCATTAACTGTCCTCCCAATGTGAGCAACATCAGCCTTTACCGTTGATACGTTGCGGAGAAATTTTACTTCTGTTGGACTAAACAGAACGTGATAGCCCGCATTGGTCATAGAGAAGAGGTTCTTCTTCATGCCAGGTACATGATAGACACTCCTTAACGTGAGTGGACTCTGAGCACTATCCAAAGACACTACACCCTCCTTCTCTATAGTATGAACAAAATCATCAACGATTATGATAGCTTCATTACCTGAGAATGCTTGCAGCGATGAGAACTTTGACTCGTCTCCAGTGAGGTGATGACCACACCCCGAGTCAACTATCCAGTCATCTTGGTAGTTGATGGTGGAAAGAGCACGAACACACGTGCCCGTCAGAAAAGCTCCTCCCCACCCGGCCTCCTCAGCACTGGAATCAGCTCCCTCCTTATTTGCAACATGATCATGCTGCAGCTTGACCTTACAGTCTCGTTTGAAGTGACCTGGCTGAGTACATCTGTAGCACTTCAACTCCATCCAGTTCTTCTTAGGAGCAGTGCTCCTCTCTTGCTGATAGGAAGTTGAAGGCCCATCCTCAGCAGCAGTCTTCTTCTTCTCTCATCTCTTCTTCTTCTTACCTGTGAAGAGAGCCTCGCTACCTCCTTCAGAGATATTGACCCCGGCCATCTGCCTAGCCAGGCTCCCCTGCAACACCAGCAGGTTCTCGAGCTCCAGCAAGGGTGGCTGAGTAGCCCAGCCTTGAACAGAAGTCACGAATGTCACATATTCCTTCCGCAAACCGCGGAATATGTGTCTCTTCAACTTGCCTTCAGAAATGGGCTCATCTGGGTCCAGCGCTGATATCTCAGCGCACAGGTTCTTTATCTTAAGAAAGAACTTTGAGATAGGCAGATCTCCTTGTGTTGCTCTAGCCAACTCATTTTCCAGAAATTGTAGTTTACATTCTTCCTGTTGAACAGTCCATCAACGGATGTCCAAATCTCAGCAGCAGACTCACATCCTAAGATGTGATCAAAGAGTTCAGGTGAAACAGCCCGCTTGAGAGCAAACTCTGCTTTCGCATTGGTCATCCTCCAAGCTCTCACCTGTTCAGCAGTACCAGTTGCAGCAGTAACTTCTTGCTTGTCGTCACCACCGACGACTTCACACAACTCCTCGCCCAGAAGATAACTCTTCATGCACGACTTTCGCTTTTTAAAGTTAGTCGATATAAGAAGCTCAATACCAAGACCCCGTGCGTAACCACCTTCCATTGTAATAACCACTGATCTATAAGTTTCCAGAAGCGCTGAGCACAACTGAGGTTGATCACTGCTCAAGTCTCTGTTCCCTCTGATACCAAGTTAAAATTTCACAAGATGACCAGGAGATAGCTCTGATACCAAGTAAAAACTTTCAGAGCTATCAAGCTGACAACTTGATCAAGCGGAAAACGGGAACGAGACGCAGAAACACTCCAACCATAAACTGAGCTTAATAAACCAGAGACAACAGAAGACAACAGCAAGTCTTGTAATATCAACAATCTTCTTTCCAAAGAAAGACATACATGGCGAGATATGATTCGCCAATGTACAGAGGAAAAGCATACAAACAAGCAAGAACTACAAGCCGGGCGGACTGCCTCCGAGACCGCCGAGTCCGCCGAGTCCGCCGAGACCGCGAAGCCGCTGCTGTACCGAAATGAGCTACGGAGTCCGCGAAGTCTGCGGACAACCCGTTATTCTGTTGAACGCCTTGTCCGCTATCTGCAAGCCGCCTAACCGCAGAGGTTGCCTAGCTGCAAGAGTCCGCGAACAAGAGCTGCTGCCGAACTGACGAACAGACAGCCGAGACCGGCGGTCAGATTATTGAACTGGGAAAGCTGAAGAGAAGACCGGCTGGCCGCAAATGCGACCTGCTGCAAAACCGCTGATTGTTATCCGCAAGCTTCACTGATCCCTGACCGCAGTCAGCACCAAAATCCTGACTTCTCAGTGCTAGTCGCACAACCTGCAAACAGCAAACCGGTTAACCTTCTCAAACCGCGCAGACAGAAAATCCGAGGCCGCAGCAATTAACCAACGCTCAACTTACTGTTCATTCAGTTAGTTATGATGTGACAGAGGGGTCCTATTTATAGGCAAGGAGAGGAGTGTGGTCACCGCCCTAGTGGATAGAAACATCACCCCAGCTCGCAGCTAGCACCAAGCAGTCCGCACAGTCCGCATGGACAAGGCCGGACACCAGTCTATCCACCTGCTATCAAGGAGGTCGGACATGAAGCCAGTTCGCATGCCAGCGGACACCGCACCAGTCCGCAATAAACAAAGTCTACGACCAAAGGCACAAGTCGTTCGGTCAACAAGCGGACATTGCGGACTCTGCGATCAAGAAACGAACTTGTCACAGATGACCAAGTTCCAAACCGGAGAAAACTCTGGCGCGAGCTCAGCGGACAAGAACACAGTTCGCCAGCTCCCAAGGCAGTCTGCCAACCTGCGAGCTCCGTGGTTACCTCCTAACCGCTCCACCAGAGCAAAGGGCACAGGCCAAAGCTGACCTCCCGATCTCCACATGCAGTTCGCATCAAGCGGACTCCGCGAACTCAGAATAAGTCTGCCCCTCCCGCGGATACACCACCTATCCGCACGGTTACTCTAGGGAACAAGCCATCTGCAGAACAACTAGCCGGACTGGCTGGTCGCCATCATCAGGCCAAAACATCAGACCGCTCGGGCCGCACCATCAGTCTGCAGGACTGTCCGCCCAGGCCGCGCGGTCTGCCTGATCAACCCCACTTTCACTTCACAATTTTTAACAAAAACTTCATAATTAAGCATGCTCGAGCTGGAGTAGTCACGGGATGGGTGACCTCCTGGGAAGTCCACGTGGTGCGCGTTTGACTATCGAGTTTGGCTCATCTAAGGGAGGATGTGGCCTCCAACAACCCGCCACGCGGCCAGTTTAAGGTAGGTCATCCGGTGTTGGGCTTGGACCGAACGCGGCACGTGGAGATGGGTTGGGTCGGTTGGGCTGCAGCCCTCTAAGGGAGTTTAAGGAAGGCAGCACGGATACCTTGCGAGGTGGGATATGGCCGCACGCCCCTTCTAACAAAAATCGATTTTTGTTGAAAGGGGGTCGGCCCACTCATATGAGTATCCTGGGCCGCCCCCAGCCGGACTGCAGCCCACCAGCCCCAACCCGCTCTCCACAACCGCCCGCGGCCTAGCCCATTCCGTGCACCCAGGACCCGACTTAATACGAGCACGCTTAACTATAGAGTTCTTTCACTTCCCATCACCAATTGAGTTGCAGTTGAATTAGTGATGGGAAGTGAAAGAACTCTATAGTTAAGCGTGCTTGGATGTGAGTAGTTCTGGGATGGGGGACCTCCTGGGAAGTAACCGTAGGGGCGCTTAACTAGATCACTTCTCATCGAAAAGTCACGGGATCAAGGCCGGAAGACAACGCCTTAGTGACCTCAGCAACCCGCCACAGCCGTATTAAGTCGGGTCCTGTGTGCCCAGAATGGGCTAGGCCGCAGGCGGTTGTGGAGAGCGGGTTGGGGCCGGTGGACTGCAGTCCGGCTGGGGGCGGCCCGGGATACTCACATGAGTGGGCCGACCCCCTTTCAACATCTCTGATACCAATTTGACGCAGGGTGGGGTGAGAGGGGTAGTTGTGCCGACGCTAATGCAAGCATACGTGAATAGGCTCAAAACTAATTTATATGATGCATAAATACTTTTCAAAATAATCTGAAATTAATTCTAGCAAATAAAATTACACTCGTTTAGGAGCTGACACAATGTTTGCAATAAATTCAAGTACTCAAGCAAAGTCAAATTTGCAGCCGCACAAAGTACTCTACTACCACTTCCACAAATGAGTACTACAGGACTATGAAATTAAATGCACGAACGAATCGATATACCTGCCAAGGACACAAGATATGAGATCATTGTCTAATTTTCAATAAAAACATACACAATACTCACAAGCATACAGATTCGGGTTGTGAGAGTAACATAAAACTGGAACGAATAAAAAAGCCTCGAGGTCGTCGAGCCGGGGCATCTCTGGACTGAGAATTGCAAAGAACGTAGACAGACGTGCAAGTGGAATGGCAAGAGGAGAAATAGGGATGTTCAACGAGAGGAGAAACTGGTTGCACTGGAGTTGCAGGAAGAAGCGAGGGTTTTGAGTGGCAAGATAAAAGGAGGTTTGTGGTTGTAGAGGAAAGGAAGAGAGATGATGGTCGTTGCAGGAAATGTGGTCGAGGGGAAGCAAAGTGACTGGAGGTTGCGGCTTGGACGAAAAAGACGAACAAGCGAGCCCTGAGGTTGACAGAAGGCGAGTTTTGTGATGAAATCGAGAGGAGGGCTGCAGAGATTGAAATTGGCGGATTTGGGCGAGGTTGTCGCTGGAATCAGTCATTTTATGGGTCTTCACCGTCGATCGACAGTAGGGAGCGGATGGTTAGGCCTTGGAAGGAGTTTAGCGGGGGGAAGATGATCGAGAGGCGAGGTCGACGGACTTGGGGTTACTGGATGAAGGTTTGATCGGTGCGTAGTTACACGGAGGGTGTGCATGGAGGAAGAAAAACGACATGGGTGTTGTTTACTGGAATGAAGGTCGAGCTGAGCAGGACGTGGGAATTGAAGGCTGGATGGGGGAAATCGTGGAGTTAACGTCTGGATTGAGAGAGGGTCGTGGGGGAAGAACAGAGAGTTACAGGAGAAAATGAAGGTAAAGATGGAAGACCGCATGAAGGTAACCGGGATGTCACTGTTAGATATGTTATATATTATGAGTAGTAGTGTTAGTTTAGAGTCACCTCGGGTGTTAGAATCATCCTCCCTTGTCCATCATATGTATTATCATTGTTTTCAATTGTGATCTTCAGCAGGAGGTATACAACTATACATGCTTCCTCCTTCGAGTTTATCCTCTCCTTCAGGCCTTGTCTGCCGCCTAAGGCGAGCTCTTTATGGGCTCAAGCAGGCGCCCCGGGCGTGGTTTGCATGTTTACAGCCGCCGGGTTCCAGCCATGTCCACATGATCCAGCTCTGTTCGTGCACTCCTCTTGTGGTCGGACTTTTTTGTTACTTTACGTGGATGATATGATTAATACTGGTGATGATCCTTCTCATGTGATCTTTTTTAAGCATCACCTTCAGCAGCAGTTTCAGATTACTGGTCTTGGACAGCTGAGCTACTTCTTGGGTCTTAAGGTCAGCTCTACAGAACGCGGGTTTTAGCTCTCTTAGCAGCGCTACACATCAGATTTCCTTGCTCGGGCTGCTCTCTATGACTCTCGCACAGTGGGCACCCCTATGGATCTCCACCTTCAGCTACGTCCGGAGGATGAGGTTCCACTCTCTGATCCTACTCGATACCGCCACCTCGTGGGGAGTTTCGTCTATCTTACCATTACTCGGCACTACATTGCCCATGTTGTTCATGTGTTAAACCAGTTTGTTAGTGTGCTCATCTCTGTGCATTATGGTCATCTTATGCGGCTCTTGCGCTATCGTTGGACGACGACCTCTCATGGTCTCTCCTTCTCCAGCAGTAGTTCTCTACAGCTACGTGCTTACTCCGACTCCACCTGGATTAGTGATTTTGTTGACAGTCGTTCTGTCACCAGTTTCTGTCAGTTCTTGGGTTCTTCACTTATTGCATGAAAGTCCAAGAAACAGACCGATGTTCCTCGATCTGTGATAATATCAGTGTCATTCAGATTACTCTAAACTCAGCGAAGCATTCTCTCTTCAAGCATATCTTGGTGGATGCTTTCTTTCTGCGTGAGCACTATGGTCGGGGCACTCTTGCCCCTTCCTTTTTTTCCTTTTGAGCAGCAGATTGCAGATTTGATGACAAGACCACAGATGAGGATACAACATGCATATCTACTATCCAAACTCTCGGTGTATGATCCCCCGTGAGTTTGTGGGGTGGGGGTGGGGTTGTTAGATATGACGTATATTATAAGTAGTAGTGTTGGCTTAGAGTCACCTCGGGTGTTAGGATCACCCTCCCTTGTACATCATATGTATTACCATTGTTTTCAATTGTAAATACAAAAATCCATTCTTTCGATCAGTCATACCTCGAGGTCTCACAACGTCGCACCGAGAGTTGATTGTCAATTCTGGATTTGCTCACAAAATAAACAATGCATGAAAATGAAAGCATTCGCCCCTATTTATAACGAGAGAGGCGGTTGGGAACAAGACGTGAACGGCTATGAATGACCGTTATGCCCCGTGTCATAAAACACTAAATACAAGTCCAAAATAAAAAATCAAAATTCATATAAATACTAAAACGGTGCTCCCGACGAACTCGTGGTGTCGGGTCATCGATCTGATCAACGTCTCTTACACGAATACACAAATGCGGGCCCCACCAAATAGTGACAGGACGTCAATCCCCATCATACATGCACTTAAATATACATCTTCATATAAACTAATTAACAAAATTAATTATATAAAAAATTGCTAGTGGTGCATAACGAGAGCCAAGAAAAAACAATACTTACTTCCATATCTTTGATAACAGCATCGTTTGCGGATATTGCACCCTCGTCATGTGGAGACATATCCAAAGAATCTCCTGTAGATAATCTGCCCAACTAAAACACAAAATAAATACTGTCAGCAAATCAGTAAATAATAGCACCATCTAAATAAAACGGCATAGCATGGGCACAAAGGATGTGCAGAAGAGAGGAAAGGCTCCTACCAAAAAAAGAGAAAAAGACTGTAATCTTCCTAACACACAAAAAGAATATTGCTAGCAACCCGGTAAACAATATCACTAAGTAGAATGGCATAGCATGGGGGCATGAAATGTGTAGAAGAGAGAGAGAGAGATTTTGGAATGGGACGGGAGAACTTGGTGGAAGCAGGTTCTGGAAGTAGGAAGATACTAATTAGAAGAATCAAATAACTTTAAAGTTAATCAGTAGGAGTAAGCTCACAATTTTTTGTACCTGCATTATCCAAAAATAAAACATCTTTGATAAACAGGAAATTATGCTTAGATGCTATATGATTTAAACATCGCCATCCCATATGATTGACAGATTCCAAGAAAAAAACAATATGAATTCATGAAACTATGTGTTACCCTCATGCTTACACCGGAGCAACTACTCCTAGCCGTGACACCGGAGTGCACATTTGAAAACCACCGTAATTAATGTCTATAATTAATTTGTGTTATTAATTGATGGATATTAATTAATTAATATCAATTAAATATTTACTTATATGTGTTGCATTGTAGCCTCCCTCATCTATTTAAGGGGGAGGAGTTTAGGTTTTGGATACCATGGAGTGTTTTAGGTTTTGGGCTCATTTAGAGAGAGGGGTCATTGGAGGACCCGGCCTCCTTGGTCTTGGCCGGAATTCGCTCCGGATTTGTATTTGTGTTATTTCCCGTTAATGCAATCTTGTCTCTTTCGCGTTCGTTCATCTTCTTGTCGTAACAATGGCCGACCTGCCGCCCCCATCCGTTCGTTTGAAGCCGTCGGGGATCATGCCATGATGGGCAACCGCCTCCACAATCTCTTCAATCGGCTCGAACGGAATACCGCCCAGCTGCACGACATCCTCACCCTCCTTCGCAGCATCACAATCAATCGGGACATACGCGTGGTTTCCTCCCTACGGCGCCTCCATCCTCTGGTGACAACGGTTGTTGGTCTGATACGATGGATCTTGGCTCCCCGCCGCTTCTCGATTAGCCCAGCGTGTTAGACCACGCTCTGACGACACCGACCTCCGCAACGACTCAGATCCGGGCCGACGCCATCACTCCAAGCTCTCAATTCTCGCTCAACCCAACTTCGTCGCTCGCAGCGCCCATGCGGCGAGTTCTAGCTTAGCAGCTCCTCCCGCCGACTGAGGAATCCCACCTCGTCGCCGCTTCACCCGCCCTTCGACGCAGCATCGCCGTCCACCAGCTTCCAAGCAAGCCCATCCGCCTAGCGATTTTGAGCCCCGCCCCTGTCCTTTCTCCATATTTGCACGCCTCTCATTATTATTATTTTTCCCTCTTTTTCTGACTTCTGCCGCTACCCCCACTACACGCCAAAGCACACTTTATCACAACTTTTTTTCCTCTTCTCTCACCGTGTCCCATCTCTCTCCCTCACATTAGTTGTAACCCTCTCTCCTCTCCTCCAATTTCATTTAACAAAACCGGCTTTCACACACATCTCCCCACCCTTTTCCCCTCTCTATCTCGTACCAGGTTTTCCTAATCACAACCACAAATTATATGTCCCTCCTATTCTTAAAGATCCCGACAAACATTTAATGCTCGACCTTGCGGGCAAGGTCGATTTTCAAGGGTGAGGCAATGTTACCCTCAAGCTTACACCGGAGAGACTAGTCCGTGTCGTGACTACCGGAGCGCGCATTTGGGAATGTGTCTGTATTGTATCCTCCCTCATCTATATAAGGGGAAGGAGTTTAGGTTTTAGATATCTTGGAATATTTTAAGTTTTGGGCTTTCATTTAGAGAGAGGGATCATTGGAGGACCCAACCTATTTGGTCTTGGCCGGAGTTCGCTCCAGATTTGTATCTGTGCTATTTCTTGTTAATGCAATCTTGTCTCTTGTGTTTGTGCATCTTCTTGTCATAACACTATGTTAGCAGTGGTATTAGACCTTTGTAATTGTTTTAAACAGGCCTCATTAATTTCAAGTGGAACAAAAAGATATGAGTGTTTAATACCTTAAGAATTGAATTTACACAAACATAGTGGCAGCACAAATTGTTTATCAATGCATGGTATGAAAAATAAATCATACTAGAAGTAATAAACTTTAGTTGATCTTCGGTTTACAAACATATCTTTTTGGTAACTTCCTATGCAATTTTGGAGATTTATTCAAGGTGTAGACTAGATATAAATACACATCATTTCAATGATATCCATAAGACTAAGAGGTGGGCAATTATTGGATAACAAATTACTCATTTACAACTCACACAAGGAAGTGAGACTCTGACGGATCATGGAACTAAGTTTAAAGAAAAATCACATTGATACAAAACAATCAATATAGTTGTATGCCATGAAGATCAATAGTTGACATGATTTTCTCTATGAAAGCAAGAAATGGAAAGGTGTCTCCTGCACCAAAAAAATTTGTTCATATAACTTTATCAATCTTATAAAACATATGATCAAGTACACAACATATTTGGTATGACAAGATCCTGACACATAAACGTACACTTCATATGCCAGAAGTGTTCAAGAGGTGGAAAAAACATCTGCTTCTGCTTCCCAGTCAAGAGGCCAGTCTCATACTAGTGAATAGAGCGATGCTCTTTTTTTCCCAACCAATTTTATCAAAGCCTGGCTCCAATAACTTAGTCCAGTGAGTTATTTAGGTTGTTGTAGTCACCTCAGGTATTCTCACTTCATTATTATGTGGTTGAAGTTTAACACCCTCCCTCGAGTGAATAACATAAACGTCTAACATCTCCACGTGTAACGAGACTCTATGGAGATTCTATCCAGACACAACTTCAGTAAATATGTCAACCAATTGTGTGTTTGAAGAAGCTTAATCAGTGGAAATAAGTTCATCTTGAGTTTTATCTGTTATAAAATGACAATGAATTTTGATGTGATTGGTCCACTCATGAAAGATGGTATTAGATGATATGTGAATAACAATCTAAATGTCACAGTAGAGAGGCATAGATCCTTGCACAAGAAAATTCAATTCTCAAAGAATAGCTTTTAGCCACACGAGCTCACAAATAGCCAAGGCTATGAGTCTATATTCAGTCTCGGTAGAGGAACTGACAACCGTGTTCTATTTCTTACAACAGCAGATCCAGCCCAGGCAGCATCACAAAAGCCCTACACATCCACATGTCAATTATTCTTAAATAGGATCCCCCTTTCCAGGAACTTTCTTAAGATACTCAAGGATTCTTAGAATGACTTCATAATGATAGATTTTAGGATTGTGCATGAATGGACTCACAAGACTCACGACAAAGGAAATATAAGGTCGAGTGATGGTTCAAGTGAATCAACTTCCCCACCAACCATTGAAACTTGAATTTCCAGTCCAAGTTAGGAGAGTCGCCCCTATGAATTTTGCTATCGGAACTATCCACAAGCTTGATACCGAGATACCTAGTTTCTAAGAAGGTCCAGCACATACATCCTCTGAGAAATAAAGATCTCTTTAGTATATCTAACAACCTCAATCTCAAGGAAATACTTCAGTAATCCAATATCTTTAATTTCAAAGGCAGAGGCCATATCCTTTTTAACAACAACAATATGTTGTTCATCATTTCTTGCAAACAATAATGTCATCGACATTCCAGATAAGAACAAAATATGCTTGGCAACATAGAGTGATCAATACTCCTGGAGAATTGCATATGAAGAAATTTAGAGCTCAACTTTTCAAACCAAACCCGGGGAGACTATTTTAGACCATAAATAAACTTCTTCAATTGATAGGCATGTCCTCGGGGAATGTTCAATCCAGGAGGAAGAGCCATATAAATCTCTTCATGAAGGCCCTGTGAAAAAATACATTCTCCACATCCAGTTGATGAAGAGTCCATGACTTGTGAGCGACAATAGGTAAGAGTATTCTGACAAAGGTAGCTTAGAAATGGGGGTTAATGTGTCATGAAAATTGACCCCATCAATCTGAGCAAACCTCTTAGTGACAAGTTTGGCCTTATATCGATCAAGAGTGATGTCTTGTTGATACTTTATGGTGTACACACTTCAATATCAAACAATGTGTCTTCCTTTTGGCACAGGAACATTCTCCTACGTGTTTCGCATTTGTAAGGCTTGCATTTAACATCCATGGCAACCCTCCAAAGAGGATTAATAATCGCTTAAGAAAAGTTATTAGGAATAGAAATAGTAAAAAATAGAAGCAAGACATGATTGCAAAGAGCGAGATATAGAGTGATATTGAACATATTGATCAACAAGATACTAGTATGCCAACATTTGAAGACAAGAAAGTAGGTGACGCAAGGTAGAGATGTGAGTGTGGCCACTAATAATGCAAACCTAGATCAGTGTCGTGGAAATAATCATATTTAACCTTAGAATGGTGTATGCATCCGAGCAGTGATCCAACACTAATTTGGAAATAGAAATAAAAACATAACATTTAAATGCACGACATAAGTGGTGTCCAGATGATTTTAAAAAGCAAGCCAGACTATCCTCCGATTGAAGGACTGTTAGTTAATATGCACAAGCTAAAAGATCTTGCAAGTCACAATTAGTCATGAAGACGAACACACTAACATAAAACAACATCCATTGGAACATAAGTAAACATGTTCATGAAACAAATACCAAATAATTAAAGGGAATTGTTAAGAGCACCGCATTTTTGGCTAGTCGCACGCTTTGTTAAAAGCACCGCACATTTTCACATATTGTTAAAGGCACCGCATATTGTTAATCGCACCACACTTGAGATAAAGGCACCACACTTAAATTTTGAATAAAAAGTAGTTTCATTGAATTACAACATGAATATCAATCAAATGGACAAAATATTTGATACAAAAAGCCATTAAATATGTTGTCCAAATCTTTGTGGTCTCTATGCAAAATACTTTATACAAAAAGTCATGAAGTTTGTTCCCCAAATATTTGTGATCTTCATGTTCCTATAAAAATAAAAGTGAATGATTGAAAACCAGTACAACCGGTTGTGATAATGGATCAAACAATAGTTGAAAACATTCAGGTGCTCATCCATACTATAATAGAGGCAATTTCAACACAATAATCTTCAACAAAGAGTAGGAATCGGCCGCCAATGAATGTCGGAAGATAGATTGAGAGGAGTGATATTTACCAGAAATTTAAGAAATCTAAACAAAAAAGTCAGAAAGAAGCACCGATGGTGGGCAAAAAGGGCAAGCAATCTTCTCGGGAAGCATCTGAGACACATCTCCGCTCATTCTTCCGCAGCGACCACCGCTCTCCGCTCAATGGCACCGGGGAAACATACTTTGTTGGAGATGGTACCGAATAAGTGGAAGACTCCACCGGTGTTGGTGTCTTTAGAAGCCCAACATCATAGATCAGGAGAAATTGCGGTGCGACTCGTATTTTTTGAGGAGTAATTTTTATGTTAAACTAGGTGAAATTGCGGTACGACTAGCTAAAATTGTAGTGCATTTAATAATTCCTAAAACACATGAGTGTAGGATTGTAAGCGAAGGAGAAGAGATCTGGTGATTGTAGGAGCGGTGTCGGTGATCCTGAAAAGCGATGACTGTTGAAAGGAGGCTATTAGAGAAGATGGGTGGTTGTTTCTGGATTGGATATAGAGGGAAATGGGAAAGGGATGCTCAGTTAGGGTTCGGGAGGGGTCATAGGAGTCGGTCAAGAAGGGGGGATGTCTAGTTAAAGGTGGGGTGGCGGATAGCAGAAGTGGAAGAGGGGAGATGGTAGGAGGATACTATGGCTTCATTTGTTTCGGCGGTGGCGGGTGGATCCGGCGGGTGGAAACGGAGTGTTCGAAACGGAGGGGGGAGGTGGTTGCTCCAAACGGAACTTTTTGGGGCGTTACTCAAGGCGGGCGGGTGGAAACGGAGCAAACGCCGCCGGAGGTTCATTTGTTTACCCGCCTTCCGGCGGCGTTTGCCCAAAACGGAGCAGCGAAACGCCCAAACAAATAGAGCCTATAATTGCAGCCAACTAGCATTGGAAGGGGAAAGACGAGAGGGTCAATTGTATGGAGGAAGTTGAGCCATTGTAGGTTGAAAAGGATGATGGGGGGTGGATGATGGGGAAGTCGACTAGGTTGTAAGATGAGGGGATAGGGAGGCTAAGGTAGAACAATAAAGAAATACAAGGAAATGATACAAATGAATGAGTCAGCGCTTTCGGGTTTCATGGAATCGACACCATGAGAGAATGTCATATTCTGAGAAAAGAGATCTCCAAAAATATGCAATCCCTCTAAATAACCCTCTCATCATCTACTTATAATAAAGCATGTTTAAGGCAACCAACTAGGAAGGCTATGATTGTCATACACTATAGCTATCCCATCTCACTAAATAAAATACTAAAAATAAAAGAAAATACATAAAAATATTCAAACGCCGCTCCGGACAATGATTACATACTCAGATTATCCAGATGACAATCTGAGTAATGTCTCTTGCGATCATAAAAGTGTGCAGGCCCTAGCCAACACTCGAAATGTGATCCCCATCAACAGGCGAAACAATAGAGATAGACTCAACCTCTGGATCAGGTGGATGAGACATAAGTGTTGGACAATTGTACTAATCTTCTCAACCTCAACATGATCTGCTTCCTATTCTGATAGGCTTAAACTTTTCTCATCTCTAATATGTTTGAATTTTAACCCCTTGACACATCTTCCTTTCCTAGAGGGCCGAATTTCTTTAACATCTCCCCTAGAGACACTACTACCCGACTTCTCTTTATGAATATCGACAAGAAAAGGGAGAGGAGCAGACTCATCCTCTGAAGGGGGAGTATTCAGATCATAAGAGTTTAAGCTTTCTCAATGGATAGTAAATTGTTGACCTTGGCCAGAGTAATACGAAATAGCTTTCTCAACATGATCTTGATTCCTATTCTGATAGGCTTAAACTTTTCTCATCTCTAATATGTTTGAATTTTAACCCCTTGACACATCTTCCTTTCCTAGAGGGCCAAATTTCTTTAACATCTCCCATAGAGACACTACTACCCAACTTCTCTTTATGAATATCGACAAGAAAAGGGAGAGGAGCAAACTCATCCTCTGAAGGGGGAGTATTCAGATCATAAGAGTTTAAGCTTTCTTAATGGATAGTAAATTGTTGATGACCTTGGCCAGAGTAATACGAAATAGTTTTGAAAAGGGTAACATCTTTGGATTTAAACCACTTATGCTTATGATATAACCATTTTGGTTAGTTGCATATCACAAAAAAAATTGATAGCTTGTGGTCCAAATTTATCCATGTTATGCCTCACAATATGAGAAAAAGCAACCCAACCAAAAACTTTAGTAGAAAATCTAAATAGAGGGGAGTTAGGTAATAAGATTTGCAGTGAATGTTTTCCTCCCAATGTGCCATATGGCATGCAATTAATCATGAAGGTTGTTGTGAGGACTCCTGCATCCCAACCTACATTTCTTGTAACAAACACCTAGTAATATCCAATATATGCTTGTTCTTCCTTTCATCAACTTCATTCTGTTGAATAGTTGTACGACAAGATGTTTGAAACACAATCTCCTTTTGTCTTACAAATTCTTGAAACTCCCCTATTATCACTCCTGAGCACTTTTATTTGGCATCAATTTAAATATTTGACAATCTGTATTCTTTATTTCATTAGATATCCAAGAAAAGCGAGAGAAATCATCAATGAAAGATACAAAACAACGGAGCAAGAAGATTAGTCTGCAAAGATTAGCTCTTGACGAAGCCCCCCTGTCTAACAGATGAAAAGGCGAAGACGAGCATCGTTCCTTTGCCCCCTACGTCAAAGAGACAACTCACGATAGGGAGGAATCAAGGTCCTAGGAAAGAAGATTGTAGAAATGGAGAAAGCCAACCTTGTATATATGTCCACTTGATACAAATACAAAGAATGAGTACATATATATAGATGAGAGAAAGAGAGAGAAAAGTCCTATACACAATGTGGGACTAAAGAGAGGAGAGAAAAAGCAATAAATGCTATACAAATGGGCCTAATGTTAAGTGGGCTTTTCCAACACTCCCCCGCAAGCTGGAGCGTATAGGTCATATGCACCCAGCTTGGACAAACATTGGTAGAACAGAGTGCTTGATAAGGCCTTTGTGAGGATGTCGGCAACTTGATCAGTTCCTGGAACATGCTTTAATTCAAGTTTCTTCAATTGAACCTTTTCACGAACAAAGTGACAGTCAACCTCGATATGTTTTGTGCGCTCATGAAAGACCGGATTCTTTGCGATGTGTATGGCGGCTTGACTATCACAAAATAGAACAGCAGAGGAGGGGAGTTTTACTCCCAGGTCAGTAAGGAGACTTTCAAGCCATGTGAGTTCTGAAACAACTGAGGCCATCGATCTGTATTCAGCCTCTGCAGAGGAACGAGCCACCACAGCTTGTTTCTTACTCTTCCAAGTAATAAGATGCCCACCAAAATACGTACAGAACCCACTAGTTGACCTTCGATCGTCCAGGGAACCCGCATAGTCGGCATCAGAATAGGCAACCAATGCGGGAGCAGAGTCGGAGGTTTTGTAAACCAGCCCTTGGCCTGGAGCTCCCTTAAGGTATCGGAGAATCCGTTCAACCGCTTGGAGATGAGAAGCCCGGGGGGCATGCATGAACCTACTGACAACCCCAACTGCAAATGATATATCTGGCCTTGTGACTGTTAGATAGATCAACTTGCCCACAAGGCGTCGATAGTATTCCGGGTTCGGAAGTAGCAAATCGTCATTCGAAGCATGAGCGCATAATTTGTGATTTGCCTCCATCGGGGTACATGCTGGCTTGCAACCAGACTGACCAGCATCTTTGAGAAGATCGAGACAGTACTTTCGTTGGGAGAGTACCAACCCGTCCGGCCGCCGGGCGATCTCGAGACCAAGGAAGTAGCGAAGTTTCCCCAGATCTTTAGTCTGAAAAACAGTGCTCAGGTGTTGTTTGACGTCTTGAATCCCCTTTGAGTCATCCCCAGTGAGAAGGATGTCGTCAACATAAACCAACAGAAGAATGGTGCCAGTGGCCCGGTGTCGGGTAAAGAGGGAGAAATCTGCAGAGCTCCGAGTGAACCCCATGTCCCGAACTACCTTGCTAAACTTGTCAAACCACGCCCGTGGGGACTGTTTGAGACCATAAATTGACTTTTTGAGAAGACAGACCCGAGACTCCCCCGTGGTCTCAAACCCGGGCGGTTGGCGCATGTAGACAGTTTCCTGAAGGTCGCCATTCAAAAAGGCGTTCTTGATATCAAGTTGATGAAGAGGCCAGCGGCGGTGTACCGCGACGGAGAGAAGAACGCGGACAGTGTTAAGCTTGGCCACCGGAGAGAATGTTTCCTCATAGTCGAGGCCCTCCTGTTGTGTGAAGCCACGGGCCACAAGACGGGCCTTCAGTCGGGCAATAGTGCCATCCGGAGCATGCTTGATGACGAAGACCCATTTGCATCCAACAGGGTGCTGACCGGGAGGTAAGGGAACCAAGACCCAGGTCTGGTTGGCCCAAAGGGCCGTCATTTCTTCGTCCATGGCAGCCCGCCAGCCAGGATGGTGAAGCGCCTCCTGCAAAGAGTTAGGGACTGAAACAGAAGATAAGGAGGTGGCAAAGTGAAGAAGAGAGGGGGAGAGGCGATGGAGCGAGACGTAGTTCGCCATCGGATGAGCGGTGGAGACGGGAGCCGGAGCAGCAGGGAGCAGAGCACCAGAGGGCGAAGCCGACTGCAGAGGAGCCACAGAATGAGGAGAGCGACGAGAATAGACCCGGATAACCGGAGGTGGTGGACGGACCGGAGGCGGGGAAGGGAGAGAGGCTGAGGAGTGAGGAGCAGGAATGACAGGACGAACGACGGGAGCGGGAGGCAGAGCGATATCCGGAGCAGGGAAGAAAGGAAGATCTTCACGGAAAGTTACGTCAGGCGAGACAGTAACCTTGCGGGTAGTAGGCGAATAACATACATAACCCTTCTGAGTGCGCGAGTACCCAACAAAGATCTGCTTGGTGGCACGAGGGTCCAACTTGTCCGTGGAGGGACCGAGGTGGTGAACGTAGCAGGTACACCCAAACACCCGTGGCGGAAGAGGAAAAGGCGAAGTTGTGGGAAGGAGGAGGCTGAAGGGAGTAGCATACTGGAGGACGGAAGACGGGAGGCGGTTGATGAGGAAGCAAGCCGTGGAGAGAGCGTAGTTCCAGTACGGTTTGGGGACCTGCATTTGAAGCATAAGCGAGCGAGCGACATCAAGAAGGTGACGATTCTTGCGCTCGGCGACACCATTCTGTTGCGGAGTGTACGGACATGAGGTTTGGTGAAGAATGCCGAATTCAGAGCAGAGAGTGGCAAACGTATGGCTGGTGTACTCCCGCGCATTGTCAGTACGAATAGTGCGAATAGGCGCAGAGAACTGAGTGCGAATCTCGAGGATGAAAGCCCGGAATACGCGGGGAAGTTCAGAGCGATCCCGAAGGAGATATAACCATGTCATGCGAGAGTAATCATCAATAAAAGTAAGAAAATAGCGATAGCCAGAAATACTAGTAACTTTGTACGGACCCCATATATCGGAGTGTACTAAAATAAAAGGAGCGGAGCTCCGAGTACAATGAGGGGGGAAAGAAGAACGGGGCTGTTTGCTCAAAATACATGTGTCGCAACGAAAAGCGGGGAGAGTGACATCAGGAAGAGCCTTCCGGAGGACTGGAAGAGGAGCATGTCCCAGACGGCGATGCCAATCCGAAGAGGAGGTAGATGCGAGGACAGTAGGAGAGTCGTCAAGAAGATAGAGCCCATTCTGCAGCCGTCCTCTACCAATGATAGTCTGCGTCTGTTGATCCTGTATGAGAAAAGAAGAAGAAGTAAATGTCACTGAGTAATTAGAATCAGTAGTAAGGCGACCGACAGAGAGTAAATTGAAAGTAGAGCCCGGAACATGTAGAGCCGAGCGTAGGAGGAGAGAAGAGGTGAGAGAAATATCAGCACATCCAGAGACGGGAACCGACGCCCCATTAGCAACAGTAATGTACTTCGGGTGAGGTGAAGACAAGTACTGTGGTGGTTTAACAGAGGTGATATGATGAGTGGCACCAGAATCAAGGATCCAGCGCGTGCCAGAGGATAGGCAGGCGATACCTTCATTGGAGAGAGAGGCAGCAGAGGCAATCGAGGCAGGCGGACGGCTGAGCAAGCCATGAAGATGCTGGAGCTGAAGACGAACCTCGTCGAGCTCAGTACGAGAGGAGGCAGAGTCGGTAGTAGCAGCAGAGGCATGTGGACGAGGAGGTCGGCCATGTTTGCGAAAGCAAGTGGCCTCAAGATGACCAACTTTACCACAGAACGAGCATTGAGGCCTAGACCGGCCACCGCGTCCCCGGCCGCGAGAGTCAGAGCGGCCACCACGGGCAGAGGGGGGAAGAGGTAATAAGGGAGCAGGTGCCTGTTGAACAAGGGCCGGAGAAGGAAGTCCGGGAACATCCGGAGGCGGGGAGACTTTGAGAAGCATTGAGCACACGTCGGAAAAGGACGGTGTAACAGTAGAGGAGAGGATGTGAGCCCGGACACTGTGAAGATGAGGGGGTACCCGGGCCATCATCATGGCGATACCCACAGCTTCCTTCTGGGTACGTTGAGCAGCGAGATCTAGAGTGGGAGGCTGATGGTGGATCCAAGCCTCAACCAGAGACCTGGCTTGAGCAACAAAGGACGTCAAGTCGGTTGCGTCACTGCTGTCAAGGGCCTGGAGAGCGGTGATGATATCATAGAGATGGTGGAGATTATCTTTGCCGGAGTAGAGGGTGTGTAGCTCGTCCCACATGCCTTTGGCCGTCTCATGATACATGGCCAGACGATAAGATTCTCCATCAAGAGAGTTGAGGAGCCAAGTCTGCACACGCCCATCATTGCGTAACCACTCCTCAGTAGGGACACCAATAACGGTCTGGGTCAGATGATGAAGGAATCCCTTGGACTGAAGGACACGGCGAACTGAGTGTGCCCATTCCACAAAGTTCTTCTTGCCAGTGAGCGAAATTGTAGTGATCCGGAGCTCGTCGCGGACTTCCGGTATAGAGGCCGGGCGTTCAGGAGGAACTGCCGTACCGACGGAGTCTGCAGATGTAGACATGGAGGCCGCAGCGAGCTTGAAGGAGGCCGCAGCGAGCTTGAAGGAGGCCGCAACGAGTTGGATGAGACCGCAGCGGGCTGGAGGCCGCAGCGAGCTGGAGGAGACCGCAGCGGGCTGGAGGCCGCAGCGAGCTGAAGGAGGCCGCAGCGAGTGGGAGGAGGCCGCAGCGAGCTGGAGGAGACCGCAGCGGGCTGGAGGCAGCAGCTAGAGGAAGCAAACAGACAGCGGACTGGGTGAGGACGCGGCGACCTGGATGAGGTCGCGGCGAGCTGGAGGATGTTGCGGGCTGGGTCAGGTCGCGGCGGGCTGGGTCAGGTCGCGGCGGTCTGGGTCAGACCGCGGCGGACAGGAGTGAACTGAGAAGAGAAGACAAGCCGGGGCTGACTTGCGAGCTGGCGGGCTGGCGGGCTGGCGAGCTGGCGGGCTGGCGGGCTGGCGAGCTGGCGGGCTGGCGAGCTGGCGAGCTGGCGAGCTGGCGAGCTGGCGAACTGGCGAGCTGGCGGACGCTGCGCGAACGGCGGATGAAGGAGATCAAGGAGAGAGGTCGCCGAGGTCGCGCCGGACAGGAAGAGGCCGCAGCGGACAAGGGAAAGCAGTGGACCCCACAGGATGGTTATAAAAGGAGGGGGCCAGAGGAGGAAGGGAGAGGGGGGGGGAAGAAGTGGATCCACGGGAGAGGAAGCGGACAGGATAAGTGAGGCCGCAGGAGAGATGCGACTAGAGGGTGCGGACTGGACAAGGGAGGCCGCAGAGACCGCAGGCTGCAGGGCGGACAGAAGAGGGAGTCCGCAGGAGATTCGAACCTGGCTCTGATACCATGTAGAAATGGAGAAAGCCAACCTTGTATATATGTCCACTTGATACAAATACAAAGAATGAGTACATATATATAGATGAGAGAAAGAGAGAGAAAAGTCATATACACAATGTGGGACTAAAGAGAGGAGAGAAAAAGCAATAAATGCTATACAAATGGGCCTAATGTTAAGTAGGCTTTTCCAACAAAGATCAATCGTAGACATCATGCAAAACTCCAAACGACGCTACCTTCCTCCCATGTCGAGCAGTTGCTTTAATACCATGTTCAAGAAAAGGAGGAGAACGGATACCTACTTACGCTTCCTAGCCGGGAGGACAATCTCATGCGAATGAATGGAGAGCTACTCCCTCTTTTTGTGGTGAGTGGAACCCATCCTATTTGAAGGGAAGTAATTTCATTAGTTAGAAATAGAAAGTCCTGCCTTATTGACAATAATGGTAGGAAGGTAAAATAGTAAATGTGAGAAATAACATAAATAAACTCCCATGAGTTGGGCATGATATGTCATGCATATCCAATAAATACATTATCAGCTAATGTCTCAATGAAAGCATCTAACTAGTTGATTTTTTGATTGAACAAAAGGTATATATACTTCACCTCCCTCCATTTTTTCCTTGATAAAATGTTTGCTCATGTTGATATGCTTGGTGAAATTATGTGAACTGAGTTGAGGGCTATACTGATAGTAGTCTGTGTTATTACAATACATACTTAGACATTCTTCAGCAAGTCTGAGGTTCTTCATGATAATAGTGAGTCACAAACCCCAAAGGCCATGGCTTTAAAATTAGCTTCTGGACTAGATCTTGTCATAACATGTTATTTTGTATTCCTCTAATCGATGGGATTATCTCCAATAAAAGAACAATAACCTAAAGTGGACATCATATCATTAACAGATCATGCCCAATCGGCATCTATATAGACTTCCATTCTCAATATTGTATTGGGTCTAAAGAGAATACAGTTGAGAGTTATTTTACAAGTCGATTATTTTGTGTGTTATTATTATTGTGCGTGAGTGGGTTTTAGTCCCACATCGTGTGTTTAAATCTTCGTGTCTACTGTAATAGTATATATATCCCTCTATGGATGAATAATAGGTATGCAAAATAATCAATTCCTCCTAATTCAACTTGGTATCAGAACCAAACCCTAAACCTTGTTCCGATTCCGCTCCATCCTGGTGATATGGATGTTCCTCTCTTATGGTTGCTAAATCCCCCAACGTAAGTGACTCTTCAGTGTCATCGCCGAGTGTGATTCCGCCTCAGATGAGCGACCCTCAGCGGTGTCATGGCCACTCTGGCTCCCTGAAGATTACCACCGTGCCATTAGATGACACAAACTATCTTGAATGGTCCTGGGCGGCGCAACATGTCATTCGCAGCCACCAGATGTTTGCCTATATTGATGAGACTGTTAAGAAGCCCCAAAAGACTGATCCCTCCTGGAATCGATGGGACTCAGAAAACTCATTGGTCGTTTCTTGCCTTCTTCACTTTGTCTCCAAAGGTTTATCGGAGTTACATGTTGATGGACTCTGCTTTTGATATATGGACCCGTGCCCGGGAGACGTATTCTTAAATTGGCAGTTCTACGCAAGTTTATGAACTTGCTCGCCGCATTTTGGAACTGCGGCAAGGCTCTATAACGGTGTCGTCCTTTTTTCAGAGTTTGAGCGACTATACCAGGAATTGGACTACTCCACTTTACTCCTGCATGTACTGCGGACGCTGTTCAGCTACAACAACGGGAGGATCGCTTTCGTCTCCATGTTTTCTTGATGGGGCTGAACATGCAGTTCGCCAAGGTGCGGACGCATATCCTTCACCGCACTCCTCTTTCGTCCCTTCGAGAAGCCTTCAGCATGGTCCTTGCTGATGAAGACCGCCAGAAGTCTCTTAGTGCCAGTACTCCTCCTGATCGTTCTGCTCTCACTAGCGTTGGTCGTGGTCAAGTTTTCAGTCCTAGCTCGTCTGCCCCCATTTGTGATTATTGTGGCCGCAAAGGCCATACTCGGGAAGTGTGCTACAAGCTCCACCCTCATCTTGCCCCTCGTGGTCGTGGTCGTGGATAAGGGCCCGGACGAGGGGGCCATCGCCAGGGTGGCTCCAGATCTCATGATGTTGCTTACTCTACAGACGTCTACGACGAGACCTCCACTGCTATTCTCGGGCAGCTTACTGCTCCTGAGTTGGATGCTTTCCGCCGTCTGCTGCACTCTCAGTCTGATCGGCCTTCGGGTGCCTCTGCTTCCATTGTCTATATTGCTATGTCACGTGCCCATGTTGCCACTGCCTCCTTTGAGTGGGTGACTGATTCTGGTGTCACTCACCACATGACCGGCGCCTCCTCAGGTTTTCTCTCTTACACCCCTTTGTCTGGTAAGGGCAAAATTATTTATGTTAATGGCTTGTTGTCTCCCATTGCTGGGAAAGGCCAGATTTCATGTTCCCCTTCTATCTCTCTGCCATTTGTTCTTCATATTCCCTCATTTCCACGCAATTTACTTTCCACCAGTGACATTACTCGATCCATTAATTGCTTTGTAACCTTTTTTTCTTTTCATGTGTTTTTCAGGAATTGGGTACGGAGCAAAACATTGGCAGTAGTAGGAACCATGGTAGACTGTATTACTTGGATCTCCCACCTTCTTCTCAGGCTCTCTCATGCACTCCTGTTACAGCTGATGATGTTCGCCGCTGGCGCCTGCGGCTTGGACATCCTTCTTCTCTCTATCTTCAGAAATTGTTTCCTGTTTTTTCACCGTTTTTACAAACTTTTGTCTGTGACAGGTCTAAACATGTGAGACATAGTCCATCACATTTATCTTCTCCACGTAGCACTCTGTTTGATGTTACCCATTCTGATGTTTGGGGGCCGTCCCCCATTTTATCTACTTTTGGTTTTTGTTGGTTTGTCACCTTTATTGACTGTTTTTCTCGTACAACTTGGGTGTATTTGCTAAAAAAGAAAAGTGAAGTCTTCTCTTGTTTTCAGATTTTTCACAAAATGGTTCAGACTCAATTTAAAGGGGTGATTTGTGTCTTGCGCAGTGATAATGGGGGGGGGGGGGTATGACGATCGGGGAGGATTTAACTCGTACCTCACTAGTCATGGTATCATCCACCAGACCACGTGTGTTCAAACCTCTACCCAAAATGGAGTTGTCGAACGTAAAAATCGGTACTTGTTCGATGTCGCACGTTGTCTTCTGGGTGCTATGCACCTTCCCAAGTCCTATTAGGGCGATGCGGTTCTTACCAATGTCCACCTTATCAATCGACTTCCCTTGCATGTGTTTAGCTATGCTACTCTCCTACCTCGGATGTCTACCATGACTGTGATTTATACTTTCCACCTGCCTACTCGTGTCTTTGGATGTGTATGTTTTGTACATATTCATTTGCCCCACCGAGACAAATAGGGCCCTCGGGCTCTTCGGTGCGTGTTCCTCAGATACTCTTCCACGATGAAAGGGTATCACTGTTATCACCCTCCCTCTGGGCGTATCTATTGCACTATGGATGTTACTTTTTGGGAAGGAGAATCCTATTTTTTGTCATCGACTCGTACTCTTCGTCAGGGGGAGAGTACTGGTGATGTGGAGAGTACTAGTGATATAGATGTTTCTATTCCTTTTCTCCCTCTACCACCACAACTTCTTGCGTCTCAGGAACAAGGTCCCTCTATCCCTGTTCCTCTGCCTGATACAAGCTACTAAGACTCTGCCTCTACCAGTGCCTGCTTCCGCCTCAGATTCTGATGATGCAGGTTAGCATATCCCGCTTGCTCTGTTGAAAGGTAAGGCGGCATGTACTAAACATCCTATTTCTAACCATGTGCCTTACCACCATCTTACCCCGGGCCACCAGGCCTTTGTTGTTTCTCTCTCGACGGTTGTTATCCCCAGGACATGGCAGGAAGCGTTGGGTACCCGACCTGGACTCAGGCTATGAAAGAGGAGATGTCAGCCTTTGACAAGAACCATACTTGGGATGTCTCGTCCCTTCCTCTTGGCAAGAGAGTGATTGTCTCGAGATGAGTGTTTTTGGTCAAACAGAATCAAGAAGGGAAGGTCGAACGGTACAAGGCACGACCGGTTGCTCAGGGGTACACTCAGACTCAGGGAGTTGACTACCAGGAGACTTCACCCCCGTGGCTAAGCTGGACTCTATTCGGGTATTGTTGTACTGCGCGGTTTGCATGGACTGCGATCTTCGTCGACTGGATGTTAAGAACGTGTTTCTCCATGGTGAGCTTGATGAAGAGGTTACATGAAATTCTCTCCTTATTTGTCGGCTAAGGAGGTCCTTATATGGCCTGAAACAGTCCCCCAAAGCATGGTTTGGCAGATTCCTCACGGTTATGCTCAAATTTGGGTACAAACAGACGCAGTCTGATCACACCATGTTTATTCGGAGATGTGATCCGGGTATTGTGGTCCTTATTATCTATGTGGATGCAACTGTGATCACTAGTAACGATTTGGAAGAGATTGTGAATTTCAAGTCTCTCTTATATGCAGAGTTTGAGGTGAAAGACTTGGGAAGGTTACGATACTTTCTGGGAATTGAGGTGACCAGATCGGATCAGGGTATCTTTATATCACAATGAAAATATGTTCGAGATCTGTTGCAGGAGACCGGTATGCTTGGTTGTGCTCCTGCAAACACCCCGATGGAAGAAAATCATGGAATCTGTGAAGATGGTGATAGTGACCAGGCAGATGTCACTCGCTACCAGATTTAGTTTGAAAACTAATATATTTATCTCATACTCGTCCAGACATTACTTATGCATTTGGCATTCTGAGTAGATACATGCATGCTCCCAGGGTTAGACATCAAAAGGCAATGTACCGTGTTTTACGGTATTTGAAGAAAGTCTCAGGTCGTGGTCTTCTGTTCTCCAAGAACGACTACTTGAGGAATGAAGTTTTCACTGATGCTGATTGGGTAGGATGTCGTGATGATCGGAAATCTACAACAGATTAGAGTTCTTTTGTTGGAGGAAATCTGATAACATGACGCAGTAAAAAGCAAAATGTAGTGGCCAGATCGAGCGCTGAGGCAGAATACCGTGCAATGTCGCAAGGCATGTGTGAGGGTCTATGGATGCGTACCATTCTACATGACTTGCGACAACAAGGCAGCGATCCACATAGCTCACAATTCAGTTCAACATGACACGACAAAGCACGTTGAGGTGGATCGACATTTCATCAAAGATCACTTGGATAAAAAGACAGTGGTCACACCATTCGTCCACTCTAAAGATCAACTAGCAGATGTGTTCACTAAAAGCTTGGAAAGTGACTCGTTCATGGATAACATCAACAGATTTGGAATGACCGACATCTTCCATCCGACTTGAGGGGGAGAGTTGAGAGTTATTTTACAAGTCGATTATTTTGTGTGTTATTATTATCGTGCGTGAGTGGATTTTAATCTCACATCGTGTGTTTAAGTTTTCGTGTCTATTGTAATAGTATATATATCCCTTTATGGATGAATAATAGGTATGCAAATTAATTTATTCCTCCTAATTCAACTAATACCCTTTCCAAGTAATGTCTTCAAGTACTTCAATATCCTATGTGCAACATCTAAATGCCTGGATTTGAGATGACTATCACAACATACACAATATCAGGACAAGTATGTGGCATATACATTAGGTGCCCAAAAATTATGTAAAAACCCATATCTTCAATGAGTCCCTATCATTCTTCACAACTTGTGATTGATATAGAAGAAACGTCTGACCTGCAACCACTCATATTAGTCTCTTCTAGAAGATCAAGAATACATTTCCTCCTCTGTGAGATGAAACCATCATATTTAGATCTAGCCACCTTGATAGTCAAGAAATATCAAAATTTCTCAAGTCCTTTATTTTGAATTCCATAGCATAAAAATAATAGTGAGTTTTTTCTCCTTATGCTTTATAAATAAGGTGTGATCATCATGATTCTGAACATATCCAAATAAATCATGACACACGAGGCTGGATAAAATTATGAATGAATGTATCATGGATAAGACAGGAGTGACCAATTGCAGAGAAGATGTGAGATGCTCGACTAAGATAGTTTGGACACATACAAAGGAGATTATTAGATGCACTTATTAGGCATTGTGAGAGTACAGTCACTAGGCATGTTAAACGAGGGAGGAGTAGACCAATAAAGATTTGGAATGAAACTATAGGGAAAGACAAGATGTACTTAAGCAATAGTGAGATTATGACTAAAGATAGGGCACGATGGCGACAAAGGATCCATATAGCCGACCCCACTATAGTGGGATAAAGGCACGAGTGTTGTTCTTGTTGAGGCATGTGCAACAAAGATTAGAAAATGCACTAAATAGAGGATTAGATAAAAGTGTAGAAAAAGGGTAGACCAAGGTAACATGAATGAAAGAAGTTCAAGATAATTTGTGTAGTTCAAGTGTGACATATTAGGCAGTACTTGACATGAATAAATATAAAATGAGAACTCATAAAATTGAACTCAAATTGTATGGATAAGGCTATTCATGATGACAAAGAAGTCTCAATTTGCACTTTGTGTATGATAATTAGCCATATAAGTTTAGATAATACTAAGTTTTAGTTTAGCTGCTATAATAATTAGAAAATATTTTTTTGAATAGGAAAGTATCACGTTATGCAGCAGATGAGTAAACTTTGTTGTAATACATTAATAGCACTTATTATAGAATCACAAGACTGCCATTTAACAAGTATGAAGCAAAATAATGAAATTATTATAACATTATTAGCATGCATTGCTAGCAACATGAAATGTACATTTGAATTACCTTCAAGTCGACTTCCTTCAGCAGATTAGGAGTGCAGAAAGTACGTCGAGCTCCTATACCATACTGATCAAAGACCTGTATAGATACATGGTATAGTTATTACAATATGGATTCATTTAATTCAACAGCGCAGCTTTAGAAAGGGGAAATGGATGTCTAATAATTATTTCTAGCAACTAACACATCATGTACAGTCGTTCTTTGTAAACTGAAATGGTATAAAGACCATGCTGCCGTTTCGTACTTTCAGAAAAACTTGAAAAAACTTCCTTACTTGATGCACTGTTGCAAAGCAAATGTCATTTCTCATCTATTGCATATTAAACTTTTATGGTGCCTTATTGTTGTAGATTTAGTATGGGGGGGGCACTTACACATGACGCCAGAAGGAAGGGGGGACCCGGCACGACATCAACCCCGAGTGATCCCATTATCTTTTATTACTGCACATTTTTCAATTTCAAACTATCTTTTAATTTCTGTCATTATTAGTAAAAGCTTTTGATTGGATTTAATTGTATTTTTGGCCTCCGTTATATATAGAGTGGAATGAAATGAGAATGCAAGCTTTTTAGCCCTAATCTATTCTCCCTGATCTCTCCTTGCGCCTTTTGTCCGCTAACTGTTCAAGTGTGACAGATTTCACAGTTGCTACGTCGAGACCCCTGGAACTGGTGGATCTCCATTTTTCTTTGACTCTTCCTCTAGTCCGGTGGCACAACCACTTGGGGTCATCGGGGAAATCGGGGCAACAAGTTCTCCATCCCGGATTTTGATCCAACTCTCTCGTGGCCGGTGACAAGATCCTTTGCAAGGGCTTACAAAACTTACCCGATATACAGTTATATTTTTGAAATTATAAAAGATAGATACATAAAAGATAGTTCATATTCACCTATTTTTTCATAGGAAGTTCAATTCGTAGGGTTTATGACCCAACCAAGAAAAACCCATATGAATTAGAAATGCTAAGACCCACTGAAGCCATTGTAAACAAAATGAATCATGTCAAGATACATAGTAACGTACAAGAAAAATAAACCATAACGTATAGAGAATTACATATATTATCATTTAAACGTAGAAAATCTAAAAAAATATACTAAATTCACTAGCATTTAGTGATTAATTAGACAATTTAGGGCTTTGCAAAATTTAAAATATAAATAAATAATTGAAATCAAACATTACCAAAAAACCATTTAGAAAACTAATATGTAAATGTTTACAGGAATTGGTATTCTTCTATCGTGGAAAGCAACATCAGAAGCCAAGTATACATCGCCAATGGATGCTCCTTTTACCTGAAATAAGTAAAATTAAGTGTATTACTTCCGTTTAAATAACTAATTATACTTCTAAGAAGTAACATTACGGAACTTGGCAAGATATACAACAGGCATTAACTGAAGATTATGCAAAAAACATCTTAATATATCAGGAAGCATGAAAAAAAATACATAAATAAATAAAATAAAAAACTTTGGTACCTGTTGAGCAAGCAAACAGAATGATGTACTCCTAAATATTAAGGGGCAAATGTTGAAAAAATATCTTACAAATTATCCTCATGTTCAAGCTCTAGTATGCAAATAGTTATGTTAAAAAGTTAATATAAACAAATGTTCTAGAAATGAATTTTCAAAATAGAGAGTTTCTGATAATAGAATAGTGCTAAAATACATATTATTATAGACGTTCGGGCAGGATTATCACCGCTAGTAGCCTAAGCTCTGTTTGAATATGCGTTTAGTTGGGTGAAAATGTGATGCAGGGCAATGATGATCAAATCCCGTACTTGATTGTGCAGAGGAGAAGCATAATTTTATCTACCAGCAGAAGTGGCATCTTATATTTGAGGAGAAACATTCCCAGATGAATCATTTCCTTGCTCACCACATGAAATCGTGCTGAGGAGGCGGATCCGGCGTCGCTTTCTTCGAACCAGAAGACAGACGGGAGGAGGCGCAGCTTCTGCTGCGGCGGCCAACTCTGCAGGCAGGAGGAGGCTGGCTGCTGCTGTCGGAGGGGCCGGCCGGCTGCTGTACGTGTCGGGGAGGGCGGCTTCTGCTGCGGCGGCCAGATCTGCCGGCAGGAGGAGCGGCGGTGGCTGCGGGAGCAGGGACGCAGGGAGGAGCCGGCGGCTTGTGAGGATGGAGGAGATGGCGGGTGAGGAGATGGAGATACAAACCTCTCTTGGAGTCGGCACCAAGGAGGGCCTCCGGCGTCGACACCGGTGGCGTGACCGAAGGAATCGGGAAGGAGCCGGCGGCTTGTCTTTCCCAAACTCTCGATGCCCATGCTGCAGCCCTAATCTCATATTTATAATAAACTTTCTCGCATCCAATGGTCCAGATTTGTCCGGATGGGGACTGCATCAAACCCATGAAAATATACCCAAAATATATAAACTAATATATCATTTCGACTCGCGGCGACCCTCCGGACGCAACCGCGGAGTCGGATCGGCAATACGATCAACGGGCGGGCCCGTTCCCCATCAAAATGCCATCAGAAATTGTGTTCTGTGTGAGTGTGAGTGTATGTGTAATGGTAAATATCCATTTCCCATCGCCACCGCAGGTGGTCCGATATTAAGGTCAATTCCCACTGCTCCCCGGGACTCCAGTCTACTGCATTGTGTTTGTGCTCCCAGGATGTCTTCCCATCGCGGACTTGGAGGAATCTGCCGGAGATCCGCCCCTTTTGGCGCTGCCAGCAAGAAATCCATTGGTAAGCTCATGAACTACGCTTGCCTCTTCTGACATACCATATTTTGAGGTTGCCTCCTGCAAATCTGAGGATATCTGACGGCAGAGCTTGGCCGGAAGCATCAAGCAGAGTTTGCTGGCAGCAAATCTGGAGGTTTCTGAACTCGCTGGTAGATCTGTTTATGCAGAGATTTGTGAGCAACAGATCTAGAGCTAGCCGGCAAAAATGACACTTTCTGTTCAAGAAATTTTTTGTTGTGAGACACGATTTGTTCTGTTCCAGGGTTTTTTTGCTGTGAGATGGTTGTTCTGTTCCAGGACATTTTTTTGTTCCAGGAAATTCGTGTGAGACATTAACTGGTTTGTTCCAGGATTTTTTGCTATGAGACACGATTTGCTTGTTGTGAATGTTAGTATAGGAGAAGATACTCAGTTTCAATTTTTTTGCTTCATCACAGTGAATGCTTGAAAGACAATTTGCTCGCTGTTTTGCATTTTTGTTTCATTTTAATCAGTTCTTTTTTTTCTATTTTGTAACTGGGAAATAAAAAATGCTTTTTGAACTATGCTATGAGGTGTTGAGCTTTTGTTTTCAAATTAGCTTACTTTCTCTGCATAGGTTATTCGTGTGAGACATGAACTGTTCTGTTCCAGGAATTTTTTTGCTATGAGACACGATTTGCTTGCTGTGAATGCTAGTATAGGAGAAGATACTCGGTTTCTTTTTTTTCGCTTCATCACAGTGAATGCTTTATAGACACAATTTGCTCGTTGTTTTGCAATTTTGTTTCATTTTAATCAGTTCTTTTTTATTCTATTTTGTAACTGGGAAACAAAAAATGCTTTTTGAACTATTCTATGAGGTGTTGAGCTTTTGTTTTCAAATTAGCTTACTTTCTCTGCATAGGTTAGCAGTTCATTTGGCTATTAATTTGCTCAAGCAGGTTTCATCACACTTCGACGCAGGACGAATCTATAGGTGATGGACCTGTGATGTCTTAACCCTAAATGTCATACAAGTGAGCATGCGATGAATGTAATGGACCGACGACGAACCCTAAAATGAAGATATGGATGAAAGCATGAACGCAACATGTTGAACTTATGATGGCTAGCCCTAAATTCTAATGCAATGCTCATGAATCACCATGCAAATCATTCCGACGTGCAAGTAATTAAACAACAACATTTAACTCACGTATTTAATTGTAATTAGCAACATTTGTTCAATTAAGCAAGTAAGAGATGATTGTAAAGTAATTGAAAATCATAAATTATGTGTAGACCGAAAGAGATCACATAATGCTGAGATTAAAAGAGTTCAAATATTTAAGCAAAATTCATTAAGAATCCATACATATTCATATGTTATGAGAACTGAAACAAGCAAAGAAACTCGCCAAAATATCGGCATCGGTCACGAGATATGGAAAACTGTTGATGGTGGCTGCTCGGCGCGAATAATGGCTGCCTGCGGACTGGAATCCGAGTGGGGAGGGCTGTCCTCAAGGTTGACTAAGGGGTTATGAGGGTGAGGAAGGGCGAATTGGGGCTGGATGACTGTGTGAATGACTGCAGGGTGGAATTGCCATGGATTTGGCCTGCATGCAATTCCTGGAAGGTGAAATATGCAAGAAGATCAAGGAGACGGGCTGCCTGGACGGGGTGGTGATTTGGGTACTTAAGGAGGCGTAAGCAAGGGGTTTTGAGGGCTCGATGTGCGCTGGTGTTGGGGGGTAGGAACAGCGGCAATAGGGGACAGCAGAGGCCAGTGACCGATCGGCGGACAACTGGGCCCCTACCTTCTCCACACTTCAACGGGCTCTCGTTGCGGTCCACGTTCTCGTAATGCCGGACTGAACACAGTCATTTGTCATTGAATGTGCCACCTCTAAAACCAGTAGCCTATTTCATCTGCTCCTCGTCCACTGTGCATTTTCGCTAGGCTTTTAAGAATGAGCTAATGGCTCTTGTTCTAGCAATTCAGCACTTGTGGCCTTACCTTCTGGGTCAACATTTTATGGTACGCATCGACCATCACAGTCTACGTTATTTTAGTCAGAAGATTGTGACGTTTGCACAACAAGTTAGAGTGGTGAAACTCTTAGGGTACAACTATACAGTGAAATTCAAATCTGGGCGGCCAAATAAAGCTACAGATGCATTACCTCGACAAGCTGAGTCAACCTTTCTACTGGCGGTCTCAGGGCTGATTTGGGAAGATGCGTCCATCATTCAGCAAGAGGGGGAAACCAACCCACTCCTACGACAAATTTACAATGATCTTTAGACCAACCCCATGGATCACCCTCCATATGGGCTAGTGGTCAGGCGGCTCCTCCATTGAAAGCAACTAGTCCTTTCCGCCTCCTAGACTAACATCCCCTAGATCCTTGCAGAGTACCATTCGACACTAACATGCGTCCATTCAGATGCGTATTGCACCTATCAGTACGCTACATATTGCTCGATTGTCCACTAAATGCTTCGTTCACACATAACATTTCCCCTTGTATATTTGAGTGCGTCTATTTTGTTCATATTCATCTACCCAACAAGATAAATTTGATGCCCGCTCACAAAATTGTGTTTTGGTAGACACTCTTTGTAAGGGTAAGGGAAAGAGAGGGAGGAAGGGGGGAGAAATTAGAGAGGGAGAAATCTAGAAATCCCAAATAAATCGAAGCGTGCCCAAAATACAATATCCACTGGCTCATATAGTCGTCAGTCACAACATAACATAATGGTACCAAAAAATACGACAACAAAAATACAGAGGATACAATAACGCCCCTCGACCATATTGGCTAGGCCAGCCAGTTACGCGTGCCGCGCTCGCGGAGTTGATACACCCGCCACACTGGCAATCGACCTTCGCCCCCGTACGCACCGTCAGGATCCGTAACAATACCACCCTCTGGGAAATTTGTCTTGTCCTCAAGGCAAAAGTCGGGGAAGTGATGGTGCATATCCGCTCAGTCTACCCATGTCACCTCCGAGAGTAGGAGAACCCGCCAGGCCACTAAGACTCGATCCACTGGTTGCTCCGCGCGGAGAATCGTGCGTGTGTTCGTAATGCTCTAAGGAAGGAACACCGTTGGGGTGGTGTCGGGGACCGTCGAAGGAAGTGCATCCTCGACTGGGTGATCACCGATCACCCGCTTGAGCTGCGAGACATGGAACACCGAATGGATGCGGCTCTCTGGATGTACGCGAAGGCGATATGTCTGAGTGTCCATTTGGGCTAGGATCTCAAAGGGGTCGTAGAACTTGGCCGCCAGCTTGGAGTGGGTCCGCGGGGTCACCGTCACCTATCGGTGTGGTCGGAGCTTGAGAAACACTGAATCACCCTCGATGAATTGGATGTGGTCCCAGTGGCAGTTGGCTGAGGCCACCATCCTATCCCGGGCACATTGGAGGTGTTGGCGCAGCTGATAGAGCATGGCATCGCGGTCACGGAGGAGGCCGTCCACGGCGGCTACCGCACATTCGTCCGGCACAGCCTATGTGAGGACGGGCGGAGGCCGTCCATAAACTGCCTCCTACGATGTGGTGTCGATGCTGGAGTGGAAGGACGTGTTGAAGGAGTAATCTACCAAGGAGAGCCACTCGGCTCAAGCACACGGGTGATCACAGTATCACACACAAAACAACGCAGATAGGTCTCGAAGCATCAATTCATGACCTCGGACTATCCGTCCGTATGAAGGTGGTACTTGGTAGGTCGTACTCATCCGAAGTTATGTACCCTGCATCTTGAGAAAAGCCTACCAAAAGGAACTAAGAAAAAAGGAATCGCAGTCACTCACAATGGAGCGAGGGAACCCATGGAGGCGGACCACCCCGTCAACGAAGACAGCGGCCACTCCGGGAGCCGTGATCGAGTGCCGAAGCGGAATGAAATGAGCATACTTGGAGAGGCAGTCCACGATCACCAATATGAAGTCCATAAAAATGTCTTTCCAAATCTGTGTTGAAATGGGAAGCGGCTGGAGAAGGCCCCCAGGAAAGGTAGCCTCGTACTTGGCGTGTTGGCAAGGTAGGCAGACCGCGACGAAGGTCTTGACCCGCTGGAACATTCCCGGCCAATATAGTGAGGCAACGATACATCCTGAAGGCGCCCGCGTGACCCCCTTCTGGGGTCGCATGGAACTCGATGAGGAGGTAGAGAATCATCTGGGAGAAGGGGGAAAGGACCAGACGATCATGATAGCTAGAGGCGGTCTCCCACAAGGCGATAAGGTGGGCGGGAGGTGGCACCCAGCCGCAAAGTCTCCACAATCGACTAGAGCTCGGGGTCGGCTGCAACTTCGCGCTGAAGAATGGAAGCGACCCACCAGACCGGTCGGAAAATGACAGTCAAATTCGCAATCTGCGATTGGCAGGAGAGGGCGTCGATCGCCCGGTTGGACAATCCCGCTTGAAACTCGATGTCAAAATCATACCACAAGAGTTTGTCCACCCAAACCTGCTGTGACGGGATCGCAATCAACTGGTTGAGGAGATAGCGCAAGCTGTGATGATCTGTCTGAAACGTGAAGTGGAGGCCAAGCAGGTAGGGCCGCCAATGTTGTATTGCTAGAACCAACACCATCAACTCGGACTCATATGTGGAGCGACTGAACGAGGGCGCACGGTGGCCGCAAACGTACGCTGAAATAGGCGACGGGTTGTCCCGCTTGCATCAAAACTGCATCGACGCCAGAGTCGAAGGCATCACACTCCACCACAAAGGGTTGCAAAAAATCTAGCATAGCTAACACAAGGGTGATGTCGAGGGCCCGCTGAAGGGTCTGGAATGTTGCGGCCGCTGATGGTTGTCACTGAAAAATGTCGGTCTCTGACTTCTTCAGCAGGCTGGAGAGCGGTTTAGCGATCTGGTCGTACTTCCGGATGAACCGACGGTAGTATCCGGTGAGACCCAAGAATCCCCAGACTTCGCGGAGTGATCAGGGTGTGGGCCAATGAAGGACGGCCTGAACCTTGTTTGGATCCATAGCTATGTCGTTTGCGGTTATGGTGTGCCCCAGTAACTAATTTATGTCTGGCCAAAGACACATTTCTTGGGTTTCACACAGAAAGAGTGCTCCAGAAGAGTGGTGAAAGTGGCCCGAACATGGTCCAAATGGTCTTGCCAAGATGATCTGTAAACTAGAATGTCGTCGAAGAAAACCAATATATACTTGTGCAGGACTTGATGGAACAAATCATTCATGATTAGCCTGAAAGGTGGCGGGAGCATTAATCAGGCCAAAACGCATGACCAGGAACTCATAATGACCATCATGCGTGTGGAATGTCGTCTTGGAAGCATCCTCCTCTCAGACCCGTATCTGATGGTAGTCGGCACGTAGGCCCAACTTAGAGAAATAGATTGCTCCTCGTAACTTGTCCAGGAGCTCCTGAATGACCGGAATAGGGTACTTACCCGGGATGGTGACTTTGTTGAGTTCTTGGTAGTCCACGCAAAAGAGTCAGCTACTGTCCTTCTTGCGTACCAGGAGGACCGGGCTCGAGAAGGGGCTAGCGTTGGGGCGAATGATGCCCGTCGCGAACATGTCGCCTACCAGTGTCTCGATCTCTCCCTTCTGAGCGTGGCTGTAGCGGTATGGTTGAAATGAGATGGAAGACACACCCCCTTGAAAGACCAATCCACGTAGCTGGATGTGTGGTCGTAGCGGGATGCAGGCCTGACCGGTGGAAAACGGGTCTTGTCGGCAAAGACGTCCGAAAAGAGGTCCAAGATAGCCTGCAGCGCCAGAGCGTTCGGAGAGCGTTGGGCGGGCTGCCCCTCCACGTGCCATAAGGAGGCCGCCCAATCCACGTCGGTGGATTTCTAGAGCAACCGTAAGGAGACAGACTGGCAAAGTAAAGCCAAATCGCCTTCCAGCAAACAAGGCATGCCCCCATGGAGGAAGAGCATAATCATGCGATCCTAGTTGATGTTGACGTCCCCAAGGGTGCAGAGCCAACCACCCCAAGATTAACATCCACCCCGCCCAAAGAGAAGGCGTAGAAGTCTGCCTGAAATGAGTTGTTGCTGATGGTGGGAGTGAGGGACGCACACAGGTCACTCGTAGCCCGCCGCCTCCCATTTCCTAAGCAGACCAAGAAACGCTTGGCGGCTTGCGCTGGCAGCGCTAGACGATCCACCAGGTGCTGAGAGATGATGTTGTGGCTCGCCCCACTATCGATCATCACCACAACCAAGGCCCCGTGAAGAGTCCCCCAAAGCTTCATCGTCTGTGGGCCCGAGAATCCGTCGACGGTAAATAGTGGAAGGTCCAGGCAGTGAAAAGTGGTCGCTGGGGGATCCTCGGTCGCAGTATCCAACTCAAGGGCCTCGAAGTTTGCGAGTGTCACCTCGGGTTCCTCCTTTCCAATGAGGATCTGAAGGTCTTTCAGCGGGCATTCATGCGTAGGAGAGTAGGGTTGCTTGCAGCGGAAGCATAACCCCTTGGTGCGCAGATCATGGTATTCTTGATTGGAGAGCCGGGGTGGGCCATAGGTCTAGGAGGGCGGGGCGGCCCGGCCACGGGTATATTTAGATGTGGTGGACGGTAGGTCACTGCTGGCCGATTGACCGGATGCGCTGGAAGTATGGGATGGGGGTTGCCCGGATCTAGAGGTCGAATCTGAAATTTTGCTTACACCAAGCGAGCGAGATCCATGGCTACCACAATTGACGGCGGATGGCGGGTGCGGATCCGGGCACGAATGTCAAAATGTGGGGGAGGAGCTCATGCATGAAGAAGTTGAGGTGGTGGTCCGGAGGGAGTACTGGCACATGCGTCGCGAGGGCGATAAACTCATCGATGTACTCGTCAAGGGAGCTCGTCTGGCAGACACCGCAGAGTCGCTCCGCCGCAAAGCCTGAGTAGCGGGTGTCATAACGGTGGATGAGCTCCCAACCAAGACATGGTCGATTTGGATTGTCGGAGCCAACACACCCAATGGAGGGTGGAGCCCTCCATGCCGATCAAGGTTGTGCTTAACCTTTTGTGGCTCCAAGGTCTGCTGTATCTCGAAGAACTGTTCGGCCCAGGCAATCCATCCTATGTGATCAGTATCGTTGAAAGAGGGAACATCAAAGGAACGAGGGCCTGGTGAGATAGCCCTGAGAAGGGGGTTGTTGCATGGAACGGTACCGAGGAGCTCCGAGGAGGGACGACAAGTCCGTCGCGGGCGTCACGGATGTGGTAGGGGTCGTAGGGAGGCCGACCAAGAGAGAGTCGATCTTAGCATTCATGCGTAGCATGAGGGCCTGCAGCAACCCGATCGAACTGTCGTGTTCATCCAAACGATGAAGGATGGTGGGATCTGTAAGTGGGGTTGCGGTGTTGCGTCGATGTTGACCATTGATCGCAGCTGAGGGAGCATACACTCAACTGACTGGAGGGAAGGAAACTGAGAGTCGCTGGAAACCCTCGGACGGAGGAAGGATACCCGCTGGAGCCGCGACAGATGCGTCGAAGTCCGGTGGAGTTGCGTCCAAGGCGGCGAGAGGCTCACGGAAGTCGGACGATGCGACCACAAGAAGAACGGGACTGCGATGCTGGCGCGATCTGCGGTTGGCAAGTGGACGGAAAGCGCAAATTGCGACTAGAACGTAGAACGAGCGACGATGCGAAGTCGCGCGGGGGAGAGGAAGCCGGACGGAAACGCAGTAGCGGGACTGCGTAGTCGCGGTTACTTCGGGTGGCGGAGGCAGCGACCGGAATCCAGTAAGTTGGACCAAATTGTTAGGGTTAGGGAAAGAGAGAGAAGAAGGTGGCAGAAATTAGAGAGGGAGAAATCCAGAAATCCCAAATAAATTCAAGCATGCCAAAAATACAACATCCACCGGCTTATATAGTCGTCAGTGACAACATAACATAACGGTACCGAAAAATACGACAACAATAATATAAATGATACAATAACTTCCCACGACAATGTTGGCTAGATCAGGAAGTTACGCACACCTCGCTCGCGGCGTTGATACACCCGCCACACTGGTGGTCGCCCTTTTCCCTCGTCCACACCGCTGGGATCCGTAACACTCTTCAACTACCAAGGAATACTGTTGTTATCCCCTACTCATTGTTAACCCGTCTCCCATTCCTTTGTCTACCACTTCCACATCCAAGTCACCTGGCCCTTCTCCCATTCCTCTCGCCCCACTTATGTGACATCTCATACGACTAATACATAGAACCTGCCATCTCAATCCTCATGTTCTCGAGAAAGTATAGTTTCCTTATTTTCAACATCTACAAGTGCCCACTGCAGCTCGTAATTTTGTTGATAATCTCCACATTCTCCTTGTCCACCTCAAAGGTAGCACATGTTGCACTAAGCACTCTATAGGCAGTTATATTTCATACCAACATCTCACTCGTGCTCATAAAGCCTTTATGTCATTCATCTCTTCTATTGTCATTCCAAATAACTGGAAGAATGAAAAAAAGCAATAGAGGAGGAAATATGTGGCGAAGAAAAAAATCAAACATGGTAACTTGCTAACCTCCCTCCAGATAAATGATTGTCGGGTCTAGATGGAACTTCTATGTTAAGCAAAATCAAGAAGGGTTTGTGGAGTGATACAGGACTCAACTATTGGGTCAACAATACCCCCAAACCCAGGGGCATTGACTAATAGGAAGCCTTTGCACCAATTGCAAAGATGGATTCTAATCAAGTGTTACTATCATATGCAGTGTCTTGGATAGTTGGATAGGACTTACAACAATTAGACGTAAAAAAAGCATTTCTTTATGAGAAGTTAGAAGAGGTCTACATGAAGTCACCACCTGGTTTTTCACAAGGGTCAACAGGTCAACTGGGAAAGTTTGTTATCTCAAGAAATCCTTATATGTTCTGAAGCAATATCTCGGAGCTTTGTTTTGCCAATTCCACATAGTCGTGACTCTGTTAAAATTAACATGAGATGATATTGAGGAAATTACGCACCTAAAAGCTCGACTATGCACAAAATTTGAAGTTTATGTTGGAGATTAGAAATCACAATAGATTGATAATTTTATTCTTCCATGTAGGGGGCTATTTATAACATTACATTATACTCTTAGACATGGACAGATAATGAGGGATTAAACCTCATACACACATAAAGACTCAGGCTTCATTTGGTAGAGCGATTGCGGTTGTAAAATAAGCTGTTGTAAAGACAGGTTTGTAAAGGGAGCTGTTGGAAACTGGATGCTGGAAATGAAGATCTGTTTGGATAGTCTGTGTTTGCAGAGCTGTTCAAAACAGAGAACTGTTTGGCAAAACAGCGGCGACGCTTACGCAATTTTTAAAATAAATTGTTGAAAATAATATTTATATGTATAATTATGTTTTCAATTATATATATATATATATATACAAGCAGTCGTGCACGGGGGACCCCGTGCGGGCAACATTCGTCGTGGGCGCGACATTGGTCGAGGGTGCGACATTTGTCGAGAGGACGACATTTGTCGAGGAGGCGACATTTGTCGAGGCGGCAACATTTGTCGAGGGGGCGACATTTGTCGTGGGGCGACATTTGTCGTGGGGACGAAATTTGTCGTGGGGGTGTCATTAGTCGTGGTGGCGACATTTGCACGGGAGGCGACATTCGTCATGGGGGCGACCATCGTCATGGGGTTAGATTTGTCGTGGGTGCAACATTTGTCGTGGACGCTGACATTGGACGTGAGCGGCGACATTGATCGTGGGTTGTGACATTGGTCGAGGGCGGCGACATTGGTCATCGGAGAGACATTGGTTGTGGATGACGACATTAGTCGTGGAGGGGGGGCAGGGGGAGACATTGGTTGTGGACGGCGAAATAGAGAACAAACAACTTCAGATTTTCCCTAAAAATTACTCTGTGAAGATCATAAGAAATAGAGAACAAAATTAAGTTCTGAATCAAATTCTCAATTTGAGAATAAATAATAAACTTATGATGGGAAATAAACACTAAACATGTGCATTTCTGTGATACTCTAGAATGGAGAAAGAGCAATGATGGTACCGTGAGTAGTTCGCCGGTCGGAGGAGCTGGCGGGGAGGAGGTTTCCGGTGAGGCACTATGGAGGAGGTGAAGAAGGTATCATAAGTCATCATAAGCACTGCTCTAAAATCCAGATGATGTCCCCAAAAATCTCCTAAAATTCAAAAAATTCAGAAAATAAAAAAATTACTTGCAAATAACTGCACCTATTTACTTTGACCTCTTCAACTCTCAAACACATCAATAAGGGCTGGAACCACAAAAACTAGAACTATGGATAACTAAAAGAGAGAACATGTACACAACAGAGCAAATACACACACTGTTGAACATTTGGATTACAGTTGAGAAGTTGTTGAATCCGGCGAGGAGGAGAAGCCCAGGACAACGACATTCGTCGAGGGTGACATCATTCGTTGGGGGTTGTTTCATATGATTCTTATTTGTTGTTCATTTGTCCATAAGGAATACCCAATTTAGAACCATATTTTCTTCAATGATGTCATCCTAACAATCTTTTTTTTTTTGATAATTGTGTACCGAGAAATAGAACAAAAGTATCATCAGCTGTTAGTAAAACAGTAGGAATGAGGATCACTCCACAGATTTTAGAAAAACAACAGGAATGAAAAAAAATATAAAGTATTTCATATTCCAGTAAATTGAAGAGGAAATGGAATCATGAACGTGGGAATTAAAATCTGAACCAAATAGATCTACGGCTTCAGAAGCAGAATTCGAGCATAACTGCTGGAGTGAATACCTGGAAGAACAGTTATTTTGTCTACGGCTTCGAGCAAAATAGACTTGTTGACCTATGACGCTTTGATCACATCATTTTGTCTAGACTCCTCGCAAACAGTTATGACGCTCTGCTCATAACTAAAAACAGCAAAGCCACCATTCCAAATCATTGCAAAACATTAGAGATTATATTGGGGAGAAAGTGCAACAAATTTTTTTAGAAATGGAGGTCATATAAGTTGAACATGTTGTGACTTCAACATTAAAAAAGAGACATTTGTCAATCACATGCTAAACATCTTGTATTCCCTTGGGCTAAACAACTCGCAATAAATAGTTATTCAAAGCAATGCAGGGATTTGAATGAAACGGTGATGAAGACAGAAGCTTTCCCGTCAAGATATGCACTGTATTGAAAAGGAGTTTTTGAATTGAATAAAGCAATCCCCTGGCCATGACATCGATTGGGGAGGTAAGAAGTAGAGGAAATGATGTAGGAGTTGATATTGAAAATCCTTATAGATTATAGAAGTCAATCTAAAATCATCAATGAAACAAAAAAAACAAGCCAATTACAACACCCAAATGGTGTAGGCGCTCAATATTAACAACATTAATTTTTCACTCAAAGTAATCATTGCAGGGCATTTTAAAGTATAGTTTCTCACTGCATCTTGCAATTTTAAAAATGCAAGATGAATCTGTAAAATTGTATGTATTATTGGCCAACGAATATGAATCTGTAATAATTCATTAAATAGCGGGTATGCATTATCGAGGCATATGATCAAACAACTTGTGTGCATAGTTTTGAATTTTTTCAGCAAATACTTTGAGGTATTGAATTTTTAAATCAATGTTTACATTCAGAAAGTTTGCAAGAATAATTACCTGTTTGACAGTGAAGAAATTAATCGCCAATACCAACTCAGAGATGTGGATTTTAAGGTCCTAAAAGCTTTGATAATTCTTAATTTTCTACAGCAAAAGCAGGAATTCAAAACAAATAGAAAATTGAGCTTGAAGACATCTTCATTCAGTGTTAATTGCTCTTAAGGCGGATAACTATGGACTGAAATAAAGGTGTGTTGTGAGTTGGCAGGGCTTGCGACGGCGACGGGCATAAATGAATGAGGTGCAGGAATTAGTTTATATGGTTACCTATGGAATGCTGTGGCGTTAAGGAGAGGAGTCGAAGCAGCGGAGTTGAGGGGTTACCTATGGATGCCAAGAATCGAGAAGCCAAGAATCGAAACAGTGGCGTTGAGGAGAGGAGTTGATGCTTATATCCCCCAAATCAGCGAGCCGCTAGCGAGTCGAAGCCGGGAAGGCAGGAATCGGGAAGTGAATACTGTAGCTGCAAAGCAAAAGAGAAGGAATGCAATTTAAAGAGCAAGTTCATACTCGGATCTTCCCCAAAATGAACAAATGGTGTGAAGGCAGCAGTAGTAAGTAGGTTACCTTCTCTCTTGTTACCTGTGTAGAAGTTCAACAGGGGTGAAATTACTAATGCTACCATGTCAACAATGCCCTACAAACACCTGGTAAGCTTGAGCGGCTTCCGAGCGGTGTGCCCTACAAACACCTGGCAAGGGTTAGGGTTGCGTAGAAGTGCGTCGATGTAGAGGTGTGTTGATGTAGAGGTGCAGAGCAGTGTGCGTCTTCTCTCCTGTTACCTGTGTAAAGGAGAGCCGTGCTGCTGATGAGTTCGATGTGAGGAGATCGATAGACGGAGGTGTGTGCGATGACGTCGTAGCCGCTGCCCGTACCTGCGCAGAAAAACCAAGGAGGTTAGGGCGGCGTAGAAGTGCGTCGATGCAGAGGTGCGTCGATGTAGAGGTGCGGAGTGGTGTGCGTCGATGTAGAGGAGAGGCGAGCTGCTGATGAGTTCAATGTAAGGAGATCGATTGACGGAGGTGTGCACGATGACGCCGTAGCCGCCGACCCTTCTGTCGCGTGGAAGAAGCGCGAGAGATCATGGCGCCAGAGGAGCGAGTGCTATGCCCTAACTGTGCGGAAGAAGGAAGATCGATTGACGGAGGCGTGCATCGGGATTTTGAGGACAGTGAACAGCGCTGTCTTCTTTTAATTAACGCTTGATTCGGGCGAAAGACCAAAGTACCCTCATGTTAATCCTAAAAAACTGTTTTTTAGGAGGGCAAAATGGGATTAAAATGTTACACTACAGCCAGATTAGGGGTTTCCTTATAGTGTAAAGATATATATATATTACTTTTCATATATATATATATATTTATATTTATATAAAATTGTCGGTTTATTAAAAACACTGTTTATACTTTAGAAATGTTTTTATTTGTAATTTTAAAATTGTTTTTGCAAATAAAATCTCTCTTCCGCCCTTCTCCGCCCTGCGCCACCATTCTGCCCCCTCCCTCCGTCATGCCTCCGCTGGAACGAGTTTTCCTGGGCTCGCCCTGCCACCGCCGCCGGTCTGCCCTGCCTTCGCCCTGCCTTCGCCTGCTGGGAGTAGTCCATCGGCGGTGGACTGCGGGCAGTCCGTCGGCGGCGGCGGGAACCCAATATTGCATTGTGCGGGAACGGTAGGGCAATACAGCGAAATTCGCGGCAACGGGAAGATTTTCGCCTATTTTTTTCTCAAAACGCCACAAACCGGAGCTTCATGCGAGGGTTTCGGGCCGCGGGATTTTTCTTCCTGTAATGAAACGCGGTGGATCCAACCTCGCAGCGGAAAAACAAATGGAGATGTACTTGACTTCTCCGTTTCTTCAAAACGGACCGGATGAAAAAGTTAAAACAAATGAGGCCTCAATGCCAATAACATCAATACTAATAGACCAACATTGTGACATTTCCAACACTCCCCCTCAAGCTGAAGGGAGGACCCTTCATCTTGGACACATCAAATAACGACAATAGAGGTAGACGATGCGGAACAAAACATCAGACGAGCCACCGGGGAATCCAGCTGGGAACATAGTCACACACGACGATGACCCAGACGCGACGCAGGACCCACACGCGATGTGGACTCGCTAGGAAACTAGTCAACCAATATCACTTACACACACAACATGCAAAAGAGAACGAAAGATGTGGAGCCAATTATCAACCGGGCAGCCGAGGATAATCCTTCGAGGATAATCTGTCGGGGATAATCCGCACAAAAACGGTCCCTCGCAACACAGTCCCGAACGACACGGTCTCACGCGACATAACCCGATGAGATTAAAACAGCCAACATCAGTCGCATCCCAACACACGACCAATCGAAAGATAACACGAGGAGACACATATAACATAAATCTAGAGGTCGTGTAGAACGAAGGAGAAAGTCGGGAAAGATCATTTGAGTTGCCTTCATCCCAACACTCCCCCACACGTGGATAACACGTACATATAGGCATGAAGACTTAAACAGAAGACATGAACCTGACACACAAATAAAATTTCAAACAAACTCCATCATCCCATAATCGACGAGAGAAGCAAGCACCAGGATACACAAAACCGGCGGGATCAGCAAAGGAATCCATCAGCAGCGGCAAGAAGAGGCCCGCAAAGAAAGAGAAGCATCGACCAAGAGGACGGCAACACCAGAAGCCATCCAACATAGCAACCAATGACTGGAAGCACAGTAATAAAGGAAACCATCATCGTTGATGTCAGCCAGATCTGGATGCCGCAAGAAGCTGCGGGATGAAGAGACGCAAAAGCCGCAGGCATAGAAGAAGCCTTCCGAGGAGAGGCGCAGCCAATCAGCAGCAGGCAAGAAGCCAACCGACGGAGAAGAACCAGCCCCAAGTGGAGGCGTCGACCAGAGCAGATAATATTGTTAACGTCGACGAGAGCAGATAATATTGTCGACGTCGACGAGATCGTTGAACGAGAGATGAAGAAAATCAGCAGCTGAAATTGTCGATGAGGGAAGAAATCAGTGCAAGGCAGAGATGAGCTCCACGGGATCAACCAGGCGGGACTGGAGGATGCAGTCCCAGGAGGCATCAACGACGAGAAGCACAGGCAGTGGCTACCGGCACGATGAGATCGACGAAGATAGCGCAGAGCGCAGGGGAGCCAAATCTGCTCTCGTCGATGGAATCAGATGTCGATTCCGTCGACGTGAGCGAGAGCGTAAGCACAAGACAAGATCACCGGCTTGCGGATTGACGGGACGAGAAGGAGAAGGCGAGGCCGGAAACGTAAGCCCACGGGCAAGGTTGTCAGGATCGAGATCCTAGATGAGATCGTTTCGAGGTTGGATCGGATCGGATGGTAGGATTGGATCGAGGGATCGCTTTACACAATCTGGATCGATTTACAAAATCTAGATCATAAGATCCTATGATTCGGATCGCGATCCTAACAACTATGCCCACGGGAAAAAATTTTAGTTTTTTAGATCGGGTGGCTCTGATACCATGTTGGAGATTAGAAATCGCAATAGATTGACAATTTTATTCTTCCGCATAGGGGGCTATTTATAACATTACAATAGATTATTAGACATGAATAGACAATGTGGGATTAAACCCCATACACACATAAAGACTCGATGTCAATAACACCAATACTAATAGACCAACATTGAGACATTTCAAACAGTTTAAAGATCTGGGAAAATTGAAATGTTTCTCAGGAATTGAAGTTGCAAGATCTAATCATGGGAAATTCATATCTCAAACGAAAATGCACAGAACCTTCAAGAAGAAACTAGTGTGCTTGGATGTGCGTTGATGGATACTCATATTGAAGCTAATCACAAAATTGGCGACTATAAAGATGGAGATAGAGTTGACTCCTCAAGTAACCAGAGATTGGTTGGCAGTCATCTACTTATCTCATATTTGACCGGGCATTACTTCTGTCATAGAAAAGTTGTGTAGGTACATGCATGCTCTCCTGACCCGTATCAAGAGGCAACTGACCGAGTTTTGAGATACCCAAAGAAGTCTCTCAGATGTGGGATTCTGCTTTCAACAAACAAGTATTTGAAGATCGAAGTGTTCACAAATGCTCATATGCTACCCATTTTGTGTTTGACTTACAGATAGCAAACTCTTTTGAAGACACCCACCCCAGTAACCTAAGTGATATCTACTCAATTTCAACAACACCAATCCAATACACTGTTAATGCTCATATGCTACCATATAAGGAAAGAAAAAGTCGACTTATCCTATATAATATGTCGGCGATCAGAGACATTGATTCTTGAATCCAACTTTAAACTAATATACACATCCAAACTAAAGTCATGTTTCCCAGTCTGATTTTTTTCATCCGACAACTTCTCTTTATAGTATTTTTTTTCTTTCTAACAACTCATCTTTCCTAGTATCATAAAAAAATTGCTCAGGCAGGCAAGTCACAAATCACTAAATTATTTAATCATAACAATGTAGTCACAATAGGACATGGTAGGCAATTATTCTGTGTGTTGAATATATCTGCTATTATGTTTGCACACTAATAAATGCTAGCATACTTTTTATGGTTAGCTTGGGTTGTTGATAAATAAATGTTTGCTTAACCCTAATTTTTTTAACTTTACGACACCTAACATGAAGAGGAGCTTTGGCGCACTAGTTGAGGTGTTGTCGTGTGACCTTAAGGTCACGGGTTCAAGTTCTGAAAGCAACCTCTTCCAAAAATGCAAAGTGGGTTTGCCTACATTTCACCCTTGTGGGACCCTTTGAGGCAACGTGAGTTGCATCTTTATTGTATTTCTATTTATGGCATTTTCTTTATTTGTGCAGTGCATGTCCTCGGGCATGTTTGTGTTTTGTTTTGCGCATGTCACTCAGGCACGTCTTTCGGCTTACTGGTGTGACCGACCAATAAGGTCTGGAATAAAAAGGTCCGTCGATTTTTGATAGGTGATAATTAGGCCAAGTTTTGATAATATAATTTAAAATTAAGTAACTAAAGTATTCTAATTTTTGAAACTGACATTACCTAGATTAATTTTGGAATTATAAAGTTATAATTTTTGGGGAGTCCAAATGAAGAGTTATCTTGAATAAATTCCGTTTTATTTCATTAATTAATCCATTTTGATTTCTCTTTCCAAATTTTGAACCCCCCCCCCCCACCAACCTACCTTTTAATATCCGGCCTTATAAAATCAAAATCCTAACATCTTTTTTTATATAACAGCAGCCGTTCATCCCATTAAAAACAAATAGCTGACAACCTTTTTGAACCCCCCACACCACCCCATTAAAGTCCTTATTAAAAGCTCATTTTTCCCTTAATAAAAGCAGGCAACCCCCTCCTAATGAGGCAGTTGGCAGAGAAACCACAAAGAAGTTCCAATCCTTCCCTGTTACATTTCTCCAGTACGGCAGCCCTATTTTCACCCTTTTTCTACCCTCGGCCACCCCATTTTCGGCCTCCTCCGGCACCGGAGCACCTTCCAAGGTCCGGCGACTCCACAGCCATCAAACCCCGACGAAAACTGCGCACCATTCCGCCATTCACCTCTATGTTTTTGCGTCCACCCCTGCCGCTGGATTGAACTTCCCCTCTTCCAACTGACCACCAAGCTCCTTCAGCAGCTCCTCCGACCAGCTGTTGTCTCCCAGCATCCCGACTTCCACCTTGACACGTGCAACCACTTCCATTTCTCGACAGGGGTGTCGACGCCTTGCTCATGATATCGAGATCCAGCAACCTCATTCCTCACGTGCATCCACCTTCAGCTTCCAAACAGTCCTCCCTCCATCACTATTACGATAGATCGTGGCAAACCTCACTCACTTTTGCTAGTAATTTGCTAGATTATTTTAAAGCTTAATTTTAAATGAACTTCCAACGTCAGAGCTTGCCCCTAAAATTACCATCTTGCATTTTTGTCGTTAATTTCTAAACTCTCAGGTTTTCTTATTTATTTAATGAATGTTTGAGGAAGAATCACTTAGTATTGTTATCTTCACAAAAATGTTAGGCTCTTAAGTGTCTTTGCGAAACTGAGGGCAGTTATCAGCCAAGATTGCTCGTGAAAGCTTCGCTAGCGCCACATAATTTTAAATTGATTCCCAAGTTTAATCTTTTACATTCAAATTCAATTTTGAAATATACCAGTTTGGTATCATAAATAGGTTGGATTCACTCATATCGTGAATCCGACGATCAGATAATTAAAAAAAATTAAGTTTTATGTGAGTTTTAAGGGTTAAAAATATAGTTCACGCGTTCTTGCGTCGAAGAAATAGCTCTTCCACAAAAAATAGAGTATTTTTTAGAATTTTACTCTCAAAAAAAGTTATATTAAAATACTTGGTTTTAAAAGAGAAAAAATGGAGAATATTGACGAGTGCATTAAAACAATATTGAAAAATATTGAGTTCGTCACTGGAGACTTCAAGATGAATATGAATGGGCCGTGCACCGATATTCATAACCTTGAAGTAACAATGTGCAAAGCAATATGCTTTTCCCGATTCCCTCACAACTCTGTATCAACAAGTGGAAACCGGGTTTCGGACTACTGATAGTTCTCTCTCTAGAAGCGTCGTTTCCCCCACGAGAACCTTGGCCCCACTTATCTCCATTGTAGCACTCCCTTTAGTCGAGGAGTCTCTTCCTGAGCCCCAGCTCTAGGAAGAAGAGCTTCTTCTTCCTCATCCCCTCATCCCGACTGAAATGGTGCAACCACTTGCTCACACTGAATCACGACCTTTTGTCATTGAGTTTACTCCTGAGGCCTCGCTCCGAGAAGAACTTACTAGTGATGTGTCACTCATCTTGGATGACACAGTTTCGATCTTAATTCTCCTGAAGGAGTTGGCTAGTGATGAGACCCTCAACTTAGATGATATAAACTCAATCTCCATGTCATGATTCTCTTGCGCCACTGCAGCTGCAAACCCTTGAATCGACAGATATTATGTTTGTTGGTCACCCACCCTTGGCATTAGAGTCTTCACACTTCATAGACTTTGCATTTGGTCACTGCATGTTTAGTTCCTTTCACTATCCAATGATTATTGGAGAGCACGATGCGTTCTGTTGTCAAATTATCAGTCTATTCTCGCCTAGTCGTATTAGGATCAAGACGATCCTAAAATTCTCATGCCACATAGAGACACACGCTTTAAAAGATTTATCTAGTTGATTCTAAATGGTAGATTTGTGATCGGATTTAAAATTTGTAGAGTTGGTCAGACTCTCACGGGTGATATCATTGAGATGATTGTTCTTGGTTTAGTTGATACACATAGGTGTCTAGAAGATGAGCGTATGATGCAATTTGATATAATGATTCCACATGTTTCCCTTGCTAACGTCCTACCTTGCTTCTCACTATGTTTCTTTGATCTACCCTTTTCCCCAGTTCGTGATGCTCACATTTTTGCTACTCTGATTTTGATTGTTCGTTTATGCATGAAATTATGACTAATGGTTTACGAGCATCTTTGAAAAACTATACCTCCATGGTTGATTTTATCACCAATAATTATATTTTTTCAATGAGAATTGGTTTTATGGCTCTTTCAGGAAAAAGGGTGTACCGACGGGCCATGTATTACAGTGATGGGCCCTTCATTTGTTCCATTATCTACTTCAGAAGATCAACATTTGGATCTTTCAGTGGCGGGTTGTATCATATTCTCGATGGGGTCAAGTTCTTTCAATCTCAGGGGAATTGATGAATGTTTGTGTTTGTTTTATGCGTGTCTTTCAGCTTATTGGTGTGACCGACCAATAAGATACTGAATAAAAAAGGTCTATCAAATTTTGTTAGGTGATAATTAGGGCAAATTTTGAAAATATAATTTAAAATTAATAATTAAAGTATTCCAATTTTTGAAACTGTCATTACCTATATTAATTTTGAAAATTAGAAGGTTACAATTTTTGGGAAGTCCAAAGGAGAAGTTAGCTTTAATCAATTCCCATTTATTTCATTAATTACTCCATTTTGACTTCTCTTTCCAAATTTTGACCCCCACACCCCCCCCCCCCCCCCCCCCCCACACCCCGCCACCTTTTAATATTTGGCCTTATAAAATAAAAGTCGTGACATCTTTTTTTTATATAACAGCAGTTGTCCATCGCATTAAAAAAAATAGCTGACAACCTTTTTGAACCCTCCCCCCCCCCCCAAACACACATTAAAGTCCTTATTAAAAGCCCATTTTTCTCTTAATAAAAGCAAGCAACCCCGGGGGCTGGCAGAGAAACGACAAAGAGGTTCCATTCCTTCTCCGTTACGTTTCAACAGCACGACAACCCTATTTTCACCCTTTATCCACCCTTAGTAACCGCAGCTTCGGCCTCCTCCGGCGTCGGAGCTCCTTCCAAGGTCTGATGACTCCACTGCCATCAAACACCGACGAAAATTGTGCACCATTCCGCCACTCACCTCTACGTTTTTGCGTCGGCCCTGCCGCAGGATTGAACTTTCCCCTCCTCTGATTGACCACCAGGCTGCTTTAGCGGCTCCTCCGACCAGTTGTTGTCTCCCAGAAGCCCGACTTCCACCTTCCTTTGTGCAACCACTTCCATTTCTCGACAAAGGTGCCGACACCTTGCTCCTGCTATCGAGATCCGACAACCTCATTCCTCACGTGCATCCACCTTCAGCTTCCAAGTAGTCCTCCCTCCATTGTTGTTACGATAGATCATGAAACCTCACTCATTTTTGCTCATAATTTGTTAGAATATTTTTATGCTTAATTTTAAATGAACTTTCAACGTCAGAGCTTGCCCCTAAAATTGTCATCTTGCATTTTTGTCGTTAATTTCTAATTCCCATGCTTTCTTTTTTATTTCATGAATGCTTGTGGAAGAATTACTTTATATTATTATCTTTGCATGATGTTAGGCTCTTAAGTGTCTTTGTAAAACTGAGTGTGGTTATCGGCCGAGATTGCCAAATTTTATCTTTTAAATTCAAATCCAATTTTTGAATACATCACCCTTCCCCAGACCCTCGCAGCACGGGGATGCGCACCAGGCTACCCTACCCCAATGTCACCCAACATCAATCTCCCTTCCATCCTCTCTCTAGGACTCCCAATTCTACCTCCACCGCTTCATCCCAATCTCTCTTCCTCACTCTGACTTTATGTTAACAAAACTGCAAGAAAGACCTCTCCAACACAGACAGTCAAATTAGCAGCAAGATAAAGTACACCACGCCTAACAGAAAGAATATAATGAAGCTGTAATTATTAGCAAGAATAAAGGGAATAGTTAAAATATTTTCACATCATTAAACAGTAGGAAGTTGCAACAGCAAATAATTGCAACAAGATTAATGATGACAATGTTGATGAAGCGATGAACTTCAATAGCAGAAATAAATTCAACTTATTATTAATTTCAAAGGTTTCAGTAAGTCGAATAAGCATACTTTGAAGCCTCCAGCAGTGCCTGCATTGATGACAAGATCTGGTTTCAGGGCCTGGATAGAAGCATAAGTCACCAAAGATGCTGAAACTGTGCCTACGCTATCAACACCTAAAATAAAACAACGGAATAGATCATATAAAATAAATTACTGGAAAATGGAGAAAATTATGAGAATTCCATGCTCAATATGATTATAAGCAATGAGTAGACAATCAACAGAAAAAATAAGGAAAGAACTGAACTGTTCTTAAAAATTGGATAACTAACACAACACATTCCACATTTATCAGCCCACATCTCATATTTTGATGATGTGCCTATTTCCTTGACACAAAATCTCAAAGCATAGATTTTCCATGAACAAAGTACTTTCATCACTAAGTGTACCAATTTACAGTCATGAAACATCCTTTGTAAGCATAACCAATATACTTAAATACGCTGATGGTTCCAAATTTTATGGCACAACTATACCACAGTAGATATCTTCAGTTGTGATTATAACTTGTAGATTAGGGCCATTAGGCAATTCACTAGTGGAGCACTTCATTAAAATCTATTCTAGGAATGTAAAGCATCCAAGAATTGGGCTCTGTTTGGGAGAGATGCATCGTTTAAGCAATTGTGATGTAGCACTGTTGTAGGAAAAAGAGCGCTGACAGTGAAGCCACACTTAAACTTTCAAGGAGATGTTTGGGACCTAAAATTCCATTATTAGGGTCTACTAATGCTTGAATGCATCTGGATGTTTGTGGCTGCGTTTTGTCCCAAAACACCGTTTTAGAAAACAACGTCCGTGAACACAGCTACGCAAATACAACATGCGTTTTTGATCGTTACATTCACAAGTAGGGATGCAAATGAGTCGAGCTTGAGCCATGGTCAACAAAAATCACGAGCTCAAACTCGAGCTGCTTATTTTGAGCTTGAGTTTGACAAGCTCATATTTTATGGCTCAAGCTTGTGCTCGAGACCTAAGATTTGGGTCGAGTTCAAGTAACTCAAGAGCTATATAACTATATGATAATTTATTTGGATAAATTTATTAAAAATAAAAAAATACAAAGAAGCTCATCAGCTTACTCTCAAACTGATGCGCAAAGATAATTTAGCTTGAGGTCAAGTCGTGATCTCGTTCGTTGAGCTAACGAGTCGAATCAATTCAACTTGCATCATAGTTCACAAATGACACTCTCAAACAAAGTTTTAATTGTTTTATAAATTGCGAATTACGTATATTTGAAAGCTAAAGCCACAATTAAATGCAAAATTGTTGCAAAGAATAACTTAGGAGATAAGTAACCATCGTTCAAGAATGGCATAATTATAATAGTTCCTAATGTAGTAATATTTGATATGGATGTGGGTCCCGCCTTGAGCGGAAACCAACACAATTTAGGGTTATTTTTGTTCTCTTTTTTTTATTAGTATCTTTATCATTCCTTGTAATCTCATATAAAGGATTAGTATGTGAGTCATAGGGCAATTTAAAACCTTGGACTTGTTTTCATTGTGCTCTTGCCTAGGCGGAAGACAGAAGCTTCCAATTGTATCTCTCTCTATCAACATGGTCTGGCTACCTCAATTGCCCACCAAGATCCGGTGGCGTGGTCAATCCTAAGTTGTTGTTATTTCGTGCACCTCGCAACATTAGTCTCACCACTTATCTCCCATTTGTTACCTATGTTGTTAAAGACACGCGTACGGCTCACCGGGTTCAGAGGTGTGTACCTTTTTTGCGCCTTTGGAGCATAAAAGACGCGTTTGGGAGCGATTTCTATTGTAAACTTTTTTTTAAAAGAAAAAAATAGTAATAACTCAATAATTTTTGCATGATTTTGTTTTTGTGAAACATAATCGAGAGTTGAGACTTATATATAATGTAAGTTACCATATTGATTTTATTTGTTATGAGATATAAATGGTAGTAAGTTGTAGAAATTAAAGGGTCAACCTTATAGACACTTCTTCATTGATTAAATACAAGTGAGAATACAAATATATAGGAGAAGAGAAGAAGAAAGAATCCTATACAATAGATGTGGGACTAAAGAAGGAGGAAATGGGCCTATAAATGGGCTTTTACATCATTTTTCCTTATGTCTTCTAACACTCCCCCGCAAGCTGGAGCATACAAGTCGTAGGCACCAAGCTTGGACAAAAACTGATAATACAATTTTCAAGGTAAAGCCTTGGTAAGGATGTCAGCAACTTACCCAGACGCAGGAACATGATCAAGCTTTAGCACCTTTGATTGAACCTTTTCCCGAACAAAGTGACAATCAACCTCAATATGTTTAGTCCGTTCATGGAACACAGGATTCTTCGCAATATGTATTGCAGCTTGACTGTCACAAAGCAACGTCGATGGTGAGGACAATTTGACTCTCAAATCCATTAGAAGACTTTCTATCCAGGTTAGTTCAGATGTAACGACAGCCATCGCACGGGACTCAGCTTCAGCAGACGAGCGGGCAACCACCGTCTGCTTCTTACTCCGCCATGTGATAAGATTTCCTCCAAAGTACAAAAACCAGAAGTTGAACGTCGATCATCCAACGAGCCCGTGTAGTCTGCATCAGAGTATGCAATAAGAGAAAGGGAGGAAGATGGCTTATACACAAGTCCTTGCCCAGAAGCAGTCTTCAGATATCTGAGAATCCGTTCCACTGCCTAAAGGTGGGAACCCATGGGGTATGCATGAACCGACTAACCACTCCTACCGCAAATGATATATTTGGTCGCGTAACGGTTAGGTATATCAGTTTTCCCACAAGACGACGATAGTATTCTGGATTTGGAAGTAGACAGTAAGCCTCAGATCCCTGAGCACACAACTTATGGTTGACTTTCATCGAGATTTTCGCTGGTTTGCAACCTGAGAGACCAGCATCTTGCAGAAGGTCAATGCAGTACTTACGATGGGATAAGACAAGGTCATCAGGTCGTCGTGCTACCTCTAGTCCAAGAAAATATCGAAGATTTATCAGATCTTTGATTTGAAAGATAAGAGTTTAAATGTTGTTTAACATGTTGTATCCCAGCGGAGTCATCACCAGTGATCAGAATATCGTCCACATAGACAAGAAGTATTGTAGTCCCCGTTGATTGGTGACGAGTGAAGAGAGAGGAATCTGCTGAGCTTTGCTTGAAGACAGCCTCATAAACAGCCTTGCTGAATTTGACAAACCATGCCCGTGGAGACTGTTTGAGACCATAAATGGATTTGCGAAGTAAACAAACATGGGACTCCCCCGTGGTCTCAAACCCGGGCGGTTGTTGCATATAGACAGTTTCAAGAAGATCGTCATTCAAAAGGCATTTTTGGCATCCAGCTGGTGGAGAGGCCAGTAGCGATGAACAGCTAAATAGAGCAAGACCCGAACTGTATTTAATTTTGTGACTGGGGAGAACGTTTCCTCATAATCAAGTCCGTACTGTTGAGTAAATCCCTGTGTCACAAGTCGAGCTTTTAAACGATCAACTGTCCCATCCGCGGCATGTTTGACTGTAAAGATCCATTTGCAGCCAACACAACTGTGGTCAGGAGAAGGAGACACAAGATCCCAAGTATGGTTACCCCACAGAGCAGTCATTTCTTCATCCATGGCGGCACGCCACGCCGGATGCTGGAGAGCTTCCTGCACAGAGTTAGGTATAGAAATAGAGGAGAGAGAGAGCAAAGGTAAGGAGAGGCGGAGAGAGCCGATGTAGAGAGACATAGTTGGCCATGGGATGTGCTGTCGAGGAGGCCGGATCAACAGGCCGCGAGATTACACCGGTAGAGGAAAGTTGCCACAGGGCGTCTGGACGAGGAGGACGACGAGTGTATACTTGAATGACTGGAGGTTTGGAGAGGACTGGCGGTGTTGGGGAAACCGGGATGAGAGGAGATGTGGACTGGTGTTGCAGAGGGGTAGGGAGAAGTGGCAGAAGTGGAGATGTGACGGGTATGATGGGGCGAGGTAGTGGAGGAGGAAGAAGGGGATCAGAAGGGGTGGAGTGATATGGTTGGTCTTCTTGAAATGAGACATCAGCAGACACAACCACCTTACCAGTGCTAGGAGAAAAACAGACATACCCCTTCTGAGTGTGGGAGTACCCAACAAACATAGTTTTGGTAGCACGAGGGGCTAGCTTGTCAATGGAAGGACCAAGGTGGTGGACATAATAGGTACACCCAAACATACGAGGTGTGAGAGAGAAGAGAGTTATGGGGTAAAGGAGAGTAATGGGCACCACAAAGTTGAGGACAGACGAAGGCATGTGATTGATGGCATGACAAGCAGTAGAGACGGCAAAGTTCCAGTAGAGGGGAGGAACCTGCATTTGGATCATGAGAGATCGAGCTACATCAAGGAGGTGGCGATTTTTCTGTTCCGCTGCGTCATTCTGTTGATGTGTATAAGCATCCGAAGTCTGATGTATAATATTGAACTCAGAGCACAGGTTGGAGAAGGTGTGACCAGTATATTCGCGAGCATTGTCCGTACGAAGAGTTTTGACACAGGTAGAAAATTGAGTGCGCGTTTCTGTAAGAAACGCACGGAACGTAGTCGTAAGTTTGGTACGATCACGAATTAAGTACAACCAGGTAACACGCGAGTAATCATCTATAAAGGTAACAAAGTACCGATGCCCAAAAACACTAGGAACCTTACAAGTCCCCCAGATATCAGAATGCACGAGGGAGAAAGGAGAATCGCTCTGAGTGCATGAAGGAGAAAAGGAGAGAGACAGTTTGAAGAGCTTTCTTGAGAATTGGGAGAGGGGCGTGGCCAAGACGTCGATGTCAATCAGTGGTGGAGACAGAGGTGAGAGCAGTGGGAGGAACGTCGAGAAGATATAACCCATTAGACAGTCACCCACTGTCAAGGATAGTCTGTGTCAGTCGATCTTGCACCACAAAGGAAGAGCGTGAGAAAGTAGCACAGCAATCAAGTTCTTGCGTAAGAAGGCTAATAAAAAGAAGGTTAAAAGGAGAGCCCGGAACATGAAGAACCGAAGATAAGAAAAGAGAAGGAGTGAGGGACAGATTAGCAGCACCAAAAACCGAGAGCGTGTCACCATTGGCCACGGTGATGTGCTTGGGGTAAGCAGTATCCAAATATTTGGGCGGCTGCTGCGGAGAGAGATGGTGTGTAGCACCAGAGTCCACAATTCAGTGAGAGCTGTGAGAGAGGCACGATATACCTTCCGGGAAGATCGAGGTCACGGAGCCAGAGGAGGGACGAACTACCTCTTGAAGCCGATGGAGTTGAGCACATAACGCAGCTATCTCAGCAGCAGTGGTGGAGGCAGAAGCCATAATTCAGATCAGTGACGAGCAACAGAAACCAGCGGACAGAACCAGCAGAAAGCGAGGCGAAACAGGGAGGCCGCCCGGTCTCGGTGTCAAGACACCAGCGGGTAAGAGCCCGCGACCATGGGGCGGAGCCCGCCGCGGGTAGAGAAATGTGGTGACGAGAAGAGAAGACCGCCACGGGCAAAGACAGAAGCCGCGGGAAGCGAACAGTGCGGTTTGTAGAAACAAGCCGCACCCAAGCAAAGGCAGAGCGAAGAGAAGAGGTCGTCGAGACCTGGCGAAGAAGAACCCGCAAACGGGAGAGCAGGGAGAGCTCTTGCACGACAAGCCCGCGTGATTTCAAAAGTGGTCGCAGCGGGTAGTCACAGCAACAAGGGCAGCAGGAGAGGACTAGGCGGGCAGAGGACTAGGCTGTCGAGAGGTCAAGCAGCGGATAGACGGGGAGACCGCACGGGAAGACCAGAATCAGACAGCAGGCAGGTCGCACGGTTTGGGTGATAAGCCACCAGCGGCAAGAAGCCGCGACCTGAATGCAAAGCCCGAAGCGGTTAGGTAGACCGCTGCGATTAACCGACCACGATGCTAAGCCGGACACAAGAAGTCCGCACAGTCAAAGTGAATACACCAGCGGCAGGGGAAGATGCCACAACCAAGTGCGGAAATCGTCGCGGATAGAGAAGACGCGGGAAGAGAGGAAGCCGCGCGGTTAGAAGAAGTCGCAGCGACTAACCGCGAGTAGAAGGAGGTCGTCGTGGGTAGGAGTTGCCGCGGGTAGAGGAAGTCGCGCGGGAGAAGCAGTCTGCGGCGAACTGAAGCAGTCCGCGGCAATTAGAAGAGGCAGGCCGCAAGTTGCGAGTTGAGAGAGGCCGCGGCGGACAGGAGCAGTCCGCAAGGGGAGCAAATACAGTGGACCGTAGAGAAGAGAGCCTGCAGCGGTTAGGCGTAATCCACGGCCGGATAAACCAAGAGACCGCGAGTGAGAAGAGAGCGCGGTCTGAGGTAGAAGCTCGTAAAGAAGGAGTGAAGTAGAGCAGGAGAGAAAAAAACTGGAGCGGACAAGAGGAGCCCGCATCGGACGAGAAGAGCCCGCAGCGGATAAGAGGAGCCCGCAGCGGACTGAGTGAGAACAGCTGGGAGAAGTGGACCCTACGGGACAGAGAGAGAGCAGGATATAAGAAGCTCGAGGAGGAGGGTGGAACCACGGAGAGGAAGAGGGAGCGGAAGTAGAGATAGAGGCCGCAGAAGAAGGCAGGCCGCAGTTAGCCGAGCGGCTAAGGGAGAGGAGAGGACAGACGTTGCAGGCCGCAGGATACCGCAGGCCGTAGGAGACCGCAGGCCGCAAGAGAGGAAGGCAGATAAAGTGTGGAGTCCGCGGGAGGCAACAAGTCCCTCTGATACCATGTAGAAATTAATGGGTCAACCTTATAGATACTTTTTCATTGATTAAATACAAGTGAGAATACAAATATATAGGAGAAGAGAAGAAGAAAGAATCCTATACAATAGATGTGGGACTAAAGAAGAAGGAGGAAATGGGCCTATAAATGGGCATTTACATCATTTTTCCTTATGTCTTCTAACATAAGTAATAATTAATAAATAGAATAGATGAAGAATCTAATCAAGAAGATGAACTGATGTTTGATGTTGATTATTTAAAATGAATGTGGCTGTGCTTTGGCATCGCCAGACGCGCGCCTGCACCTTGCCCTTAAGACTCCAAAACCATAATATATTGAAACATAATAGAAAGTTAACAATACGGTGTGGGATCATTTGGCCCACTAGCATATACAAGTAAACTGAAAAAGGTTTGTTCAGTAGCGAAGAGATCGAGTGCAAGGGACACCTCATTTTCACGGGTGTCGTCGCTATAGACTTGGCCGAGTTCAAGTAGTCGTTAACTGGACCACTCCCATGTTTTCAAAAGTTTAGAGGTTCCTGGACCTCGTAGGATATTATTGTCACTTCACCGGCAACTATGGCACCATTGCCCGGTCAAAAACATTGTGCCTTGGTCATTGCACCCATTCTCTACATGTTGGACTTTACCAAGTCTTTTTCTCATTAAGTGTGATGCGTCCTTCGGTGGCATGGGAGATATACTCGTGTCTTGGGTGGTCGTCTGGTAGTTCATTTCAGTAAGTCCCTCTCAGCTCATTCTTCATCAAAGATGGCCTTCAAAGGAAATTTATGGGCATTACTTATCATTGTTCAACAGGGCAGACTTATCTTTTAGGTAGACACATCATTATCTGGACTAACCATCCTCGTCCAAATTACTTACCGTCTAAAAAGATTAGGATCTCATAATAGCAGCTATGAATTGTGAAGCTTCTTGGGTATAATTTGGACATTGAGTACAAATCCAATACCACACATGCGGACACTATTTAATTGTCTAGCAAATTCAAAGAGGGGCCGCTCTTTGTAAATAGCACTAATGTTAGTTGAACATTGAAACCATTCCACTATAGGTAGGCCGCAACTACAACTACTCTATCATTGTGTTAGACCCTTAGAAGGATATGTACTCCCACTTCCCTTTTCATTTTGATTGGCTCTTGGCTACAATACTCGATGTTGTGCATATCGGCAAACATAAAGGTTTCATGAACAAAACGACACGCTTCCGATTTTTTTTACAAAATATCCTTTTGGAAATTATTGATTGATATATCCTGGTGGTATATCAGTTGACTTTTTTTAATTTATATAACTTAGTGTATATGGCTTAATAAACAATAAAATGAAATTGTTTTGTTGTCTAGCCCATATCCAGCCACCCTCACCTCTCTGATCCACCTCCCACGGCCTGGATCCGCTCCCAAATTACCGGATCTACATTCCCGCATCCTGATCCCCTTCCCTAAGCAAGATCCACTCATCCCCCACACTATAACGTCATTGGTTCCTCTCCAGATCGTTCATATTGTGACGAATATCTTTGGATCTGCTCTCTTACGGTAGCCCCCATGTTTTGTCAGTTGTTATTTGTTGTATGGATCTTGTTTCTCAACATTAAACTATGGTGATGTGATTTTATATTTGTTTGGACAAATAGCATCATGGAATTTTGTTCTCGATTTATTTTGTGATTTACAGAAACCATTCGTCGCGCGCTCTCGCTTTATCCCTCCACTCGAAGGAAAGCCTAAGTCCACTTGCCTAAAGCATTATTTTGCTTTTGCCAAAATTATGTGTGTAGTTTGAATATTTATTGCTTAATTTGAATTTGTCGTCGGATTTGCGTTGCATGTAGGGTTAGGGTATCGTTCATCTGTCGCCTATAGATTCGTTGTGTCACATTGTCTATCTACTTCTTGATGCAGGACTAGAAGTCCAGTTGCCTGCCACCCTGGAGTCCACTAGGGGCCCACCTTGGAGTCCACCAAGGGAATTTATCAGGGCCGCGGCCCGTACACCCCAACCAACTTTTTGTGACAGGTTGGTGAGCCACGGATCAGTTGGTGATGAGAGCCCTGGTAAAGGCCTCTTATCAAGGAGGTCTGGAGATCGAGCCCCGGGCTCAACAACCTGCCGCATGGTGGACTCCATGACGGACAGTCGGTTGGGGTGTACGAGCCGCGACCCTGATAAACCCCCATGGTGGACTCCAAGGTAGGCCCCTGGTGGACTCCAGGGTGGCAGGCAGGTGGACTCCAGGGTGGCAGACAGGTGGACTCCTGGTCCTGCATCACTTCTTGGTGTACTGAAAGGTACATGATCTTGTTCTCCCATCACCACTTTCATGAAGACATGTTCTTTTAACTTTTCAAAGAACAAAATGTTTCAACAAGGATGAATGGTGCAAGACCATCACAACAGCCAGATCTACTACTTGCAAACCATCTCTTTGTTTCCAAGGCATAGCAGCCTTTTAACATGTTTTAACTATGGTTCACACATAGCTGAGGATTGCCACACGTATTAACCACTTTCACAGAAAAACCACCAACAAGCTCTTGCAAAAACTAAAAGTTAAAGTGGCCATAATCCTTTAGTTATTGACAATAATAATTCTTGCTTAAAGGAAATAAAGCACGCAGGTAACCTTAAATTTCAACGAGAGCTTACCCAGAAGTAAGTCCTTTCCTGGCCAAACCAAATTAATACTCAAGTCCTTGTACTTCCCATGATACCTAACCCATGGAACTCCATTGGGAAACCTACACATCAATAACATAAGAAAAATTAACAAAAATACAGAAAATGGCATCAACTACTTAAAGGCATTGATGCAGATAACTTTTCTGCATTATTTTTTTTAGCAAGTAAGAAATGTTTCCCACTGTGCCCCCCATGTTGTTTTTGTGAGCTTTCAAGATTGGAGGAGCTCACAATAAAAGCACTCAGGCTTCATTTGGTTTAGCTTTTAGGTGCCGTTCCGTTTTCTGGAAACGTAACATCGGCGGTTTCTCTATTTGTTTTTCCGCCTCCCGTTCGGAACGCCGGCATTCCGCACCTTAAAGATTTCCACCGCTTGCAACTGCCAACCCCGACCTCCAGTTTGCCGCGTTTTCAGAATTTTTTTTTTGAATTCACCATGGCGATGGAGCTCGTCGGCCCAACCCCCTCCAACGCCTCCCTCAAATCCGGACTCTCCCGCGTCCTTTTCAGAATCACCTCCGACGGCTACCTCCGCCGGAGGTGGAGTTGAGACCAGAGGTGATGCGGTTGCCGGAGGTGGAGTTGAGACCAGAGGTGATGCGGTTGCCGGAGGTGGAGGAGTTGAAATCGGAGTTGCGGTGGTTGCCGGAGGTGGAGGAGTTGAGGCCGACCGGAGGAGATTCTGCCTCCGCCTACTCCAAACTCCAACAACTCCTACTCCTCCGTCAGTAGATGTCGCCGCCACCGGGAGCTTAAACATTATAATTATATACTACGAGTGCCCGACACGGGGCTCTGCCCCTATGGCCATGGGCGACAGTGTCCGACCGGCGACGACGGGTTTCGCCCGCCCCATCAAGACGGGTTTCCCCCGCAACATATACATATGAGTATTCAAAATGACCGTAAAAAAATATACATAAATATTACAATTTTTATTTTGTAAAACAATACACGTTTTGACCTAAAAATATTAATTTTGACTTTAATAAAGTTGATTGATTTAATGTCATCACCTCGAAAATATCATTGATATGTTTAATGACAACATTCCTTGAATAGACCGTTGACATGTCTAATGACAACCTACCATAGTAGGCGTAGGAGCTCTACTAAAAAACTTTTTTAATTTAAATGGATTTTCATCATTACTTCTAATTTTTTGATAGTGTAATTACTTGAATGGACATTGTATTTTAATTTCTTTGAAATAGATTATAATATATGTCAAGTCATTAAAATATAAAAATGAGGGCATAATTGGTATTTTTGAATGTTTCACCAAAGACAATTTTTTTCTTATAATACTGAAAGATATAGTATAAATAGTAAAATTTATATTAATAAAAATAATTAAAATATATATATTATTTTCAACAATTTATTAATATAAATATATATATTAGAAAAAAAATTAAAAAAAATTTATATAATAAAAAATATTTATAAAACGACCACCGCAGTTTTGTCAAATGGTTTTCTGTTCTGAACAGCTCTGCAAACGCAGACTAACAAACAGATCTTCATTTTCAACAACCAGTTTCCAATAGCCTCATTTACAAACCTACATTTACAACAACTCATTTTTCAGCCGCAACCGCTCTCTCAAATGAACCTTAAAACTCATCATTTCCTTCTTTCACTGAATGACTTTTTTGAGTGATTGTTTTTCACTACAATAGCGCATATACACGACACAATTATGCGAGGACAGGGGTCATCTAAGGCTATATTTGGTTCGATGGTGGCGGGTGCAGCCGGAGAGTCGAAACAGGACTTTGGAATCGGAGAAGGAGAAGCGGGAGTCGAAACGGAGCGGATCGGGGTCGTTTCCTCCTTGTTGTGGGTTGAAACGGAGCAAACACCGCCAAAAGGTGTTTGTTTACCCGCCGTCCGGCGGCGTTTGCCCCAAACGGCCGGCGAAAACGTCACGCCAAACGAAGCCTAAATATTTGCCACCGATTTTACTCACTACAAAACAGTATAAGTTTTTAAAATTTGATTTCATCTTTATATCAACTTTTGATCATCAAATACTTCTTCCAATAAACTTTATAAATGCACCCAAAATCTCATGTGCAAATACAGAAGCATGTGCAACCAGTCTTCTATTTGATGCCACATGATATTTCGAACTGGGTGAAGAAAGCTTTAATTATGAAAAATATTGATAATTAAAAGATCAAAAACAGAAAAGCCTTCTTTATGCAAAACCAATTGTTGCATATGTAATATACATTTTTTGATGTGGAATGGAGATGCAGGCCCACGGCGGAGGATGAGTTTTGAGCCTGTTCGGGGCCAATTAGCTACCTGTCATATATAGCATCTCCGGATCAACGATCCGACTCCACGGATGCGTCCGGCTCATCATTTACCCATGACTTCATATATTACTTTGTTGTTTTTAATTTATTTGTATTGTAATCGAGCTCTCCGCATCCCGGGCCAATCATAGTCGTTGATGTCAGGTGACGCGGGACGAATCTATACGCGGCGGAAAAATTGGCAACCTAACCATACATGTTATGCAAATCTGACGGTTAAGCCGCAGTTAGATAATAATTAAAACATCTCACGCAGATAAATTCACAGCAAGACACAAATAATTTATTAGGGCAAACAACCTATCCAAGAGTCACCAACGTCTGTGGTGGGAACGCACTGGTAGAGTCTGGTCTCCATGATGCTCTCAACGCTCAACTCACGAGTGGTGGATCCCGGTGCGATCGGCGGCGGCGTAGGTAGAACCAAAGTAGACGAGTCCCTATGTGGGTGGGTGTCAGAAATGGGTGAGTAGTGGTGGCCATCAGACGTGTGTGGGCTACGAAGGTGGCAAGGCAACGGAAATGGAAGTGTGGGCGGCTGGAAGTCTCCACTGCTTGGGTCCACATACTCGCGAGTCTCATAGTATGGCGTCAGATTTTCAACATTAAATACCGTGTGGATACCCATACTTACCGGTATATCAAGATCGTAGATGTTTGCTTCGATCAATCTCATGATTATATAGGGATCCATTCGCCTAATGCTCAAGTTTTTAGCAAGCCTCGCACGGAGCCTCACAATGCAGATTCTTACCATCACCTGCTCACCTTCATGAAGTACATGCACTTGTCAATGAACATCCGCATGTGATTTACAAGATTTATTACCAATATGGATTATTCATCGAACCGGCTCATGACACACATGCACACGATGAACAAACAACACAAACTCACGCAAATGATAACGAAACGACTCAATAGACTCATGCAAATGATGCAAATGATGCATGGCTGACGCAACATGCTCTCTATAGGAGAATCTAATAATGACATGAAAACTTATCAAAGAAGGTGGCCTATTAGGAGGCTCTCTTGGTGGAGTGTAGAAAAAATCATCTCGTGTGTGTTGAGTGCTCGGGTGATCGTGTGAAACATCTACACTAAAGGGTGAGCTCATGAAGAGCAAAATGTCTCTCAGGGAGTGTAACGCTCAAGGGGTTCACCAGGAGGTGTGTACGAAAAGTCATCATGAATGCGACGACCACCTGAATGAAAATCTTGTATACCGACTAAAGACGTGACTCTCGAGTGTGGTGCGTGTCCCCGAAAAAAAAGTGCTCATCTGGTGGGTCAGCAGGTGGTGCGTCCCAAAACGCATCGAGGGTGTGATGTGTCAGCAGGTGGTGTCCTAAATACTTGATGCTCCACACAATATTCATCCTCTGGGGCAAGGCCAGGGACGAGAATGGTTGCAAGGTGGAGGGGAGTCGGCGGCTGGCAGTGAGGGGAAGGCTGGTGGGAAAACTATACATTAGGAATAATGAAATGAAAAAACAAACATGAATTGAAATGGTGGGATTTGGGGGTTGTAGGGGGCTGCGAGAGGGAGTTTGGGAGGGGGAGAAGAGAGCTAGGGTTAGGGGGTACCTTGGGGAGGAAGATAGGCACCTAGGAGTCGTCATCTAGGGTTCCGCGGAGTCGACACCGTGGAGGGATCGTCAGATTTCGGGATTTCTCTTCTCCAAAATCTGCAATGCAATAATCAGCCCACTACTCTATTTATAAGAAAAGACAACATAGGGCATCCCAGCATCAACAGCTATGATTGGTCGGAGGTGAGACCACTCAAATACATCAAATAAAAACATAAAATAATGAAGTAATATATGAATTTGACTCGCAACGTGAATCTGGACGCATCCGCGGAGACCGGTCGTCGATCTGGGCATGTCATATATGGAAAGTTGTCAATTGAGCCCGAACGGCCCAAAACTCGTCATCCACTGCAAGTGCTCATCTATGCTCTGCACCACTACCCCTTACGATGATAATCATCTGGAGGATCATAACCCTGTTGACAAGTTCTATAGCGAGCCCCCTGTTTAGCATCCTGATGAACCACCACGTCCTGGTGAGAATAAGATACTCAGGTGAGTCACTCATTTATGAGTATCGATTTATTGACGTCTCTTTCATTATCGTCTTTGATCTTGCCCCAACGAATGGATCTTAAGTGGAGCATCACATATATAAAATTTTCCTTGAGTACACTTGAGCATACTACCATTATTGAGAGAGTCTGCCTTATAGCCCATCGCACTCTTGATGAGTCTTGGGACACACTGTCCACTGATCCACTAGATAAATTCTTTCTTTTCAAGGATACTCACAATACTTTTGAGTGACATCCTATCGTGTCTTTGGTATCCACTCAGGTGATCGTCGCATCCGCGATGAATTTTCATGCATACCTCCCGCTGATCCCCCTGATGTGTTTCAATCCCCAAGGGACATTTGTCATCTTATGAGCTCTTTTTTGAGTGTTGATGTCTCACCCAGCCACTTGGACACTCAACGCACACTGGAAGAGTTCTTCTACAACCCACTGAAAAAACCTCCTGATAAGCCACCACATTTTAGAGATATTTCGGTCATTATTAGATTTTCCCCTATCGAGTGTATAGTGTCTGACATGTTTCATTTGCATCACTTGAATGAGCCTGTTAAATCATTTGTTCATGACTTGCATGTGTCTGTTGAGTCGTTTGTTCATTGTTTGCAAGTGTTTCATGAGTCGGTCCGACGAAGAATCAATACTGGTAATAAATCTTATAAATAGCATGCGTATGTTCATTGGCAAGAGTAAGTATTTCATGAAAGCGAGCAGGTGATGGTGAGAATCCGAGTTGCGAGGCTCTGTCGGAGGCCTGCTAAAATTTTTAGCGTAGGCGAATGGATCCCTGCGTAATCAGGAGACGGATCGGAGCAAATATCCATGATCTTGATATCCAGACGAGTATAAGTATCTGTCGCATATTTAATGCTGAGAATTTAACGACGTACTACAAGTCTTACGAGCATGTGGACCCATTTCGTGGAGTTCCTCTTGAGCTTACACCCTTACATCCTTTGGAGCATACACCTCCACATCCTCATTCATGCACCCAATCCACTTTTGAGCCCCACCTGCATTTGGGTCATTCATTTATGGTCATTCGCATATGGCTTCACCGTCTACACCAGGGATTGCACCGGAACTTCCAGTACATCAAAGTATTATTGAGAGCATTATTGATATCGTGTCTCATGCACGCATAGCCGCGCCAGACAGTCAAACACAGGAGTATCATTGGCGATGAACTTTACCATCGACGATACCGACGATACTTTGGCGACCTTTAATGGACCTCATCAATTCTTACCTGGCACACATTGATAGGATTCCGATATTTATTCATCGGGAGATGAATTCATTCAAGACGAGGAGAATGATGCGGAATGGAGACGCGGGCCCGCAGCGAAGGACAAATTTTGGGCCCGTTCAGGGCCAATCGGCTATCTGGCATATATAGCATCTTCAGATCAACGATCCTACTCGACGGATGCGTTCAGCTCGTTGTTTACCTATGATTTAATATATTACTTTGTTATTTCTAATTTATTTATATTGTAATCGGGACCTATGCATCCATGGTCAATCATATTCGTTGATGTGGGTGCCCTAATTATGTTTTATTATAAATAAGAGGCATGAGGGTTGCTTGGAGGCTATTGTAAATTTTGGATAAGAAGAAATCTTGAAATCTGGTGATCCCTCCACGGTGTCAATTCTGTGTGACAATAGGGTTAAGCATATTATTCCAAACTAGAAAGTCGCTCGAGTATTGAGCTGAATCAGAATCGGTTACGATTGACTCAACTCGATTTTAGTCAATTCAATTTGACTCGACTCAATTTGAGTTGATTCAATTTGACTTGAATATGATTTTGAGTCGATTTTGAGACAGTCCAGAATCGCTCGAAATATGATTCGGATTAACTCAAATTGATTAAAAGTATTATGTATTTATTAATATTTTCTTATTTTAACAAAACACCAACACTGGAGCCTTTATCCCACTATACTGGGGTCGCACCAAGGTATTGCTTGCTAGATATGTCAGGTGAGCGCATCTAAGATAAGGGTAAAGAGATAGGGGTTTAGAGCTGAACCTTGATGTAAGCCAACATAAAAACACTAAAATTTAAGGGTTTCATTTGCTAAATTTTGAAGTTGCCAAATTATTTTGAGACAAATAGGAATAAAGAGAAAAACTGCTCAATTTTGAGCATACTCGGAATCGAACCATTTTGAGTCGAGTCGGCTCGATTCGAAATCGATTTCGACTTTGAGTCAATTTCGAGCCAAGTTCGATTCGAAAATTTTGATTTCAAGTGAGCCCAAATTGCTTGAACTCGACTCGATATCAGTCATGGCCCCTGGGTGATGACTCTTATGTGGTTTCCTCCCTCCCCAAGGGATCTCCTATCTATATCCTTCATTTTCCCCTCTCAACAACCCTAGCCTCCCCACCAATCTCCCTCCCCCCACCTCCACTGAAAGCCTTCAGTTTTCCTCCCAGAAAATCTATACTAGAAAACCCATTAAATTCCTTCAATTTTTTGCAGGAATTCCATATTTTTTCCTTCCACCGGAAGCTCCAATTAACCCCTCATGTAACTCACTCCAGCCGCCCACCAGAACTTTCCGCAGGTGGGTTCCCCTCCCCCCCCCCCCCCCCCCCCCCCCCCCCATCAGCAATCCAAAAAAGGCTTCCTCACGTGATCCCCCTTTTCCACATCAGCAATCCATCAAAACCTCAAAATGTCCTCCACTGAATATCATCCAACAGCCCGCCTACAACTTCTTCAAACAAACCCGCTCATACATCTAGCTTACCTTCCCTTTGTTGCCACAACCTCAAGATCCCACCCCCAAACCCACAAATCTAATTGTTGTCCCATCAGTCCAGCCATCGATTCTGCTCTGGATCGTCCCTATTGCGCCACACATCTCCGGATCTCCACGCCTTTGGCATCCCTCGTACTTTTGTGAGTTTTCTTGTTGTACGAACTCTTATTTTCATCATTTAAATATTTTGTTATGATCTTATACTTGTTTGGATAAATAACATTATAGGATTTTTGTTCTAGATTCTTTTGTGATTTGCAGAAACTATTCGTTGTGCGCTATTGTTTTGACCCTCCACTCAGAGGAAAGCCTAAACCCACTTTCCTAAAGAATTATTTTGATTTTGCTATAACCATATGCGTGTGATTTAATCCTTTATTGCTCTATTTTGATTGATTTTGTCATCGATTCATGCAAGTGCGTTCATATAAAGTTCATGTGTCTAACCAAAATATCTCTCGCACGTCACATTAGGGTTGTATTTTAGTAGTACACATCAAGTCTCTAACCCTTCATTATACGGTCTTTAGGTTCATTGCACTTGTCACGTGTTCATTTGCATTGCATGTAGGGTTGGGGCATCGAACATCCGTCGCCTATAGATTCGTCCTGCGTCATTTTCTTATCTTGCAACACCTCATACTACAATGTATCATCTCTCTTCTCTTTCTTCCTCGCTCTAACCATATACACACAAACACAATATGTAAGCTCCAATCCAACCTTTCTCTCAAACCACAAGCCAGAAGTTCGCTCAATGGACAAGAGGTTCAGTTCAGTCAAATCTCCACTCCATAAGAACATACTTTGGACCACTGCTATTTATGATGAGGATAGCTTACCAAGAAGATGACTTTGACAGTGAGTATATTCCATCATTGAAATATAGTAGATATGGTAGTTTTTTAAAAGCCATGACTTTGACAGTGAGGTTAGTTTCCAAGGTTGGGAATAATACCGACAATATTATGCAGCTTAGTAATCGCATCCAACGAACAAAAACTGTAATCATATTTGTTACCGCTGGCTCATCTCATTCTTGAAACTTCAAGGGTGACTATGTTACCAAGACGAAATTACATGAAGCAAAACTCAAGAACTTGGATACAATCACGATGAATATTCATGCCTAACATCACGAGATTGGTTCTTCGTTGGATCCTCTCTCACAAGGAGAGATCCCACAACCCTAAGAAAAGAAACCTACAACTCCTAAGTCTCCTCCTTATATAGGAAGGAGGGATCACTTACACATTACCGTAATGACCTTACAAATTTTAAAAAAAACATACTGATCAAAAAGTACAAAATAAGATGATCCAAAGAATCATCGTCGCAAGTACCTAACAATATATCCTGCCAGAAAATCGACTTTGTCCCCAAGGTCGAGGTGTCACCTGCCGTCTAGTAGTGATACGTTTCCGGGTTGACTACCGCTAAGGTACCCGGGGCTCCATCTGATGGTACATTTGTGATCGCAGAGGCGTCAAAGTTAGCTATGTAGGTCTCTTCCTAGTCATCACTGATGAGGGCATGGAACTCCTTGACAGGGTAATCATGAGTAGAAGAGTATGGTTGTTTGCAAGTCATGGTACACTTGGTTGGAAAGGCGATGAGTAGGGATAGGACGGTTGTTGCGTGGAGGCATAATAGTTGGGCGAGGTAGAGGAGGTGGCGGCGGTGGAGGTTTAGGAGGGGGCAGAGTATGGTTGGTAGGGAATTTAGAAGGAGGCGATGTGGAATGAGAGTTCCCTGACATCACGAGAAATTCGATCTACATGAGTAGGATGAGATCCATGGCTTGGTTGACGGTAGATGGATGGAGAATGCGGAGGCGAGTGCGGATATGTGGTTGTAAGTCATTCATGCAACTGACAAAGTAGTGTTCGGGTGGAAGACCGGGATGTGGGTGACCAACTTGATATATTCATCCACACACGAGTAGATGGAGCCAATCTGACGAACCCTGCAACAGGTTCGATCAAGCTGTCGGAGTAGCGGTGATAATACCGTTGAATGGGTATCTCAGAGAGAGCTGTCTGGGCCCCCAAGGTTTCAATCTGAATTCGAGTGAACAACTAAACGAGGTTAACGCAAAACACTGATTACTGGTATAACTGGAAAAGGTGATACACATAATAATCGTGCCTTACAAAGGTTATGTGATCCGACAAGTTTTTGTGAAATGAGTGAATGGGCGTGAGGATGAAGTGTCATTGGAGAATTTGCAAGAATTGCAAAAACAATATCCCATCTTCATTCATTGAGAACAAGGAATTTTAAAATGGGTTAGTGTCACGCGCCTAAATTCAAAAGACAGCAGTACTGAAGAGTAGAACGGGAAGAGTTGTTAGGTAGTTAAGGGTATTTTTTTGTAAATAAGATGTATGCCTCTTGGTAGTATAAATAGGTGTCCAAGCTTAGTAGAAGGTTATGAAAAAGTAGTATTTACTTCCAATGAGAATATGGGACTGTTGAATGCATGATAAATTTGCAGATAGATTACAATTCTGCTCAAAGATCGTACTATTCCCCAAGGAAACAACAAGGTCATACTCGACATTCGCTCAATGTGATCCCCGCTATGCACTAATAATGCCAAAATCATATATGCAAAGACAATTATATGTCCAAGGTAATATAATATTCAAAACTTGTTTCAACAGCACTTCTTTTTAAATCCTAAACAAGTTTGTAATAATCAAATACAGTATTCCCAATGCTCTGAATGTAAATACATTTCGTTTCCACATAATCCTACCAATGAACTGGAATTTTGAGTACTCGAACTGTTCTATCTTTTTTTCTACATGAACCCTCCAACTCTTCTTCGAAATCTTATCCTACATGATCTGTCCAACAATCTAATCATTTTGAATACCCCCTGCCATATAAGTATAATCAACGAGAAAGGGACAAAATCCTGCATACTCACAAAAGTCCGTCGGTGTCCTCCGAGAGCTGGAATTTGTTGACCAGAGGAAGAGCCTCAGTCTGCATCGCTGATAGACGCATACAAAATAGGGTAAGAGAAATAGTCATGGTGGAATCTAGATATCGAATCGATTCGAAAAACGAAGTCTAGGTCAGATTCTTGTACCGATGATGATGAGGACGGTTGAGATGGGCGGACTCGTGGCCGCCTCCGTTAGCCCCGGGGACTTGGTTCCGACCGACGCCGACGGCGGCCCGGAGTTGATCTCCTCGGGCGGCGGCATGATGCCCCCTGACAGTTTCCTCCTCCAACTCCTCTCTCTCTCTCTCTCTCTCTCTCTCTCTCTCTCTCTCTCTTCAACTTATAAATTGGATCAGGGACGAGAGAGAGGTGGGGAGAGGCCCTCCACCATGAAACGACGGGATGAAATGGGTCCCTGCATGCTGTTCTATACTTCTATGTTTGGACGAAAAAGAAAGGGTAGGTTCACCCGCGGGACCACCATTGACATTTTGACGAAGTCGGCGTGGCCGTGGACTTTCAATGTACTAAATGCGTTATAATTTGACTATTCGGATATCATAAATTGCACAATAACAACAACGTTTAACACTCTTACTTGTAATTACTACAAAAAATGATAGAAAAAGTTAAATAAATCTTAAATTTTATTATTCCAAAAATATAATTTTTATATAGATATGTTCCTTTATTTATAGAAAATGAGAAAAATGAGAGAATAAAATAATCGATGTGGGACTAAATATAAGTCTGGCGGTGTATGCGGTTTGTCATGGTCAAACCGCACACTATACAAAAAACAATTGTACATCAGGCGGCAACTAAGGAAAAACCGTCACAAAGCTATGAAAGACCGTCAGTCCAGGCCGCCAGACCGCAACTGCGGGTTGGCAACTGACCGCAATTGCGACTAACCATCAGATCACTTTTGCGGCTTCATCTAGACCGTTGCGGCTTCACCAGACCGTTGCGGATTAACTTCAGACCATTGTTGCGGCTTCCTGCCAGACCGCTGATGCGGTTAACATCCAATGCACTATTGCGGCCTCAAACCAGCCCGCTTGAGATGCTACTAAATCATCTGCTGAGCCAAACCGCCAGACTGTCGACTAGACAAGTCGCGGCGACTAGTTCGGTTAACTGACCGAACTATGGTTCCAACACTCCCCCTCAAGCTGGAGCATATACGTTATCTATGTTCAGCTTGCTACAAACTTCCGTGCACGAAGAAATCGGTTTCATGAAGAAATCAGTCAGCTCCTTATCAGAGGTAACAAACGGCGTATATATTTGATTTTTCAGAATCTCTTCTCTGATAAAATGACAATCTACTTCAATATGCTTCGTTCTCTCGTGAAATACCGAATTCTTTAGAATGTATATAGCTGTTTGTTATCACATAACATCGGTAGGGGGTGATCATACAACTCTCTTAGATCCAGCAAGAGTGTCTGAAGCCACTTCAACTCGCAAGCAGTCAGATCCATACTTTTGTACTCTGCTTCTGCACTCGATCTAGCAACTACAGTCTGCTTCTTGCTATTTCAACTGACCAGATTACCTCCAAAGAAGGTACAAAAACCAGATGTCGACTTCCTGTCTTCCTTGTCATCTGCGTAGCTGACATCAGAATAAGTATCTACCTTTAAATGTCCTCTTCGCTAAAATAAAAGCCTTTTTCCTGTTGCACCTTTTACATACTCGAGAATCTTTAGAGCTGACTGCATATGACATTCTCAGGGGGGCTTGCATAAATTGACTCACTATGTTTACTGCATAGCAAATATCTGGTCTTGTGATTGTCAGATAGATGAGTTTACCGACAATATGTCTGTACATGATGACATCTTCAAGAAGAGGAGAGGTCTCACTCCAGTATTTGTCATATCCCACAATCATAGAGGACCGAGATGGTTTAGCCCCAAGTAGACATGTTTCTTGGAAAAGATCCAAGACATACTTTCGCTGTGAGAGAACAATATAATCATGTTTTCGAGATATCTCAATCCCCAGAAAGTACTTAGGAGATCTCATATCATTTGTAACAAAATGCTGAAGCAGAAGTTTCTTTGTCATGCAATACTTTTCTTATCATCCTCTATAAGAAGAATGTCATCCACATACACTACAAGAATAACAAGACCAGCTGAGGTCTTCTAAATAAACAAAGAGTGATCTACAGTGCTCCGAACAAATCCAACAAAAAAATGACTTCGTTGAATTTGTCAAACTAGACACTCGGACTTTGCATAAGACCATAGATGACCTTCTTCAACTTACACACCTGAGACTCCCCCTGAGCAACATACCCAGGAGATTGCTGCATATAAACTGTCACATTCAAATCACCATAAGAGAAAGGCATTTTTGACATCCAACTGAGTCATTTCTCAATCTCTGTTTACAACCACCTAAAAAAGCGCACAAATCGTAGTAATTCGAGCAATATGAGAGAATGTGTCAAAGAAATACACACCATAGGTTTGCGTAAATCCTTTGGCAACAAGTCGAGCTTTGTATCGATCAATAATACCATCAGGAAGATATTTGATGACAAAGACCTAGCGACACCCAACCACATCAGCTCCAGGGGGTAGGAGCAAGAGACCAAGTACCCCGTTCAATCAGAGTTTTCATCTCTTCATCCATATCATCTTTCCAATGAGAAATAACCAGAGCATCACGATAAGACGCGGGAAGAACATTTGCCGAGAGAGCAAGAGCAAAACTCTGAGCCAGAGGAGATAGCCATGCATAAGATACCACACCACCAAGAGGATGTTAAGTGCATGAATGAACTCCTTTCCGAAGAGCAATCAGAAGATCAAGGTCAGTCCTATCTACTGACTTAGTTCCATCCGAAGGAGAGACAACTGAATCAGGAGGTGTTGACAGCAGCTCAACAGAAGAATTAGAGACAACAGGAAAATCACAAAGGGAAGAAGGAAGTGCAGACTCTGGAAAAGGTGTCGACACAAGAGGAGAAGATACTGAATCATCATAAGAAAGGAGAACCGAGGAAGGTGCAAAGAATGGGACATCCTCAAAGAAAGTGACATTGGCAAAAACATATTATCGGCGGAGAATAGGATCATAATACTTGTATCCTTTCTGTGTTGGACAATAACCCAGAAAGATATATTTGATCGAGTGAGGAGACAGTTTGTCACGACCAGAGGAAGGAGAGTGAACAAACGTCGTGCACCCAAAGACACGAGGAGGCAAAAGAAAAGGATTCGCATAAGGATGTAGGATAGAAAAAGGAGTATTCTCATCGAGAACTGACGACGGAACTCGATTAATGACAAAACACGAGAGAAGAACAACATGTGTAATGACTCCATCCGTTCATATAGCATATAATAGAAGGTCCGCCTGGGCCCCACACCATATGCCACAAAACAGGTAGGGAAGTTACATGTTAATATCACAACACAATCACATCGTAACTCAGAGCATGCTAGCGGAAGATTTAACAATAAACTCGAACTCCAACCATGAATGTCCTCAAGTCCAAATATAAGGCGCGGGTCGGTTTCACCTTTCATGTTCGGCACGAGGCCTTTCAAGAGCTCATCAAGCTCATAATAGCCATAATGTCCACCAAGGATTGGCTTCACAATAACCACAATGTCCACCACGGGATTGGCTTTACACTAGCCACTATGTCCGCCGCGGGACTGACTTCACAATCAACAAGGGGAGTTAATGTTAGCGTCCTTCACGATTGTTTAACGGGTTCCGCAGAACTCACTTTCTGCACCCAACTCCACCCAAACTCTGCAGCATCCTGCAGTGCCAGAAAACTGGTCTTGCCATAACACACAGCATAAGCATCACAAGGGTATTTTCCTGGACTACCACTCCAGTACTTCCTGCTACTGCCCTTCACAGGTCCAACTCATCGACTCCACAAACTACACGTTTAACCACAGAGTCTTCTCCGGTGTGCACATTAAACATCACCAATCCAGACCAATCTGTCTAGATGGGCTTCACATAGCATGCATATTCCATACTACACATTTCTGGATCTATATGTAAGACTATTGGGGATTCCAAGAATCAACTTAAGGAAATCCCTTCACAATCCACCCTCTGGTGGGGGAAATCCAGCACATGCCAAAAAGAAGGACTTCATGTCCAAGAAGGAAGATCGTTACCCTTGACGACCTCTTCAGAGCCATGAAATTCTAGTAAGTTGGAAAGCACCGCAACGACCTTGCTTCCACAAATCTGGCCTCGGACCTTAGTTCGGAACTCTAAAGCTCCACCGGTAGCTGGCTCCCTTCTCCTCCTCCTCCTCCCCCTCCTCATCCTCCTTGCTCTCCCTTCTCTCTAGCTCGTTTAGAAAGATAATGGATAAAGGTAAAACGAGACTTCTCTTCTCACTTTCGGCCTTAAAGCAGCAAGGAGAAACCTGAGTCATTAGATCCCAGAGAAAGGAAACGAACGGCTACAAATTTCCCGAAAATGGCTATTTTGGATCTGACATGCCCTGTGACACGCCCGTGTCACAGGCCGTGTCCCTTAAGCAACGCACGAACTGCCTTCTCCAGAACAGGACACGGTCATGTGATATGCCCGTGTCACATGGCTGATATGCCCGTGTCTAGCTCTCGAGACCCACTCGAGACCTACTCGAGACAATCACTCGAGTAGTTCGGCAGGACGCTCCCGTGTCACATGGCTGACACGCCCGTGTCTAGCACTCGAGACCCACTCGAGACCTACTCGGGACAATCACTCGAGTAGTTGGGCGGGACACGCCTATGTCACATGGCTGACACGCCTGTGTCTAGCTCTCGAGACCCACTCGAGACCTACTCGAGACAATCACTCGAGTAGTTGGGCAGGACACACCCGTGTCATAGGGCGTGTCCCCTCTCGAGAACTTCGTCGAGTGCATTTCGTCGAGCACTCGACAGACTGCTCAACTGAGCAGGACACGGCATGTGATACGCCCGTGTCCCAGGCCGTGTCGGCCAGCCTGAACCCAAATTTGGGATTTGGGTGTTACAACATGACCCCAATAAGACTTGGGAATATGCATTTGAGTGAGAAGACTACGAGTCACATCCAAAAGATGGTGATTCTTTCGTTCAGCAACATCAATCTGTTGCGACGTGCAAGGATAAGTAGTCTGATGAACAATGTCATGATCCATACAAAACGATGTAAATTGATGACTAAGATACTCCTTAGAATTATCAGATCGAAGAATTTTAATAAGTGTCTAACTGTGTACGAATCACATTATAAAACGTAGTGAAAATAGAAAAATTCTCAGAGCGTTCGTGGAGCAAATACAACCACATACAACGAGAAAAATCATCAATAAAAGTCACAAGATATAAACTACCCCTACCAACAGTCTGTGTAGGATCAGGGCCTCATATATCTGAATGTACAATTTCAAAAGGACGAGAAGAACTACGTCCATTCTTAGTAGGAAAAGTAGATCTGTGATATTTTTCAAATTGACAAGCCTTACAATGAAGAGAAGAGTCTCCCTGAGGTAAATCAGGCAGAAGTTGATAAAGAATCTGAGGAGGAGGATGTATAAGCCGAAGATGCCACTAAAACAAAAGAGAGGAGGCAGAAAAAGCAGAATAAGTATCAAGGTAGAACAAGCCGCCGATTTCAGTCCCATTAGCAATTAGCTCCTTGGATTGAGGAACCTAAAAAGCACAAGTAGAAGTAGTAAAAATAGCTTCACAGTGCAACTGTTTGTAAAGGGCAGTCATAGAAAGAATATTGCACAGAAAGTTCGAGACATAGAGTGTCCTGAAGCTGAAGAGAATGAGTAACATGCACTGTGTCGGACCCATGAACCGGGGACGGAGAACCATCAGCAATAAGAACCAGAGGTAACCGGTTACTTTTTTCAAGAGAGGAGAAAAGTCGAGAATTCCCCGTCATATGATTAGTAGCACCAGAATTAATGAGCAACCTACTCGTAGTAGCTAACTGAGTAGCACCAGAAGTAGCAAGGGAAGAAGTAGACTTCTTGGCGGAATCAACAGAAGTAGGATGAAGGTGAGGATGTTTGGCCCAGCAACGATCAACCAAGTGACCAATTTTTCCATAATGAGAGCAGAGAAACTTAGAATATCCACGACCTCCAATACGGCCACCTAGACCACCAGAGTTGTCATGACGTGCAGGATGAGCAACAATATCAAGAGAAGGAGAGGGAAGCAAAGGACGCTGAAGCAGAGTTGTAACAACGAAAATGCGAACAGCAGTAACATCCGGAGTTGGACTATCCACCTCTCCTAGAATCTGTTGACCAATCATGTCATACAAGTCAGGAAGATGAAGCAGGTAGCAAACGACAATAAGCTCTTGAAAGTGTTCATGTTGCTCAGCAAGATCAACATAAAAAGGACAATGCTGAAGAAGTTCAGCCTCAAGACTCTGGACCTCCTGATAAGCAGCAGCATGAGTAATAACAGGGCGAGCAAAGAGATTCGCATATAAAGTATAGATGCGCCAAGTCTGAGCCCCCTCGGAATATAAAGCAACAAGATGATTCTATGCAGTTTTAACCGTTTGGTCGTGTATAATGACAGGAAGACACTCATAAGACAAACTGTTGGCTAAACAAGTGCGAACCAAGGCATCGACAACATCCCAATCATCATAAGTGGCTGAGTCAACAGGAGGAGGATTATCGGTCAAATGAGAGCGCTTATGCTGAGAGCGCAAAAGGAAAATAAAAGATACACTCCAGTTCGGGTAATTTACACCGGTAAGCTTGGATGAAGTACCCAAATTACCATAAGTAGAAGTAGAAGTAGAAGAAAGAGAGAGTGGAGCAGAGAAAGTAGCAGAAGAAGACGGAGTGTCCATGTAGAAAAGCAGCAAGCCGCACGGTTAACCAAACAAACCGTGCGAACAAGAGGAGAGACCGCACGGTTTCGGTGTCAACACACCAGCAGCAGGAAAGACACCACGACCAAAATGCGGAACCCGAAACAGAGAAGAGAACTCGCGCGACCAGAAAAGCACGCAAGAATCAATTTGCAAATAGAGAGACCAGCAAGGAAGGGAGGGGAGAAGCCAGAAGAAGGGAGGGAAAGAAGACGAAAGAAAAGGTCGCACGGTTACAAAAAACAAATTGCTATCAATTAGGAGCAAAAGATCGGTTCGCTCTGATATCAAGTAAGAAATGAGCGAGAAAGCAAACAAAAGGTAAATAAATCGCAAATTTTATTGCTCCAAAAAGATAATTATTATATAGGTATGTCCTCTTATTTATAGAAAACGGTTGAGATGAGAGAATACAACAATCGATGTGAGACTAAATACAAGTCGGGCGGCCTATGCGGTTTGTCATGGTTAAACCACACACTATACAAAGAACAATTGTACACCAGGCCACAACTAAGGAAAAACCGTCACAAAGCTATTGAAGACTGTCAGTCCAGGCTGCCAGACCGCAACTGTGGGTTGCCACCAGATCGCAGTTACAGCTAACCATCAGATCACTGATGCGGCTTTATCCAGACCGCTGTGGTTTCACTAGATCGCTGCGGCTTAACTCTAGACCACTGTTGCGGCTTCCTGCAAGACTGTTGCATCTTAACTTCAGACCACTGTTGCGGCTTCCTGCCAGACCACTGCTGCAGCTAACATCCAATGCACCGCTACAGCCTCAAACCATCCCGCTGGAGATGCTACCAAATAGTCTGCTGAGCCAAACCGCTAGACTGCCGACTAGACAAGCCGCAACGACTAGTTCTGCTAACCACCCGAACTATGATTACAACATAATTTTTGGGTCAAATTTTTCATATTTATAAATTACTATCTATAGGTCATATCTTTTTCTCACGAGTAGTGATTGATAATGAAGAAACATCTATGTCAACCTTTTGAGCCAATACCGAAGACAAAGTGGGGAAATTCGCGTCAAAATGATGAAATTAACGTCAAATTGTTGGAATGCAGTCGTTGACATAAACTCAAAAGGTTGTCGAAAAAGTTCCTTTCTTGTCAGATCTTGCTTAAGAAAAAAAATATCAATTACTAAATTTTAAGGTTAGTATGCATATAGTAATTTATAAATATGAAAAAAATCGGTCTACGGATAGACAGTTATGATTTGCAAATAACAACTATTTTATTAAATTCAAAATTTAAAAGGAAGAAATTCTATCTCTAATCGCAGCCCTCCCACCGCCTCTTTCCCAATCATATTGTCACGGACTTGTCACCTCCTCTTGCACAATCTGGGTGGTGATGAAGAAAGAGTGAAGAAACAACTCGAGTGAAAAGCTCACAAGTGAGAAAACTCGATGAACTCTATTGCTTGTCCAAAATTTGGATTCTAACTTAGATGATTTATAATTAAAGGAACATCCCCTTTTATAGGCCTTATGGAGATTTTTCTCCAAAATATAGAAGGATCTAGAATGCCTATTTTTTAGACTATTTTATACATCTCTAATATTTGCAAAATACATGAATCGTCCAACTTATTTTAGAATGTTCTCTTGAAACAACCCTAGAATACTCCATTTTCATGTCCATCTTATGTACAAGATTTCAGATTTCTCTAGCATCCTCTGTAGGCTTAACACCAAAGATAAAGGTTCATGATATCTTCAAGATTTCTCCTCAGTGTTCTGGAGACTTCCATATCTATTTGCATCATAGAGTATCATGGCTACGTTTTAGTTTTCTTCTTGTCATGCTCCTCTTGTGTATGATCATCTTGGGTATGGAGCCATACTTGTGTCAAGGGCTCCTACATCCAAGTCTTCGACCTCTTTGATTTTCTATCACCTCAACATGTGACTTACCGTGTCATTTGCACATGAAATCATGGTCACGATTGTGCATTTAACTTGTAGCCTGTGACATTTTCTCACACCATTCTTGTGATGTCCACGTCATGACAATACATAAGGTAGAAGTGGTGTTCGAAACTTTGTTGACGAGAATATCTTGCCACCAATCATCCATCGTTGTTTGGTAGTCTTCAGCTCCATCAAATAGTGTTGTTGACTCAGCGTTGAGTAGCAACTTCTCCGCATCTTCAAAAATCACAAATTCACATGGTGTGGACTCTGCGTTTTTCTTTGGATTAACCTCAAGCCAATTCTCAATGTGATCTTTGCTCCCTTAGATATCGGGCTCCGTTTCTTCGTGCTTTATATTGATCGTTGTACATAGTTCCCTTATGTGAGCATTGCCTCTATGGTTCTTGGACCTCTCTATCCCCAATTGCTCATCTTTGAACTTCTTGATTGGATCCTCTAAATCAGCTTCGCCCCCTTTGCATTTGGACTTCACGTTCTTAATTGGCTTCTCCTTGATCCATATGATTCGTTCCTCCTTATGAGCTTCTATATCTTGAAACTCAGGGTCTTTGTCCACATCCTGCTCCACGTTCTTAATTGGCTTCTTCCTATGTGGAAGTGTTGTCCTTGAGGCAAATCAACTTCACATATTGCTTTGACTTAGTGAGGGGGTTCAATTAGGAGGGCCTTGAATCCATGCATGATTGGACAACTTCCCAAATCATGGTCTCCTTTGCAAGAGATGCATGCACGCAATGGGCAATTCATCGATTTGTGACTCACCTTGCATGGAAAGCAACAACCTGTTGGCATCCCCATCGTTTTATCCTTTGAGGTTGCTAAGACAATATGTTCCCCTTTCTTAACTGCATCGACAACCTGCATAGCCGATAGTTGTTTTGTCTCGCTACTTCTCGACTACCCATCTACCGTGGGAGACATGCAAGTTACTCCTTTTTCATGTTGCACACCGAGCTATAATTTGGCATGATGATTGTATTTACTGTGTCAAATAAGTCCATGCACAACATGATCTTATGATCATCCATCATCGTGGTTTATAAGTCCACCTATCCTATCCACATTCCCAGGCGAAGCTCCAGGCCACAAGCCACTCCAAATAGCTGTAACATCCCAATTTAAATTAGGCCCCCTGAGTGGCAGGTGTCACCGCAAATTGGTTGAGACTAGAAAGTGTGACCGGGTATTAAGAAAACAAAACGATATCGGACTTAACAAAACGATTTTCTACTTGACAGCAGTCTTCCGTTCCATTTTTAGGCACCCTCCGTTTGGATTCACATCTCAGGATCAGCATGAAAGTTGTAGCCATTGGAAATACCTTTCCAAAGTCGTACCTTTTCTGAAAAGTTCTGCAGCTCTTAGAAATCCAATTTTAGTAAATAGTGTCATAAAACGAGGTAATCTCGGTTTTGTCTATTCCTCTCAAAATGTTATCCGGATGGAGATGAAATTTTGTGCGTACTTTAGATATATGATAACAAACTACTCCTAAAAGTTTTTAAATTTTTGGTAACATTTCTCTATAATTCTGATATAATTATTTGAACGTTATTAATGGAATTAAAGTTCCAAGTGTTCTTGTGTTCTCTTTTGTCGTGTCATGCATCACGACCTTCCTTTTGTGCCCATAAATGTACCCATGCCTTTGCCCATGCCTATATTCATGTCTTACCTTTCGTATTTCAAGGCTAGTGTTGACATTTTGGTCATATAAGAAGGTGACAAGTGGTGCTTGTCATTCAAAGGTATGGGAAAGAGTTTCTCATCACCTGTTACCTATAATCCTGAAGGGTAAAACTTCTTCTACATGAGACCTTGCTCATTTCTTTTTCACCACTCAAAAGTTGAGACCGACAATATTCTTGGAAGAACAAGCTTGAAAGAAGGATTCAGAGCTTAGTAGGTCGCCACCATGCCGCCGAGAAGACAAACTCGATCCATGGACGTAAATCAGGTGTCTTTCTCCCCTCTCCCTTGGTGCTTTATCTTTAAATAAAAAATTATGAGAGATATTGGGCTCAAGAGTGCTTGATTGATGAGTTCTATAAAGTTTCATAGGAAGCAACCATGCAAGAACTTCCGTCCTAGGACGTCGTTCGACGCAAAAATAACTTCAATCATCTCATCTTTTCAATATGATGAGATAAGACTTGATCTCGTGAAGATTGGAATCCTATTGAGGGAGTATTGGGAGAGAGAAGGATTGGTTTATCCTCACCGTCAGCTAGAGAAAGAAGATGAATAGCTTCTGTTACATCTGCTTTAAGATCTGTGAAAGATATGCTATTTATTTAATAACAAAATCTGTTTTATGTGCGCAACAGAGTTCCAGTCACTTTTAGGCATGATTTAGCTAGATTTAGGTCTTGGGCTTAATATGAAAGTTGTATCCCTCGAAAAATCCTTTAAAATAAGTGGTTGCACGATTTCTGGGGGGACTGTAGCTCCCTAAATCTAATTCAAAAATATTGGGTCAAAATTAGTTATGACTTGGGTGATACACGGGTTCTGTCTAAATTTATATAATCATGTCCAAACTCATTTCAAGTTATGATGCACTTAGATCCGAACCTCGGGCTCTACATGAAAGTTGTAGCTCTTTGAGAGACCTTTTCAGATAGGGGTTAAACATTATTTTGGTGGTCTGTTGCATCCAGAAATCTTGTTTCACCGAACTGTGTCGCAAACGTAAAGATTTCGTTAAATTTTGGATTTCTCCCACAATACTCATTGGATGTTTATGAAATTTGATAGATATGTTCTCGATAACAATTTACCCATCTATGTTAAGATTTATAAATTTTTGAGGTGTATTTGTTGTGATTTTGTTAATCCTATCATATGTGTTTGGCGTGTCGTAATTATTTGTTGTGGAGACAGTTGAGGCTGAAACTTGATGGAAATGTTCAAAATAATAACTACTAGCTATAATTCAAGTTCCAGAGGTTTGGGTTTTGTAATGATGTCTGATTAAACATTTCGTCATAAATTATTACGAGGAAAAAATAGTTTTGGATTTCGATTATAATCAATGCTATAATATTGTGTTAGTCTGATGGTGATGACGACATACAAAATGTTAGGATGTCTTATGCTAATGATCTCATCATGTTGTTAGATATATAAGTAGTCATATAGGATCTTAGAGAGTAATTCCATGACTTATAAATTTCATTATGTTAGTGTACAACCCCGTGTTCGTCGAGTGGGTCCACCAGGTCGGGTGAGCGAGCCAGAGCAACCGGCCCGCGTCAGAACAGCAGGCGGGCGAATCCGGACGACCGGCTCTCTCTCGCCAAAGCTAGATGGGCGCGCTGCGCGAGCCAGCCCATCCAGCCCGCTCTCGCATAGGTGACCTCGTCGCCAGCCTGCCTCAGAATAAGGGCTGGCGGGCCACCACGACCCGGCTCGCGCTCGCCTAAGGACAGAAGGTGAGCTGCGGGAGCCAGGTCGCGTCCGTCCCAGCAGGTTGGCGAGTTGAAGCGAGCCGACCTCGTATCTTGAAAACACGCCATGTGGGGTCTAGAGGCAAAATTACCTAGATTTCCATGCCGAGGGTGCAAATATCTTACCATAACAACGAAGTCACGTTGTTGTCAGGCCAACCTGGACTGCACATAACTGTTTGGAACAACGTAGGTTAGCTATTTGCAGACCGTTTTCAGAAGTCAATTTGTTTGGTACCTCAGAAGGCATGTTCACTTGTTCCTTGTTATTCTAGCACTTTCTGAGGTTGCCTTAGCTCGACATTTGACTAAGGAGGGGAAGCGCTCTAAGATCTTCTGGGTGTGTGGTGGGACCTCCACGTCGAGCCCTTGGGTCAGTTCTCTTATCTTTTCTTTGGTTATTTGGCTTGCAGGAGAGAAGTGAGTGTGCGATCACCCCTTCCCCAAGGGTGAACTCCATAGAGGCCGAATTCTCGGCTTCAACTGTTAGAGTTATGACAAATCACTATGGGTAGCAGTGATGGCATGCTATAGATTGTAGTATATGATTATATCCAGTTGTTGAAACCGAAAAACGGTCTCCTGTGGAGTTCACCCTTGGGGAAGGGGTGATCGCACACCTACTTCGCTCCTGCAAGCAAAACAACAAGGGAAACAAGAAAGAACTGACCCAAGGGCTCGGCGGGGAGGACCCACCACACACCCGGAAGACCTAAGAGTGCTTCCCCTCCTTAGCCAAAGACCGAGCTAAGGTATCCTTATAAAGCGCTTGAGAGATGGAGTAAGAGGGCACTGGAAGTATGCTTTCTGAGGTACCCATTGGGTCCTATTTATAGATTTCAGAATTTGAACTGCCAATAACCAAACTGAACTGGCCTGAAGTTACCAAAATACCCTTGGCTGGGTCTGCCAATAGCCAAACTCCGATGTTTTGAATGGCTATGGGCCGAGCAGCGGGGGTAAAACAGTAAAAAGTACCTCATAGACCTGGGCAAGCTGAGGAGCTCGGCCACCCCTGAAGATCCGGCTCGCCTGCTATTGCCGAGCTCCTTTACGTGAGCGCGAGCTGGGACGGCGAGCTCGCCCATCGGTCGGCCTCAGCCCGACGAATCTTGACTTAGCTCGACGAATGCCGAGCTCGCGGTCGACGAATACCGAGCTCGAGCTCGGGTTTCTCTGCCGAGCTCGCCTGGGGCCTGGGTGGTCTGAGCTGACCGGTCTGGTTCCTTGTTCACCCCACTCGCCGGATACGGGGTTGTACACCAGTGGTATTATGTTAAGGACCCGGTTGGTAGGTCCTTGGGTGCTAATTAGCACCGGGTTAGCTTATAAAACAATGATTTGGGTAAGGGCTTGGTTGAAGTCCTTGAGTGTCTGTTAGCACAGCTTGAACATGGAAATTACTTGTGTTTGTGGTTGACACATGATTGCATAATGATCCCAGTGAGAGGATTACTTGTGGAGGGTCTACGAGCTTGTCGGTCATCACACCGACAGAAGCTGACAGATAAACTCAGGACGGTTGGGCTGGGCTCTTTGGTGCATACTTCCCAAAGACCCCTTTTGTATCTTTTTAAGTCTCAGATGATCGAACAAGTACGCAAGGCTCCACTGTTTGGTTCTTAACATTGAGGCGCACATGAGGCTTATGTCCAATAGTGTGTATACCCCTCTAGTAGTGGAGATTCCTGCTCTACTATCTCTATCTGGCCACGACGGTAGGTACCCGAGTTGTTCACTACCCTCAGAAATTGGAAACTAAAGTCTATGTAGACATAACAAGTCAGAGGGTTTGAGTAATATGGGTGAGTCATCATACATTCATTGCATTGCATTGCACCGTATAAGACCCCCATTATATAAATTAGTATTGACTCTTTTATATGATGAGTTATATTCTAGTTTAGCAATCCTTAACTTATAAATATGTATGAACATTTTTATAAGTTAAGTTCAATTCAGTTTTTTACCTTTCTGCTTATTACACTGTTAGCATTTTGAAGTAGCCTCTGGACATTTGTACTCTGATATTTGCAGAAGCTTTTTCCACTTTCTATTTTCACACACACACACGCGCACACACATATACATATATTGTGAACTCTATATTTTTGTGCATCATGGACTTTTGTCGTTTCTTTTATTGATGGGTTTATAGTGCGATTATTGATATTTAGTAGGCAGAGTGGGTGTCATGTGGCGCAAGTTAACCTGTGTGTTGGCACTACCGTAAACCGGCTGTTTTTGGCAAAGGACTCCCCTCAACCGTGTTTTGTGTTCCGGGAGGGGGGTATTGCAATAGCAGTCTCATTTTTTTTACGGTCTTGAGTCATTCATCATTGTTTGTCATATGAATACCAAGCCTTCGTGCTTCTTACTATGTTATAAAGTTGTGTTTTGGACCCGTATCTACTAAAACTTTGATTGACTTACTGTTGATCATGATTTTGATATTCATAAGTCCTTTACTTGTTGCCTTCTTTGATGGTTTTACATTCAAAGCATTTAGAAGTTGTGAAGAGCAAATTTGGTTTGTACCTTCACCATCCTCGCACTCCACTAAATACTTCTCTTGTAGTGTTGAATGCAAGTTTTGGGCACTTATTCATTACGTGTGGTCTATTGCAACTGTAGCATCCCCATTTTGGCATAAAACCCCTATTTGCGCTACCCATCTCCCTTCCATGATACATGAAAGTGTGATCTCTTCTATGAGGTCTCCGTGGCCTCTGTCTTTTTACCCCACCTTTGGTGTGGTCATCCTTATAGCCCTTTTGGTTGGAGTATCTACTTATGGTCTTTTAAACGGTCATTGCATCGGCAACAACAATTACTTCATCAAGTGTCTTTGCTTCTCACCAATGCACTTCTTGGTTCACCCAATTTTGAAGACCATCTTTGAAGTCAAATAGTTGGCCATCGTCAAACATACCTAATACCATCAACATCAATGTTTGGAACTCATTTACATACTATGCAAATGAATCTCTTTTGTTTTAATTTCTTCAACTTCTTCCTTGCCTCATTTATAACATTCTTTGTGTAAAACTGTCCCTTGAGTTCAATTTTGAACTCCTCCCAGGTTTCCAAGTTGCATGCCCCCTTCTTAATATTTATAAGCATTGGTACTACCAAAGAGATGTAATATCTGAAAGATAGTAACATGCATTTTTTACCTTCAACATTTCATCAGTGAGATTCCTCCCATCAAAGTAGACTTCCCAGGATTTCACCCATCCTGGTACTACTCCAGCCCGAGCACGCTTAACTATAAAGTTTTTGCACTTCTCATCACCAATTGAGCTGCATTTTTTTGTGACGACCCAATGCCGACCCACTCTTGACCACACAAGGATCACTGTGGCCTCACTGGCATCATCTGGGCTGCAGTCCAAGCGCCCAACCCATCTCCATCAACAGGCGGGTTGTTGGTGGCCATAGCCTCCCTTTGATGAGGCGAACTCGACAGTCAAACGCGCAACACGAGGACTTCTCAGGAGGTCACCCATCCCGAGATTACTCCAGCCCAAGCATGCTTAACTATGGAGTTGATGGAGAGGGTGACTTCCTGGGATGGAGTAATCTTGGGATTGGTGACCTCCTAGGAAGTCCCTGTGTCGCGCGCTTGACTGTCGAGTTTGCCTCATCAAATGCAAGTTGTGGCCACCAACAACTCGTCTGTTAATGGAGAGGGGTTGAGTGCTTGGGCTGCAGCCCGGACGATGTCAGTGAGGTCACAGTGATCCTTGTGTGGTACAGAGTGGGTCGACGCTGGGTCATCACACTCCCAGTCATGCTCATTCATGCTTGAGTTGCCTATTTCACGAGACATCTAATCTTCACGTGCACCAACCAAGTACTTGAGTCAACTCGACTCTGATATTAATTATCACAGACTTGTCTCTCTTCAAGCTCCCGTTCGGCCTTAACTCTTCGTTGCCACTCCACATAGCCTAGCTAAGTCAGCTTCCTCTTGTGTGATCTGGGTAGTGACGAAGCAAGAGTGGATAAACAAACCAAAAGCTCGCAAGTGAGAAAACTAAAAGAACTATATTGCTCGTCCAAAACTTGTCGTCTAACTTAGATTATTTACAAATAGGGGTTCATCCCTTTTTATAGGCCCCAAAGAGATGTACCCTTAAGGTATGAAAGGATCTAGCCCCGTTTGAGATGACTTTTTTTCTCCTTTTCATTTGCTGTAAAATGACATTGTTCATAATATTGTGCTTATTTTCTCTATCAGTGGAAAACACAGCTAATCCAAAAGGAGTTACTTTGCCTTTTTAGAAAGTCAATCGCCCCTAAGACAAACACTATATTATGGACGATAGTGTTTCTAGTAAATGAAAAGGAAAAAAACCCCTCCCAAACAGAGCCCTAGAATGTCTACTTTTTAAACTATTTTATATATCTTAGTATTTATAATATACATGATTCATCAACATTTTTCTAGAATGTTCTTTTGAGAAAACCCTAGAATACTCCATCATCCTCGTGCTCATCTTATGTATAAGACTTCTGATTTCTCTAAAATCTTCTTGAGGCTTAACCCAAAAATAATGGTCCATGATATCTTTAAGATTTCTCTCTAGTGTTCTGGAGACTTACACATCTTTTTGCATCATAGAGTATCATCTCTACGTTTAAGTTTTCTTCTTACCACGCTCATGTTGTGCATGACCTTCTTGAGTATGGAGCCATACTTGTGTCAAGGGATCCCACACCCAAACTTCGACCTCTTTGATGCTTTATCACCTTAGCACGCGGCTTATTGCAACATCTGTGCATGCATGAAATCACAATCATGTTCGTGCATTGAACTAGCAGCCCGTGATATTGTGTTTCTCTCCATCAACAATAACAACACTCAAGCTCTTTATCCCACTAAAATGGGGTCGGCTATCTAGATCCTTTGTCACCATTGTTCCCTATCTTTAGTCATAATCTTATTAATGTCTAAGTACATCATGTCTTTTCTTATAACTTCATTCCAGATCTTTATTGGTCCACCCCTCCCCTATTTAACATGCATGGCTACTGAACTCTCATAATGCCTAGCATGTGCTATGAATGGTCACTTTTGTATGTGTCCAAACCATATTAGTTGAGTTTCTTGTATCTCACTCCCGACTTATCCCTGATACATTCATTCCTAATTTTATTCAGTCTAGCGCGTGTCACACATCCAACGAAGCATTCTCAGCTCAGCAACTACCATTTTTCTGCTCATGTGCACCCAAAAAATATCAATTTGATCAAAATTGTTGGGATTCAAACATGTGACCTGCTGCATCTAACCCACCACCCTTAAAAAGTGACTCGTGTTTATCACCCCACAAATTAAATATATTTGTTGTTATTTTGAAATTTGAATGAGAAATTTTTATGGGCTACGAATATCAAAATGGAATACAAGTAGCAATTTAGGAGTTGTGTAGCAAAAGACTGCGTATAAAACAACACTCAAGCATTTATCCCACTATAGTGGGGTCGGCTACATGAATCCTTTGTCGTCATTGTGCACCATCTTTTGCCATAATCTTACTGATGCTTAAGTACATCATGTTTTTCATTATAGTTTCATTCCAAGTCTTTATTAGTCTATCCCTCCCTCGTTTTAACATGCCTAGTGACTAAACTCTCACAGTGCCTAACAGGTGACTCTAATGGTCTGTAACGCCCCGGATTTTTGATGTTTACTTTAATTCCTCTAGTGACGTATTTTTGACGTCAGAGCGTTATGTTGACGCGTAGTTGACTGGTACCGTTACTGGAGCGTGACTTTTGCTCATTCTTATCCAATGTTTTGGATTAGATTATTAGCTTGGCTAATTTCTAGTGTGTTTTTGAGATTTCTCTTGTGAGTCAGGTTTGTTTTGGAACTCGGTGGAACCTTTTTGAGATATTTGGTGTTTTGGGCTTCAGGGAGTTTTTACCCGAGTTTGGTTTGTTGAATCTTAATTTCTACTTCGTCGTTGGATTCATAGGATCAATATTTAGTTTCGGTGCGATTTTTGTAAAAATCTGAGTTGATTCAAATATTTGGGTTATTTTGACGTTTCATTATTAACAATTATGTGTATATTATATAATTCACTATCTTAATATGATATTATATTATGATATTATAATATGATATTATATTATATCATATTTAGTCTCGGTACCCGAGTTTCATTATTATATTATATCATATATGTATTTATAATAGACTTGTCTAATAGATTATAATGTAAATAATATATAATATATTATACAGGTAATATTATACTATTCACTATCTTCTTCCCCAAGCTATCAGACCAAGAATGCGGAACAGGTGACTCTAATGGTCTGTAACGCCCCGGATTTTTGATGTTTACTTTAATTCCTCTAGTGATGTATTTTTGACGTCAGAGCGTTATGTTGACACGTAGTTGACTGGTACCGTTACTGGAGCGTGACTTTTGCTCATTCTTATCCAATGTTTTGGATTAGATTATTAGCTTGGCTAATTTCTAGTGTGTTTTTGAGATTTCTCTTGTGAGTCAGGTTTGTTTTGGAACTCGGTGGAACCTTTTTGAGATATTTGGTGTTTTGGGCTTCAGGGAGTTTTTACCCGAGTTTGGTTTGTTGAATCTTAATTTCTACTTCGCCGTTGGATTCATAGGATCAATATTTAGTTTCGGTGCGATTTTTGTAAAAATCTGAGTTGATTCAAATATTTGGGTTATTTTGACGTTTCATTATTAACAATTATGTGTATATTATATAATTCACTATCTTAATATGATATTATATTATGATATTATAATATGATATTATATTATATCATATTTAGTCTCGGTACCCGAGTTTCATTATTATATTATATCATATATGTATTTATAATAGACTTGTCTAATAGATTATAATGTAAATAATATATAATATATTATACAGGTAATATTATACTATTCACTATCTTCTTCCTCAAGCTATCAGACCAAGAATGCGGAAGAGAGGAGACGACGAGTTTCGCAAGGCTTTCAGCCACCGCTTGTAGGAGTACCGATGCTCGAAATCGTCGACAGAGGGTAGATCTAGAAAGCTCTCGCCGAGATCTACGCGTTGGTGGTAGGTAATTTTGTTTTCTTGGACTTTTGGCGTTATGGTTTTTTACCTTGACTATCGTTTGCCCTGTAAAGTTTCGGGAATCATTGTCTAAGAGTTCTTGCTGCAGATCCTTGAAGCGGAGCGCTCGTGAGGCCAGATTTTTTTAAGATCTTGAGACAAGTGGTGATTTACACCATTGTCAAGCCTTTTATTAAGTTCCTTATGTTAGGGTGTGGTTCCCATACGAGTCGGTAAAAAACACCGGGCACGCTTGTAGCTGCTCGTGATGTTACAAGTTTATGTTTGGAGGCCGGAGCGATGTTGGAGCTGCCTGGGCTCAGGGTTCGTCGAGCAGCGCTCCATAAACGAGCTGAAATGAGCACAATTCGGAGTTAGGTGGCACCTACCACCAAATTAGGTAGCACCTACCACCAAATTAGGTGTTAGGTAACACCTACCACCAGTTTTGGAGTTAGATAGCATTTCTTTGGGGCCTATAAATGGAAGCCAATTCCAAGGCCAAAGACATTCATTCCAAGAGAAATTTGAGTGGAGGAAGATCAAGAGAAGATCTTGGAGAAGAGTATCGAGGATCGGATCGTCGGATTCTAAAGAAGAAGGGGCTTTGTGTAGCCTTTCTCTTTTGCGGCATTCGGAACGGATTTTTCAATCCGTTGGGTAATGGTTTTTTGTTTTCTCGCTTGTTTTTCCCTTGTCAATCCTTGTGTGGTTGTGGGAGAAGAGATTTATGATTTTGCAGCAAGGTGAGATTTTGTATTCCTTTGTGGAACTGGTACCTTGTGTAGGTGGTGGTGATCCGTTGTGGATCGGTGGTGGAAATTGTGTCTTGTGTATGTGGCAGTGGTGAAAGCCCTGTAATTTATTGTGCGTGATTTTTTCACGCCTTATAGTGGAGGCTTTCAAGGGTGGACGCTGATAGTCCCGTGGTTTTCACCCTATTGGGTTTCCACGTTAAAAATTATTGTGTCACTTTATTATTGTTGTGCTTGTATTTGTCTTGCTTGTAAATCCACTACAGGTGCCCTGGCCGGGATCGTGCTATTTTTCCCAATAAGTAGTATCAGAGCCAGGTTGCTGGTCAGTAGTCAGAACAGGGCCGATACTGGGCTGACCTTTTATGATTTCGAGACGAGGTGGTTGTATTCTCAGGTTTGGCATTGAGTGCGGTAGTTTACGACCATTGGTCCTCTGACTATCCTCTTCAGTGACTTATCGTGAGAGAGTCGCGCTCAGAGAACTGTGGTCAGTCCGGCCAGTTGGTTTAGCAAGATGGAATTGATAAAAAACAGATGGTCAAGTTAAATGGAGCAAATTATCATCAGTGGCACTTGCTTATGGAGGATCTCATCTACGTCAAGGGCTGGCATGCCCCTATCTTCGAAGAGATGCCGAAGGATATGGATCCGGCTAAATGGCAGGTGTAGCACCGAAAGCTCTGTGGTTTCATTAGACGGTTCGTGAAGCCGAACGTCTACAACCACGTGGCTAGCATCACGGATACGAAGGAGGTGTGGAGAACTCTGGATACGTTGTATGCCAAAAGCACTGGCATCAACAAGCTGGCTTTGCTGACGAAGCTTGGAGAGTTCCGCTACCGGGAAGGCTCACCGATCATGGATCATGTCAATGAGTTCCAAGGAATCATTGATCAGTTGACGACGATGAAGGTGACATTTGAGGATGAGGTCAATACGCTGTGGCTGTTGAAGTCCCTTTCAGACTCTTGGGAGATTGTCAGGATTGTACTGATCAATTCTTCACCCCAGGGGATTATCACCATGGAGATCGCCAAGAGTGGGATCTTGAACGAAGAGGTGAGATGGAAGTCTCAAGGGACGTCAGGCTCCTCATCACGAGCTGATGTTCTGTTTACGGAATCCAGGGGGAGAGGCAGGAGCAAGAGTCGAGGACGGAAGGAGGAAAGAAGCCAGAGCAGAGGGAAGTCACGTTCACGATATCAGAATGTGGAGTGTCATTTCTGCCACAAGAAGGGACACATCAAGAAGTTCTGTTATGCTTGGAAGAATGAGCAGAAGAAGGGTGTGGAGACTGAGGCCAAGGAGGAGAGCCACACTGCTGCGGTTGTCTCCAGTGATGAGGACGATGTTGTCATTATCGGTGATGAAATCACGGCAGCGCTCCCCTATGACGACAGGAGATGGATTGTAGATTCAGGTGCTTCTGCGCACGTCTCCCACAATCGGGAGCTATTTGCCACGTACACCACCCATGAATGCGGGGTGTTACGAATGGGCAACAGGAATACGTCCAAGGTGCTGGGACGTGGAGACGTGCATCTGAAGACGAGCACTGGAGTGTTGCTGATTTTGCGGGACGTGCGACACGTGTCCGATATTCGTTTCAACCTACTTTCCGTGGGGAAGCTTGGAGATGAAGGACATGTAAGTGTCTTTGGTGGTGATTTCTGGAAGCTAGTTCGAGGATCGCTGGTTATGGCCAAGGTCTATAGGGAGTCCGACCTTTATTACATGGAGGGGAGGCCTGAAGATCCACATGCGAACTCCGTGAGAGATGAGAGATCCATTTCCCTGTGGCACAGGAGACTGTCTTATATTAACCAGAAGGGCTTGGACTGCCTACAGAAGAAGAAGCTACTCAGTGACCTATCGGCCGATCACTTGGAGAGGTGTGAGCACTGTATGGCGGGGAAGCAAAATCGGGTTTCATTCCGTCGTCATCAGTCCACCAGGAGATCTGAGCCATTGGAGCTCGTACACACAGACGTCTGCGAGCCTATGAAGGTCCCAACGTGAGGGGGAGCTCAGTATTTTGTGACCTTTATTGATGACTGGTCGAGGAAGGTTTGGGTTTATCCGTTGAAGACCAAAGACCAGGTACTTGAAACCTTCAGAAGGTTCCATGCTCATATGGAACGCCAATCTGGAAAGAAGCTGTTGTGTATCCGTTCTGACAATGGGGGAGAGTACGTGGGTCCATTTGATGAGTATTGTAAGGACCACGGGATTCGTCATGAGAAGACCCCCCCCCCCAAAAAAAAAAAAAACACCACAACTGAATGGTGTTGCTGAAAGGATGAACCGGACATTGATGGAGAGGGTGCGATGCATGCTTTCTGAGTCCAAGCTGCCAGAGATGTTTTGGGGTGAGGCTCTTTTGACTACGGCGCATGTCATCAACCTCTCGCCGAGCTATACTTTGGATGAGGATGTTCCGGATCGAGTCTGGTATAGGAAGGACCCGTCCTATAGTCATTTGCGGGTCTTTGGCTGCAGGGCCTTCGTACACATTCCCAAGGACGAACGATCGAAGTTGGAATCGAAGACCCAGAAGTGCATTTTCTTGGGCTATGGTCATAATGGTGAGCTCGGATACAGATTCTTTGATCCGGTGGCGAAGAAGTTAGTGCAGAATCGAGATGCAGTGTTCTGCGAGGAGCAAACTGGAGGTGATCTGGAGAAAAAAGGTGAGTCTGGGAGTGACTCACGTTCTGCTGAGTTGCCTATTGGTAGTGATGACCACGTTGAGGAGACTGTGGAGCCAGTTCCAACACAGGGTGCTGAAGATGATGTTGAGGAGCCAGGAGCTGCTGAGGAGGTTGTAGAAGAGGAGCCTGCACCAGCTCCTGAGCCTGTGTTGAGGAGATCAGATCGAACTAGGCATCCTCCCGCCAGATATTCTGCGTCAGAGTTTGTTCTACTAACTGATGCAGGGGAGCCGGAGAGCTATTCTGAAGCAGTAGAGAGCGCGGATAGGCACCACTGGATGACAGCGATGCAAGAGGAGATGCAATCGATGCGGACAAATCATACCTACGACCTAGTACGATTGCCGAAGGGCAAGAAGGCCTTGAAGAACAGGTGGATCTTCAGGTTGAAGGAGGGTGCTTCTCCTACACCTCCTCGTTACAAAGCCAGGTTGGTAGTAAAGGGATTTGCATAGAGACAGGGCATTGATTTTGATGAGATATTTTCGCCCGTAGTGAAAATGTCCTCCATTCGAGTTGTGCTAGGCCTCGCTGCGAGGCTAGACTTGGAGGTGGAGCAGATGGACGTGAAGATCGCTTTTCTACATGGCGATCTTGAAGAGGAGCTGTACATGGAGTAGCCTGATGGCTACTGTATCAGGGGTAAAGAAGGATATGTATGCCGCTTGCAGAAAAGTCTGTACGGGTTGAAACAGGCCCCGCGGCAATGGTATCGGAAGTTCGAGACTTTTATGGGGGAGATCGACTTCACGAAAACCACCCTGGACCACTGCGTATTTGTGAAGCAGTGTGCTCCTGAAGACTTCGTCATTCTGCTACTTTATGTCGACGACATGCTGATCATCAGGAAGAACACTGCGCGCATTACTGAATTGAAGCGGCAGTTGAGTTCGAAGTTTGAGACGAAGGATCTGGGTCCCGCAAAGACTATTCTGGGGATGCATATTCGCAGGGACATGAGCACCGGATTCATTTGGTTATCCCAGGAGAGGTATATCCTCAAAGTGTTGCAACGTTTTTCTATGGATCAGGCGAAGAAGGTGAGCACGCCACTTGCAGCTCACTTCAAGTTGACCGCTGATCAATGCCCCAGCACACCGGAGGAGAAAGAGGCTATGCAGAAGGTGCCTTATGCGTCTGCAGTGGGAAGCCTTATGTATGCTATGGTGTGCACGCGCCCAGACATTGCTCATGCTATTGGTATTGTCAGCAGGTTTCTCTCCAACCCTGGGAAAGAACACTGGAGCGCGGTGAAGTGGATTCTAAGGTACCTGCAGGGGATGATAGATCTGAGTTTGAGATTTGGAGGCAGTAAGCCCGAGCTTCTGGCTATACTGATGCTGATATGGCCGGAGATCTGGACTCTAGAAAATCTACGTCCGGGTACCTGATGTTATTTACAGGGGGAGCAGATTTGTGGGCATCGAGACTACAGAAGTGTGTGGCACTGTCAACGACAGAGGCTGAGTTCATTGCTGTAACTGAGGCAGGAAAGGAATTGCTCTGGATGAAGAGGTTTGTCAGAGAACTTGGTTTCACTCAGGATCGTTATATGTTGCTGTGTGACAGCCGGAGTGCCATCCACTTGGGAAAGAACTCCATGTTCCATTCGAGGTCGAAACACATCGACACACAGTATCATTGGATACGTGATGTTGTGGAGAAGAAGGAGCTCGAGCTACTAAAGGTTCACACCGATGATAATTGGGCGGACATGCTGACCAAGGTAGTGACCCGAGGGAAGTTTGAGACATATGTGAGAATCGCCGGGATGGCGGTTTCTCCCGACTCGATGTGAAGGAGGAGTTTGTTAGGGTGTGGTTCCCATACGAGCCGGTAAAAACCACCGGCACGCTTGTAGCTGCTCGTGATGTTACAAGTTTATGTTTGGAGGCCGGAGTGATGTTGGAGCTGCCTGGGCTCAGGGTTCGTCGAGCAGCGCTCCATAAACGAGCTGAAATGAGCACAATTCAGAGTTAGGTGGCACCTACCACCAAATTAGATAGCATCTACCACCAAATTAGGTGTTAGGTAACACCTACCACCAGTTTTGGAGTTAGGTAGCATTTCTTTGGGGCCTATAAATGGAAGCCAATTCCAAGGCCAAAGACATTCATTCCAAGAGAGATTTGAGTGGAGGAAGATCAAGAGAAGATCTTGGAGAAGAGTATCGAAGATCGGATCGTCGGATTCTAAAGAAGAAGGGGCTTTGTGCAGCCATTCTCTTTTGCGGCATTCGGAACAGATTTTTCAATCCGTTGGGTAATGGTTTCTTATTTTCTCGCTTGTTTTTCCCTTGTCAATCGTTGTGTGGTTGTGGGAGAAGAGATTTATGATTTTGCAGCAAGGTGAGATTTTGTATTCCTTTGTGGAATTGGTACTTTGTGTAGGTGGTGGTGATCCGTTGTGGATCGGTGGTGGAAATTGTGCCTTGTGTATGTGGCGGTGGTGAAAGCCCTGTAATTTGTTGTGCGTGATTTTTTCACGCCTTATAGTGGAGGCTTTCAAGGGTGGACGCTGATAGTCCCGTGGTTTTCACCCTATTGAGTTTCCACGTTAAAAATTGTTGTGTCACTTTATTATTGCTGTGCTTGTATTTGTCTTGCTTGTAAATCCACTACAGGTGCCAGTCTTATAAGGGTGCTTATATCCCTAGGCATCGTCCCATCGTTCGAACTGGGATATCTAGGAGAAACAGGTCGAAGGCGTGTTTCCCAATCCCACCGCGAAAATCATTCTCAGCTCTGCCATCTGGCCATGAGCATAAACACACGGGCGAGGGGCAATGTTCTTACGAGGGTCCTCCAGGACGCACTCGCGACTAACATATTCCCTTAGGCCTATCTTGGATACCTGGCTAGTTATCCCTGCCTTTGAAAAATAATTGAAGAGCCGTTGCCCGAAAGGGGAGCTTGACAAGGTTGATCTTTCCTCAAATCCAAGAGGTTGGAGTCCAAACCTGTTCCCGCTAGTTCCTCCAGTCGGAGGAGAGATGCAATCAGGGGTAGCTAGGTCGACATGCAAGGGGGGAGCTGATCTCGGCCATCAATGCAGGGGTCCGGTCTTATAAGGATGCTTATATCCCGAGTCATCGTCCCATCATCCGCACTTGGCTATCCAGGGGAAACAAGTTTACAGACGACTTCTCAGATCAATCTTGGAGCAACCCCTTGAGTTCCCAGAAAATTTGAGATGAAAAAAGAATGAACAGAAGCAGAATAGTTGTCATTGTATATATGTGAAAACATGTATAAGTACAAGTACAACATGAACCGCTAGGGATAGAACCTTTTCAGGTCATCCCCGCTCCAAGTACCTCCCAATTTCTCTCCAACCAGATCCTGGAGATAATAGCCTCCGGTGGCCAAGGCTTCCTGGACAATGAAGCGACCTTCCCAATTTGGATGTAGCTGGCCAACTGTTGTTCCTCTTCCTGCAGCGTCCACCTTCTTCATAACCAGATCCCCCGCGAGAAAATGCTTTAGGCGGACATTTTTGTCGAAGTTCTTAGCCATGCGCCGCTTGATCTCCTCTTGGCGGATCGAGGCCAAGTCACGAAGCTCTTCTACGAAATCCAGCGAGAGTCTTTGGGCGTCTTAATTCTCCAAGCGCCATTCTTCGCCGTCATCTCCAGCTGCTATGACTCTCGGGCTCCGAACCTCGAACTCCACTGGGATGAGTGCCTCGGACCCGTGGGACAACTTGAAGGGAGTTTCCCCCGTAGCTGAGTTTGGAGTTGTTCTCAGGGCCCAGAGGACCGAGGGGAGCTGCTCCGACCAATTACCTTTCAAGTTGGCGGCTTTCTTCTTCATGAGGTTGATGATCAACTTGTTGGCGGCTTCCACCTGTCCGTTGCTGCGAGGATGATGTACATAGGTGAATCGAAGATCCGTCCCTAGCTGCTTGCAGAAGTCCTCTAACTCCAAGCTGGCGAACTGCGGCCCATTGTCGGTGACGATGGCGAGAGGAATCCCGAACCTGCATGAAATTTCTCCCCAAATGAAGTTCTTCACAATCTGCGACGTGGTCTTGGCTAAAGCTTTGGCCTAGATCCATTTGGATAAGTAGTCGATCATGACAAGGACGAACTTCCTCTGCCCGCTGTCTTGAAGAAAGAGGCCGATCAAGTCCATCCCCCAGATGACGAAGGGCCATAGAGTAGTGATCGAGCGAAGGTGTTGAAATGGATATAGTTGAAGAGGCGCGAAGAGCTGTCATTGGAGACACTTTTTGGAGAAGGCCTCTACATCCTTCCGAATGGCGGGCTAGAAGTATCCATGCCTTAGAATCCTTTGTTCAAGAGTGCGAGTCCCTGAGTGACTGCCACACTCTCCTGAGTGAATCTCCTCCAATATGTGTGGTACTTCAATCTCTGACAGGCACTGAGCCAGAGGACCTGAGATGGTCTTGCGGTAGAGCTCTCCTTCTTGAAGCAAATATTATGTGGCTTTATAACGAAACTTCCTCTAGTCTCCCTCGCTGGAAGGAATCTGACCCGTCGTCAGGAAAAAAAACAAATGGATCCCTCCAGGATGCTCTCTGCTCGATCTCCATCATCTCTCCTTCCTCGATAGACGGTCGGAAAAAGTTTAGTCATGGTTCCCCCGGCCCGGGGACCGTACTTAGCAAGGTAGTCAGCTTCTGAATTCTCCTCCCGGGGTATGTGCTTGACGAAGAAAGATTGAAACCCCCCAATCAGACCTTTCACTTTGATCAAGTACCGCTGCAAAATCGGATCGTTCACCTCGAACTCGCCTCTGATCTGGGACGCGACTACCATCGAGTCGGTGAAGGCCCTGATATCTCGAATTGCCAACTCTTTGGCGAGACGCAAGCCGACCACCATGGCTTCGTACTCCGCCTGATTGTTGGTAACTGGGAAGAGGATCTCGACTGCTTGCTCGATCCTGGTTCCCTGAGGGCTTACGAGCACGACTCCGGCTCCCACAGAATATCTGCCCAAAGCCCCATCCACAAACATCTTCTAGGAGACTGTGCTAGAAGAGCCTTCCTCTCCTTCTACGTCGGCCGAGAAGTCGGCAAGGAAATCCGCCACCGCCTGCGCCTTGATTGCCACCCTTGGAGAGTAAGAAATATCGAACTCGCTAAGCTCCACCGCCCACTTTGCCAGCCTGCCAGAATGCTCCACTCCATCCAGGATACTTCGCAGAGGATGATCGGAGACGACCCTGATGGAGTGAGCCTAAAAATACGGACGGAGCCTACGAGCCGAAACCACCAACGCAAACACTAGCTTCTCCAAGATAGGGTATCTCGCCTCAGCCTGCCGCAGAACTCTACTAACATAATTGACAGGGAGCTGCCTCTTTCCTTCCTCCCGAACCAACACCGAGCTTACTGCTTCCGCCCCGACTCCTAGATAGAGAATAGATCCTTGCTTCCCCGCGGGCCTTGGAGGAGAGGAGCTTGGGTTAGCTATTACTTGAGCTTTCTGAAAGCCTCCTCACACTCCGCCGTCCACGCGAACTTCTGATTTCCCCGAAGGGTCTTGAAGAATGGAGAGCACTTCTCCCCTGCTTTGGACAAGAAACGGCCGAGGCCTGCCGGCCTTCCAATCAGCATTTGAACTTCATTGGGATCCCTTGGTGACGTCATCTCCAGAATGGCCTTCACCTTGTCTGGATTAGGTTCCACTCCCCTGGGAGTAAGGAGGTGACCTAGAAACTTCCCTCTTCCTACACTGAAGACGCACTTGACCGGGTTGAGTCGCATCTTGTACTTCCTCAGAGTAGCAAAGGTCTCCACCAGATCTGTTATGTGTTCCGCGACACTTTTACTCTTGACGAGGAGGTCATCCACATAAACCTCCAAGTTCTGCCCCTTCTGCCTCTTGAAGATTTGATCCATCATTCTCTGATAAGTCGCACCTGCATTCTTGAGCCCGAATGACATCATCTTGTAGCAATAACATCCATTGCTGGTTATGAAAGAGACGTACCAGCAGTCGGGGGGGATGCATCCGGATTTGGTGATACCCTGAAAAAGCATCAAGAAAACTCATCACAGGAAACCCGACGGCGGAATCAACCAGCACGTCGATTTGAGGAAAGGGGTAACAATACTTCGGACAAGCTTTATTCAACATTGAAAATTCAATACAAAGGCGTCAGCCCCCTCTGGGCTTCTTCACCATTACAACATTGGAGACTCAGCCTGGATACTGGATCTCCGAGACAAAACCTGCCTCCAGCAGCTTCTCTACCTCCTCCTTAATTGGCTCGGACAGCATAACATCACTCTTCCTCTACTTCTAACAAACATGAGCCACCGCGGGATCCAGGTTGAGGCGATGTCAGATAACATCAGCGTCAACCCCTGGCATCTCGGCGGCGCTCCATGCAAAAATGTCAACGTTGTCCCGCAGGCAAGCAATCATCTCTATTTTCCCTCCTAGCGGCAGCGATCCTCCAACCTTCAGCAGTACCGGCTCTCCTCATTGAGAGATCACCTCTATCTCATCCACCTCTTCAGCAGCACACAGTTCCTTCTCCTTCTCCAGCATCTCCTCCAACTTCTCCGCGTCACCCATCCAGCTGATAGTGCTGACGGCATTCAGGTAGCATTCCCTAGAGGCCTTGGGATCTCCCCTGATCCTGATCTGAACATCTCCGCGGCAGTACTTCAGGTACTGGTGGTAAGAGGACGGAACAACCCTGAAGTAGTTGATGAGGGGTCGTCCAAAGATGGTGCTGTAACCGCTCGGCGTGTCGACGATGATGAAGCGACATCGGATCGACGTCCCGCCGAGTGTAACCAGCAGCTCCACTGCTCCCTCCATCTCTTTCTTCTTTCCTGAGAAGCCAAAGAGCGGTCCATCTGCTGCCTGGACTCGGGACGCTTCCACCTGAAGCCCGAAGAAGGTTCTTTTGAAGATGACATTCACCAAGCTATCATTGTCCGTGAGGATTCGGTCGACGGTGAAGTCCTCGATGGCGGTTTGAATCACCAGGGCGTCATGAAAAGGGTTCTCATTCCCCATCATATCTTCCTCCAAGAAAGTGATCTCCTCCAATGGCGTCAGGGTCTGTGACATCGAGGCGACGTTCTCCTGATAGATCTGGTGGAGACTCCCCTTACGCTAAGCTCCAAGCTCGGCCCCTCTTTGATCACGCCAACATGCCCATCTCATGGGCCATGTATCACTTCCCCGCGACCTCCCAGGTCGACTCGGTCCTCATCCTCCTCCTCGCTGGAGCTTGGAATGCCACCTGCCTTACCGAGACCTCCTGCCTTTGCTGCTCTCTTTCTGCCGCTCCTGCCTCTAGCCTCCTCCTTGCTTCCCAAGACTCGGGGCAAGCCAAGGTCCCGTGTCCCTCTACCCGGTGAATATCGTAGTAGAGGGGAATATCCGCCTCCTGGCGCATCGCTCGCTGCTCCCTCCGGTGCCGTTTGTTGTCTCAGCAAGCGATGGTCATCGTCTCCCTTCTTCCTCCTCCTCGGCCTCCCTCTTGCCGGTTACCATTCCTCCTCTTTTCTTGGTAGTGCTGCCTTGCTTGTCTCCATTCGGGGCGATTCTCCGGATACTGGAATCGTCTTTCCCCCCTTCCTCCTTCCCGAGCTTCTGTAGGTCTTCTCTCTTCTGGCCTTCGAGGCCTCTCCTGCCTCCTTTCTTTAACCCTCCTGGGTTCCTCCCTCTTCCTTCTCTCCTCTCTCCTTGCTTCTTCCTTCTTCCTTTCCTCTCGCCTTTCCGGCGTCCTCTTTGACTTTGACCCCGAAGGTCTTGCTCTACCCCTCTCTATCGCAACCTCCCCATCCAGCCTTGCTAGGAAGTCCTTGTTCTTCTCCTCCCCCCGAACAAAAAGTGTTCGCCTTCTCTATCATGTCTTCAAAAGATCTCGGGGGATTGGACCCCATCTCCAGACTGAACAGTACTTGCTTCAACCCGAACTTCAGGACCACCATTAAGGTAAAGCTGTCCACTTCTTCTACCTCCAAAATCTCCTCCTGGAAGCGGTCGATGTAATGACCCAAACTCTCGTGCTGCCCTTGGACGGTTTTGAAGAGGGCAGTCGCTTCCTTCTTCCTCTTCTTCGATGTCGCGAACCTCGCCATAAGGCCCCGACGCAGATCTGAGAAGTAGTACACGGACCCTGCCGACAGTTGATGGAACCAATCCCTAGCATTCCCCTTGATGGTAATGGATAAGAACTTGCACTTGAAGGCGTCAGACATGTTGTAGATGGAGACGACATCTTCAAACCACTGGAGGTGTCTGACAGGGTCATCTCTGCCGGAGTAGTAAGTGAGAACGGGTTCCCTGAACCCTTCTGGAACTGGGGCAGCGAGGATCTCATCACAGAAGGGGCTCCTCCCTCCTTGACAGTGGCGAGTTTCATCATCGCTGGAGACATCATACTCTTTGTAGTGTCGAGTATCTCTGCACCTCGCCGACGACATTGGATCCCGAAAGCGGACTCCTTGGCTGCTCACCGGGTAATGTCGCGACTGCATAGGTCGTTCTTCCCTTACCCAAGCGGGCTCCTTTCCAGCTCGCCTTGGTGGCACTTCCTCTTCTAGCGGTGTCAAGCGACGGGGAGAAGTCGCCGTGACCTCGGGGCGTGGAGCAAACCCGGCGAGGATGGTTTGCTCGATCTTCTTCGCGAACTCTTCAAATGCGGCCACTGTTACAAACTCGCCACCTCGCGCGGCGTCTCCTCCTCCCGCCGAGTTGCCGACCAATTCTCTTTGCTCGCCACCAATGACCATCTCACTCAACTTCCAAACATTCCTCCTTGGCTGCGATCCACGCTCACCGCACCAAGTGTTGAAGCCAGGAAACGTCCTAACCTCAGAATTCAGACCAAAGCCGCCTAAGGTTACCTGCTGAGAAGCTAGATCAGACGGTTAGGGTGACTACGACGAAGAATCTGGTCAAACATTACCCTAGATGTTGCGGCAGGAAGGTCCCACCACGTACCCGGATGCTCGAAAGGAGCAACCCCTTCTCAACCAAAGATGGTCGAACTGGGTACGAAGGAAGATAGCTGGCAAAGTCGCAAGGTCACGACTTTCTCTCTAAGGAAGAGAAACCCAAAGACTCGGCTAGTATTTCGAAAATGAAGCGCGCGAGTATCTTGCCGAGGATTTCAAGTGCTTCACCTCGTACCCCTGGGGTCCTATTTATAGGCAAAACCAAGGGGGTGGGGGGTGGGGGGTGGGGGTCATATTTATACCCCACCTCCTGACGACTAGGCGACTTCCAAAGGAACTCACATGGGATGAGCGAGTATCTCGCCTAGTCGCCCACCTGGCGAGTATGCGAGGGGAGCTCGCCTATACTTGCCCAGGCCTTCCGCGATCTTGTATGCTGTCTTTGACTCCTGTCTCGACTTGTTGACCTTGACTTTTGTTGACCTGGCTGTGGTAGGGTCCATCCTCGACGAATACGGGTTGTACAATGAGGGTAGGCTCCCTAGCCTCATACTCACCCTTGATCTGCGACACCATAACCAACGAGTTCGTGATCACTTCCACGTCATATACCCCAAGTTCCTTTGCCAGTCGCAGCCCTGCTATGACGGCCTCGTACTCCGCATGATTATTTGTGACGGGGAAGCGCAAGACCACAACCTGCTCTATGATGACCCCATGAGGGCTTACCAACACTACCCCTCCCCCAGAGAATGCTTCCCCGAGGCTCCATCGACTAACATCTTCCAAGCCTCCCACGGTGATGGCTTCTCACCCTCTACCTCGATGACGTAGTCGGCAAAGAAATCGAGAACTACTTGTGTACAACCCTGTGGTCACTGAGTAGGGTCCCCTCAGCAAGTGCGAGGTGGGAACAGTGGGACCGGCTGGGAGGCCGAGGTCTTGCCCTTACCCCCTCCTGCTCTGCGGCCTGGCAGGGCGAGACCAGCCGGGGGCCGGAGTCTCGCCCCTGCCCCATCCTGCTTCGCAGCCTGGCTGGGCGAGAACGGTCTGGAGGACGGGGTCTCGCCCCTGCCCCCTCCTGCTCCGCGGCCTGGCGTGGCAAGACCGGCCGGGGGTCGGAGTCTCGCCCCTGCCCCCTCCTGCTCCGCGGCCTGGCGGGGCGAGATCGGCCGGGAGGTCGGGGTCTCGCCCCTGCCCCCTCCTGCTTCGCGGCCTGGCGGGGCAAGACCGGCTGGGAGGCCGGGGTCTCGCCCCTGCCTCCTCCTGCTCCGCGACCTGGTGGGGCGAGACCGGTCGGGGTCTCGCCCCTTCCCCCTCCTGCTCCGCGGCCTGGCGGGGCGAGACCGGCCGGGGGCCGGAGTCTTGCCCCTGCCCCCCTGCGTCGCGGCCTGGCGGGGCGAGACCGGACGGGATGACGGGGGTCTTGCCCCTGCCGCCTCCTGCTCCGCGGCCTGGCGGGGCGAGACCGGCCGGGAGGCCAATGTCTCGCCCCTGCCTCCTCCTGCTCCACGGCCTGGCCGGGCGAGACCGGCCGGGAGGCTGGAGTCTCACCCCTGCCCACTCCTGCTCCGTGGCCTGGTTGGGCGAGACCGGCCGGGAGGCCGGGGTTTCTCCCCTACCCCCCTGCTCCGCGGCCTGGTGGGGCGAGACCGGCCGGGAGGCCGGGGTTTTGCCCCTGCCCCCCCCCCCCCCCGCCTGCTCCGCGGCCTGGCGGGACGAGACCGGCCGGAGGCCGGGTTCTCGCCCCTGCCCCCTGCTCCCCAGTTCTTCGGGGGTCACCTGTTCGTCTCGGGTGCCCAGGGAGGTGGACGGTATGGCTTCTCCCGCCCTTGGACCTTTTTTGACCATGTTGTTACCGTTTTACCCTCGGGGCAGAATTACCTCTTTACTCCCCGGTGTGACTGTTTTCTATTGGCCCAAGGCCTTTTTGGCGTAGGGGTATTGTTGACATTTTGGTTCATGAGATTGCGAAAACTATAAATAGACCCTTAGGGGTGCCTTGGAAGGCATTGCATTTAGAGCCACAAAAATCCCCTTGCTCTCTTCCTTCAAGGCACCTAGCTCAAGCATTGGCTAGGGAGGGGGAGACCTAAAAGGTCTTCCAGGTGTGAGGTGGGACCTCCGCGCTAGAGCCGAGGGTCTGATTCTAGCTTCTTGATCCTTTGGTCCGTGATGTTCTCCTGAGTGTAGTAGGTGCGAGGTCACCCCTTTCTAGGTACCCCGAACTCCACAGAGGTCATTTTTTGGCTTCAACACTTTTAGTGCGGTGAGCGTGGAGAGTGACCAACACAGAAGATCTCGGGAGAGTGTCATGACTGGAGGTCAGGGAGGTAGTGATGATCTCGGCGAGCTCCCCAGCCCAGGACCCTTTATGGGGAGGCAAGAGTTCATGGCCTCCATCTAGGGCATCATGGAGATGTTGCGAAGCATTGCTCCTCAGAGTGGTAGCTCCACCCCGTCCCCCCAGGAGCTAGCTCCCCCCCTTCTTAACAAGTCGACTCCCAGGGGTCTAGGCGAGTTGACCCCAGCAGGGGGAGAAGGGAGTGCACCAGGACGAAGGCCCGGGAAGGAGAGGATGGGAGATGGGGTCGAGCGAGACCTCACCGACCGAGAGTTGTTCTCCAACCCGACGAGTGCCAGCCTCCCAGGCGAGCAGGTCGCGTGAGTAGAGGTGGCGAGAGCACTTCTCAGGGGGTCTCCCTTCAGCTAGCTGATCATCTCAGCTCCCGTTCCCGAGGGGTTTCGAGAGCCAGACATGGCTTACAATACTGAGAAGGATGACCCCGTCCAGCATCTGCAGTGGTTTGAGGATGCCGTCTCCATCAGGCCGATGGCGGATGCCTTCAAGTGTCGCCTCTTTGTGATCACGTTGAAGGAGAAGACAAGGAACTGGTTTCATCAACTCCCTTTGAGGTCGATCTGTGGGTTCGAGGACTTGAGCCGGAGCTTTCAGCTTCGCTTCTCCACCTCCAAGAAGAGGAAGAGGAGTCCTGAGTCCATCTTCCTGATAAGGCAGGGGGTCGAGGAGTCACTGGCCCGTTACGTTGACAGGTTCCAAGAGGAGATCCTGGAGGTCCAGGAGATGTCGGGGTATGCCCTCAAGATGGTGTTCACGGTGGGGTTGCGCGAGGGGTTCTTCAAGATGGGCCTGACTCGGAAGGCCCCCCTTTCCTTTGAGGAGCTGGTGGAAAGGGCGGCCGAGGAGATAGCCATGGAGGCGGCCAACCCGGCATTTGTCAAGAAGTTAGCGAAGCTAACAGAGATGGAGTCAAAGGAGCAAGGTGGCTCGGGACATCAGGAAGGAAGAAGGAGAGAGGAGCGGAGAGCTCAGGAGGGTCTAGAACCAGGTTGGAGGCAGCAGGGAGGACCTGCCCAGGGTCCAGGAAGAGCTCTCATCCAGGGTGGAGGGAACTTTCATGGGGGCCAAGGGAGGTTTGAATTCCAGAGGCAAGCCCCAAGACAACTCCTACCCCCGCCGCAGCAAGCCTTGGCGATAGGCGGAGGGGGAAGAGGTAACAAGAGAGAACGCCCAACCCGCCGAAGGAGGGGAGGAGCGCTACTATACTGTGACTTCCACCAGGTGGAGAGTCATGCCACGGCTACCTGCCCCGAGTTCCTGGAAGTGAGGGGGGTGAGAGGCCATACCCAGCCACAACCGCCAGTGCGGGTTGAAGAGGTTCTACCCAGAGAAGGGGGGGATGATGTATGTGAGGATCGGGTCGATGTCGGACCCCGAGGCGGTATAGCGGTGATCCATTGTGGAGTGGGGATCGAGGACACTTGGAAGGCGAGCCTTCATGTGATGTACCGACAGAGCGTCGCCTTAACATCCCAGACCCCGCCCCAGGAGGAGAAGATCACCTTCTCAGTGAAGGACATGTCGGATCATGAGGATCCGTTTTGTGATGCGCTGGTCATCCAGACAGCCATCGAAGGCTACACCATCTCCCGGATCTTGGTTGACAATGGAAGCTCAGTCAACGTCGTCTTCAAGAAGGCGTTTGACGAGATGAAGGTGGAGGCAAGGAGGGTGTTGGCCTCAGACGGACCCCTGTTCGGATTTTCAGGAGAGAGGAAGGAGGTTGAAGGCGGAGGAGGACTCCATGTAAAATTGGGGGGAACTTCAAGGAATTGTCGGTTCGTCATAGTTGACGCTCCGAGCAGCTACAACACCATCTTTGGAAGGCCCCTCATCAGCGCCTTCCGTTGCGTGCCGTCATCGTTCCACCAATGTCTCAAGTTCAGCTCAGGAGGGATCTAGGTCAAAGTCAAGGGAGACTCCAGGATGGCAAGACAATGTTATGTCACGGCTGTCAGCACCATCTCTTGGTTGGCCAGGGCGGAGGAGATGGAGAAGATCATGGAGAGCCTGAGCAGGATGGAAGTGTCCGACGAGAAGGAAGCGAATGATGACCATCATGCCCTGGCCCCCCAAAGAAGCCTTGCCTTGGGGAGTCCTTTCTTTTTTTTCTTATCTTGTAACAAGCTCTACCCCGACCGGCTGGGTCGGAGAATCATGTAACCCAATTTTTTCCTCGTTTGAGGATGTTGGATTTGGTAGAATTTAAGTAATACACTTGGTTTCCCACCGCCGAGAGGATCTCCTCATCCAGTCTTCCATTATCTGGATGGGTCGAATGTGCCTCGGGGAGAGCAAGTCCTACCCCCGAGAGGATCTCCTCATCCAGGCTCCCATTAGCTTGATGGGTCGAATGTGTCTCGGGGAGAGCAAGCCCCACCCCCGAGAGGATCTCCCAATCCAAGCTCTCATTAGCTGGATGGGTCGAATGTGCCTCGGAGAGAGCAAGCCCCACCCCCGAGAGGATCTCCCCATCCAGGCTCTCATTAGCTGGATGGGTCGAATGTGCCTCAGGGAGAGCAAGTCCCACCCCCCGAGAGGATCTCCTCATCCATGCTCCCACTAGCTGAATGGGTCGAATGTGCCTCGGGGAGAGCAAGCCCCACCCCCGAGAGGATCTCCTCATCCAGACTCCCATTAGCTGGATAGGTCGAATGTGCCTCGGCGAGATCAAGTCCCACCCCCGAGAGGATCTCCTCATCCAAGCTCCCATTAGCTGGATGGGTCGAATGTGCCTCGGGGAGAGCAAGTCCCACCCCCGAGAGGATCTCCTCATCCAGGCTCACACTAGCTGGATGGGTCGAATGTGCCTCGGGGAGAACAAGTCCTACCCCCGAGAGGATCTCCTCATCCAGGCTCCCATTAGCTGGATGGGTCGAATGTGCCTCGGGGAGAGCAAGTCGCACTCCCGAGAGGATCTCCTCATCTAGGATCCCATTAGCTGGATGAGTCGAATGTGCCTCGGGGAGAGCAAGTCCCACCCCCGAGAGGATCTCCTCATCTAGGCTCCCACTAGCTGGATGAGTCGAATGTGCCTCAGGGAGAGCAAGTCCTACCCCCGAGAGGATCTCCTCATCCAGGCTCCCATTAGCTGGATGGGTGGAATGTGCCTCGGGGAGAGCAAGCCCCACCCACGAGAGGATCTCCTCATCCAGGCTCCCATTAGTTGGATGAGTCGAATGTGCCTCGGGGAGAGCAAGCCCCACCCCCGAGAGGATCTCCTCATCCAAGCTCTCATTAGCTGGATGGGTCGAATGTGCCTCGGGAAAGCAAGTCCCACCCCCGATAGGATCTCCTCATCCATGCTCCCACTAAATTAAGGCACATGCCCGGTTCATGCGGTCGTGACCGCTTGACCGGTGAAAATAAGTCCTCCCAAACGGACCCTAAATTTATATTTTAATAAACTGCACAAAAAGTGAAATGAAATAAATTTAGACTAGCTGTGCCTCAACATCCATGATACAATCATAGCCCTTAATTTAATTATCTCATCTCTCTTTTTTTATTCAATTAAATAAATATTTTTCTCTTGCAATGCCTGTGGGACTGCAATCTTTCGCTAGCAGAAACGCCATCACGCCAAAAAACTCTTGCATCTGTGTTACTGTTGTTTGCAGCACGACCCACCCCCATGCGGTATCACTCGTATATATATCCTTCCTTTAATTGTGTAATGGTATAATGATGTGATGCATCAAATGAATCACAACCATTAATTCAAAATAAAAAAAAGCCTCTAATAAAAAACCCTCCCCAAACCCCAACTTACTCGTGATCCCCCTTCCACCCCAATCCCCTCTCCACTCGTTTGTCGACATCCCATTCAAGACCCACTCTCCTCCTGATCCGCGGCTCGCTCCACCCATCGTTGTTGACTTGTTGTCATCGTCATCCCCAAAAGCAATCATGGCCAGAGACGGTAATCGTACGCCAGAACATTGCGAGTGACGGGACTTATGCCGTGTCGTAGCACTGTCGCGACCGATGCACTACTGTTGGCGGCACGGGAGTCCCATGTGCACTGCTACTTGTATGTATGTATATATATTATTATGGCAAAACCCTTAGATTAGTCCCCAAAGTTCTTCTTCTTTTTGAAATTGGTGCTTAAAGATTTAAATGGTGGAAATTAGTCCCTAGTCTTTAGCTAAAGCTTCAAAACAGTCCCATTTAACATTTCCGTTCAAAATGCTGAGGGCAAAAAGGTAAATCTTTCATTATCTTAAAAATAACCTAATCTAAAACAGAAGCCCTAAGACGTCTTCCCCCATCTGAGTGAGTTCCTTCCCCCTTTCTCGTGAGCTACTGCTGCCACAGTCATTTGAAATCCGCCGCCGTCGGACCTGCAGCCAGCGACGATACCTACTACCAGGGATGAGACATACTACCGACAACGAGACCTACTGCTGGAGACGAGTCATGTTCGCCTGCGATACTTGCTGTTTAGAAAAATTATCTCCGCGATATTGCTGTTTTAATTGTTTTGCTGCAACTGATAGTTCCAGATTCTATCTTCCAAATCATGCTCCAAGTTTATGTAAGCTATTTTTGATTCATGTTCCATTGAATGTGTAGATCTTTTTTCCAATGTTTTAAGCTTTTATTTTGTCTTTTTTTTACCGCAAATTTTTCTCCTCAAGCTTTTAGCTTTTATTTTCAAGTTTTATGTAAGCTACTTTTTATCACATGTCTTGCTCGATTTTGTCAAACTGCATAATATATTTCTATGTTCTGAAATTATCATATGAAATTTTAGTTTTTCACCGTTTAAGAAATGAAAGGAATAAAATGATTTAGGGTTTTAGTTTTTCACTGTGAAAATTTTCTCATGAAGATAGTGTTTAGTTCTATTCCCTTTATTCATAGATTTGCATTTTGATGGTCTCAGTTTTGATAAAATCAAATGAGGCTATTTTGTTAAATTTTAAATTTTCGATCATCAATTAAGTTGCTTTCCGTTAGTATTTTCAGTTAACTAGGACTGATTTCAGCATTTTGATAAAGGTGGGGACTGATTTCTTACTTTTATAACTTGTGGGACTGATTTCATAAAACGATACAAGTTGTAGGAGTGATTTGATGATTTTGCCTATTATTATTTGGTTATATATAGATGTTTGACCATTGACTTCGGAATAGGCAAAAAAAGATCTCCCACTCACAGAGAAATGAGTGCTTTCTGTTCCTCAAATAGAAATGCGATCAAGGTACTAACTGCGGCGCCGTCTTCCGACCTCCGCTCTCTCCCGGTTCGCCACCGCGCCTCCAACCCAGCGCTGTTCCTTCGTCCCGTGCCCGACGCTTCTTCATTTCTCTCATTTTCTTGCTGTAAATCCTCCCGATGATCGATTCCACCATCGCTCCTCTTCGCTCTCCGTCAAAATTGCTCTCGAAACCCTAATCCCAGGTTTCTGCAATTCCACCCGCGAAGATATGGCGGGAGAAACTGTCGAAGCCGGTGGTGGCGGGGAAGGCGGGATAACGGTTGCACTGACCCCAGCGCCATTATCCGCGCTGGTGGTGAACGCGACTTTGAATGGAAACGCACCGCCGCCGTTCCTTAGCAAGACCTACGACATGGTGGACGACCCGAAGACTGATGGAATCGTTTCATGGGGCTCAGGAAGCAATAGCTTCGTCGTTTGGAACGTGCCGGAGTTCTCGAGAGATCTTCTTCCCAAGCATTTCAAGCACAACAACTTCTCCAGCTTCGTTCCGCCAATTAAACACATATGTATGCGCTTCTCGTTCCTTTTCTTTTCGACGTCTTAACTGCCTGAATCTCGATTAATCTGCTTTTCTTCTGTGCGTTTTGTCTGTGATTCAGATAGAAATGGAGCCATACATCGCACTGTCTTCGTTTCTATGCATTTGTGTTGTTTTCTCTTGCCGACAGTACATGAGTTTTTTTTTGTAGTTCTCAGTATGTGGTGATTTTTTTGAGGATTTACGGAAAGAAATTAATTTGCTAAACGCATATAAATGGTATAGGATATACTTAAATAATTTTCTAATTAAGTCCCATTCTTATTGAGCTGAATTCTTCCCCGGCAGTGATTTTCTTCTTATCATTATATGTCCACTATTTACAATCCAACAGGGCCTGCTCCTGCATGAGTAATGCTTCACTCCCCAAATAATTCTATAATAAAATGATAGCTTCTTGATTGTTATTTTTGTAATGGTGATGGGATATATTGGATCACACAAGTTGTTAGCATAAGAACTAAGATGCTGCCATTTTAAGTGGATTTAGTTGGAGAAATCATCACCTCACATCTAAGTGTATGAGTTTAACGTTACTTTAATGCATCTTTGGGTTGATAATAACATCTACACATTAGCTCTGCATTAAGTGTCAAAACACCCGTTAGTCTAAAAAGTTAAGGGTCACTCGAGCCCAAAATGTCGTGAGGATCTTCGGTTGAGTGATCATTGGGTCACGACAAGAATATAAGTGGGGTATGCAAGAAATGAAATGACAATGAAAGAGTTTGATTTGTTATTTGGAGTTCCCTCTGTTAAATTAGAAGTGTAAACGGAACTTCCACTCCAAAAATCCACTCCAAAAATGAAGATCACAGTAGTGAGTAGTCACGAGAGAGATGAGCCTTTCTTAGGATTTGCCAATGGTGCCATTTCCCTCTACTCTTCACCTCTAATTATAGGTTAATTAGCCACAATAGCCGGGCAACCTTAGTCATCCCTAGGAAGTTCTACAATAAATGCCTGCAGACACACGCAATAAGGCGATAACCTATGCGCTTATAATTCACACTTAATAACAACTACAACAACACTCAAGCCTTTATCCCACTATAGTGGGGTCGGCTATATGGATCCTTTGTCGCCATTGTGCCCTATCTTTTGTCATAATTCACACTTAATAATGATATAAAAATACAAATGATCATGACTGATACTTAAAATTTGTATTTGGAAATATAATTTGAAAAGACAAGTGTACATATCGTATTATATTATAAGATATTTTAAAATAAAATATCAAGTATCATATTTTTCTCGAGTTTGTTGATTACTTCTACTCACAAATTTACTACTATTTTATCTACGAATTTTGGGTTTATAGATTGTAAAATAAAATAAAAGATAAACAAAAGATAAGAGAGAAACAAGAGAAAAGATACTCACGATCTTGGATGCCAGCAACGAGGAGACGCTCAGTTCTAGACATAGGAAATGAAGATAGAACTTATGGTTGATTTTTGACCCAAGAGCTGCTTTATTTAAAAACGATGATTTACAGAAGAGCGTCAGCATGAAACTTCAGTCCGGGTTAGATGCGATGGAGCCCAAACACACCTATTATTTTGTGACCCGGAACTTGTAGGATCTCTTGCTACCCAAGGTGCCTTGGACCTTGCAATCGAGAATGGTTGGAAATCTACTATCATTGAAGGTGATTGCCTCATCGTCATTCAACAACTCAACGATCTTCACCACCTTCATCCAGTTGAGACTCCCATTATTAAGGACATTTTGCTGGACTCTCACATGGCTAACCTTGTTTATTTGCCCATATTCTCCGGTCTATTAACATTCTTTTGTACTGATGGTGATTTTTCCCCTCAATCCCATCTGTTAATATTTGCCATCAGAAACGAGCATGGAAATCAAATATTAAGGCTATGTTTCTAAAATGCTAGTTACAATCTGATAGGCTAATGTGTGTTGAAAAATAGCTAATCTTCTTTCTGGCAGTTCTATTTTTTGTTTCCTTGGTCCGAGTTAAATCTCAGTTTGTCCAATATATGTATTGCCAAATCTGTCTTTGACAATTAAAAGGGCATTTACCGGGACCTCTCCTCTAAGTTTGAGAAATTACAGATTGCACCCAGCTTATTATCAAAATTACAAAAACCTTCCCGAATGTTACAAAATATAATATTTACCTCCCCTGAAGTTCACATTTCATAACATCCATGCACAAAAATACCCCCCTCAGAGTACATTTTCACGGGGGATATTTTGTGCATGGATGTTATGAAATGTGAACGTCAGGGGAGATAAATCTTATGTTTTGTAACATTCAAGGGAGGTTTTTGTAATTTCAATAATAAAAGGGGTGCAACCTATAATTATGCTAACTTCAAGGGGAAGTTTTGGTAATCATTCCTATATATTTAAAAGCTAAATTCCATAGGAGTACTTTTTATCTCGATGTTAACTTTGATCTCTCCCTCTTTCTCTCTCTCTCACACACAATCAACATGAACAATGGAGATTTCTGTTCACTTACCTCAAATTCTCCCTTTCTGCCCATCTATTTGGCAGTTGCCCTTTTGCATTTTATTTATTTTTATTTACGGATATAGCTCGCATACCAACAAAAGCGATAAGAAAGGGAGTGATCTTTTTTTTCCATTATATTTGACAGTCCCCTCTTTGCATTATTTTATTTATATTAAAGACTGATGCTCACGTCCTAACAAAGAGGTTAGAGAGAGAGAGCCCAAAAAACCTCTGGAGGAAAGGTGGGGAGCTGGAGATGGTTCCAGCTCCATAGGATTTCTAGGGACAAAAGAGAAAGTGCAAGAGACAAAAATGTGATAATGGTTGTGCAGTTTGACGATGTCCTGCTAGGCGAGCACCTCCACTTCACGAAAAACCTACATTAACAGAGGAGCGGTGGAAGTCGACACAATGGTTGGTGGGGGAGCACACGAGTCACGACGCCGAGAGAGCGGGTGGAGATCGTGATAGAGATTGAGGAAGAGTAGGAGACGATGGTTAATTTTTTTGGGTGTTGATAATCATAGACCCAATATTAGCTATTTGTACCCCTTAAAATCAAAACTTAAAATAGTTGTTAACCCCCCAAAATACTAAAGGTACCCCCACATAATCCTCGCCGCCCCTCTCTCGTGTTATGCAACATCCTCATCATCCTCAACGCAGCATCCTCATCATCCTCAATGCAACGTCCAAACCCAATGACTCCTCCTCGCCAGCGCCTCCTTCTCGAGCGGCAGCCTCCTCCAGCAGCAGCCGATTATACCATCTCTGTCCATCAATTTCTTCATCTTCCGCACCGTAGATTTACCAATCTCCTCATGCTGGTTTCAAATGAAAGCACTATCCCCGGATTGAACAGATAGGTGGAGGAGATTCTCCGAAGGTTTTGCCAGTACTCGCCGAAAGGGGAAAAACCCATGATGCGGTGAAAGATGAGCTCATAGGCGGAGTCCTTGACTGAGCAGACCGCGAAGGCAGAGCTCGTGAGAATCTCCTTTGCAGTCTTTGGGTGGCTCGAGACAATGAAGCAGGTGAATTCGATGGAGAAGGCCATTAGGTGGATGGATCCAAGGGATAGAGCGAGGGCGGGAAGATTTTTGTGCACGTCAGAGCCAGATGAAGCGAGGATGATTCCAGGTGGTCCAAGAATTGTTGATCGAGCGCGAGAGAGAGAAGCCACATGAGACCTCCAAGGAAGAGGATGAAAACAGTAGTGAGTATGATGGAAGTGGTGAGCATTAGACAAAGTGTCGGGGAAAGGAAGATGAAGATGTACCGTGCGTTCATTATGTGGGGGTGCATTTTGTGTTTTTGTTGGGTTAAAAACTATTTTTAATTTTAATTTTAAGGGGTATAAATAGCCATATTGGGTCTATGATTATCAACACCCTTTTTTATTACATCCTAAATGGGTGGAGATGGATGCTATGGTGATGTAGAAACAGATGCAGAAGGTGGATCAAGTGGTGTCGAGAGTGTGAGTGGTACGAAAGGTGGACCTAGAGACATGAAACAATTGTATTTTTTAACGTCCTTATTGTCTGTTGCAGCTAGAGAGGGGAAGGAGAGGGAGAGAAGGGGATGTGAGGAGGAGTGATACCCACATGCATTAATTTCCTCCGAAGATTTACACAATAAAAAATCGGTGCTTAGATTCAAGCGTGATAGTTTTATTAATTTAATGTCATATAAACTTTATAACATAGTCAAAATATTATAACTTTTAACTTTATAATAAAATTTATATAAAATGAGTAGTTGTACGCCCCTACTGTGTAGGCAATAACAACACTCGCCATCACTTGTTGTCCCATTTGCACATTATACAATGACTGCAGTACTAGATTGTCGTGTGATTCCCCCCATATGCATTGTGTTTCAGCAATAGTACCTGATCTTCACTAGCTGTGCCCCATCACTCACCGTCCCGTGCTTTGTATTTGACACATGCCAACACATAGGTGGACCTCGTGCACGGTTGCTTGTGTGTGTATGTCACTACCGTGCTCGATTGCTCTTGGTTGCGAACGAGTTTCTCTCGTTCTTGGGCCGCGAACTGTCTTCGCCTATTTGATGGCTGTTAACACGCTCTGCGTGTCCGTGGGATTCTTCGCTACCTCTGCTCGCAACAATACTTACGCTTGTGACAATACCTCAAGCCAGAATAGTACTTCTAGCGCCAAAAGCACTTCCGACCGCAACAATGTCCCAGTTATCTTGAGTTTTTGTTTCATATTGATCAAGATTGATTTTATGATGTATTGATAAAAAATTTAAAGAAATGAAATCTAATGTATAAATTGAATATATGAACATAATAAGAGAAGCAATACAAAAAAAGCAAATCCACGTGATAATTATGTGTTTGTTACGAAGATGAAAAAAGACAATGGACGAGGAGATGAGGACACGACACAAAAGTCGACATCGGGACCAAGGCGACATGGACACGGATCCCAACTCGATGATGGACGGTCGCTAGTAGTGTGCATGAGTGTAGCACAACCAACAACTTTATCTTTTATTATTGTACTCCTATTTCAGGTCGTGAGTTTTCTAACGTTTGCCCTAGCGTACTTTGGAATTATGCACGATATAAGCTTATATGGATCTCTCATTTGATCTTTCTTGGAAGCATGATGAAAATGGAACTCTAGGGGTTTTCTATATTCCTCCCCCCTTTAATTCTTCTCTTCTCTCCATTTCCCCCTTATCTATTTTGGAACCCCCGACTACGTAACATTTGGTCATACTTGCCGCTTTTCTAGCCACGGTTCCCGTCACCCAAAATCGTCAAAGCGAAAGTTTGCTACACAAGATCTCGCGCACCCTACCGGTTCGCTCTGTCGGCATCGCTGAACTCGTTTCCATCCATGCCTCTTGCGCGCACGTCGATCACATCGTCCTCTGTTAGCATCGCGCCTCCCGCGACTGCGTCACCAAATTCTCTCCCGTCTGCGCCTCCATCTGCTGCAACACGAGCTCTCGCACGCCTTGCCGGTTCGCTCTGCCTGCGTTGCCGAACTCGCTCCTGTCCGTGCCTCCCGAGATCGCATCGATCACGTCTTCCGCTGCCAGTGTCGATTGCGTCGCGCCTTCCGGTCTTCCCGCGCCTTGCCCCACTTGTGGTTTCCGCTGTGCTAAATTCGCCGTTGGCTGCTGTTTAGTTGTTGTTGACCGCGATTCCTTTGCTTCAGATCACAAGGATTTGTATCTGCACCCGCCAACGCTTCCCTCTTTCGTCAAGCTGCGCACCATCCTTGTTCTCGCGTGCATGCCTCCGCGGCTCTAATCTATGACGCACTTTGACACACCCGCGCCACAATTACTTGTGGATCCTTCCATCTCCCACCGCCTTGATACTCATGAGTTGTCCATTGTCTCGCTCTAGGCCCTAATGTTGCAGATGGATGCTAAGTTCGATGTCCTCTTGGCTTGTGAAGACCCTTATTTTGGTCTCCACAGTGGATTCAAGAATCGAGCATAATTTCTAATTTATTTGTCGTAGTAATGCATCAAAATTGATTCATAGTACAAAGTAAACATAACACCACATTTTTATTTATTTATTACAAAAAGTTTGACATATATAAACATTTAACTATACTCATTATAAAAAGCATAATCATAATCTTCACAGGTGGCTTTATGCTTTTCTTGCGCTTTCTCGACCATGATAAAGTTCTTAAGCCATACCTTCACAAGTTCCTCATCGTGTTTTTGTTTTTCTTCTGCCGTCAGGGGAACCCTTCGTGGTGCGCAGGGTGATACTTCTGTTGCCTAAAAAAATGGGTTCACGATGAGTTAGTCATAAAAATATTACTATGTGAGAAAATTATTTCATGAACTGTTATACACACAGACAATAGTAGATAACAATATGCATACAACAATAAACAATATTCATTTTATCATTTACTCTCAATTTCCGGAATATGTTTCCTAATCCTCTTCGATATTCAATTATCCCATTTATTATTTAATTACATGACGTAGAAAATGCCAAGACATGAAACAAAAATGGGCCCCACCCCTTTAGGGCAAAATATAGGCAAATCCCATCTTGGGAAATCCATCAGTAGGGAACCCCTACATCATAGGATTCAATTTGATTCTGAACATTTCCTTATGCAGAGTTTTAACATATGTTTATCCTGTCTTATTTCCCATGAAAACATGTGTTTTTGAAATAGAAATTTCCCCCCAAAATTTATATTGCTTTTATTTTCCACCCACATGTATTTCATCGCAATATTTCAGTGATTTAAACTCATATGCACAAGCAGTGTTATCTTAAAGAAGTAAAACATGAAATACTTAAAGTACTTGAATAAAACATAATTCAAGAAATAAGAAACTCACCGCTACCTTTCCTTTACCCTTATCCTTATCAGCTTCATCGCAATGCCTATCTTGAGACGCCATCCTTTGGTTTCTTGACCTCGGAAAATACTGAAATGATACGTACTTTATTTGGATTGCATCTCTTTGATATTTGTAGCGTTGATGTTTAAAAGGATTAGAATTTTAAGGTTTTAGGAAATAAAAATATTTATTTTAATCCTCTAACTATGATAGCGAAAAATCCTCTTTTTTCCAAATATAAAAGCCAACTATATAAACTCTGAAACGAATAATTTAGGAAAGCTAAATTAAATAAATTAAATCTTTAAAACGACCAAATATAAATTTATATTTGTTGTCCTCGCTAATACCCTCCTCGAAATTAGCTCAAATAATATGCCAATCAGGGATAAGACAGGAGTAACACCAATTGTAGATAAGATGCGAGAAGCTCATCTAAGATGGTTTGGACACGTACAAATGAGACCATTTGATGTAAACTAAAGTGGGGGTGTAGTTTGTGAAATATAATAAATGCGACCTTTTAAAATAAATGTGGCGAGAGGCAACTTCACGGGCTATTTTAAACGGTTTAAACGACCTAGACGTAACTCGCGAACGTAAGACTACCGCACGTGCGTCGTAACGTTGCAAAATCACAATTCCACAGACATAACATTCAACAGAGTGGTAATACGGATATGTAAATAACAATAACTAGGAGATGAATTAGCTAGGGCAAGCCCATCATAATTACTATTCACTTAAATAACATAAGCACAAAATAACTAATGTGGGAGAGCAAGGAGGTAGAGAGGTATACCAAAGGGGAAGAGGTAATGGCTGGAATGGAGGAGGAATGACGGAGGTCTGGCGGTGGAGCTGGTAGTGGACAAGGAGCAACGACCTCAATCATTTGGAATCGGTGGCCGGAGGACTCGACGGTGCTCTGAAAGGGTTCTAACAACAGACACGGCGGTTGGCGGAGCTTCGCAAGAGGATTCCGTCAAGCAGGGGAAGCTGGAAAGTTGCAGCCGGAGCTGGATAAGAAACCAGCGGCAGATGGGTCGTCGGATGCAGCGGGGGAGAGGCCGAAAGGCAGCGGTGGAGGTTTCTGGAGGTGGCCTTGTCGGAGGAGTTAGGCTATAGAAGTGGCGGTGAAAGTTTCGTCGGAGAAGGAGACGCAGAAAGGCGACGGGCTGTTGGCGGGCTCCAGTGTCAATGACAGAGGCAAGGCGCGGTGTAGGAGGATTCGACGAGCCGACGGGGCTCTAACGCTGATAGGAGGAGGTGAAGCAGGAGATCGGGCAGGCGGCGCTGGAGGGGAAAGGAGGGAGCGACGACGTCGCAGATTCCGTCGAGCAGGGAGCGGGAATAGGGGATATCAGGCGGCTGGAGGAGAAACCGAGCGAGAGTTGTGCTCGTTCAATTTCTATTTTCCAAGCCCAGTTTCTAACATGAGATAAGGAACCTTTTATAAGGAGGAATTATTGTTTCAAGTGAGGGGGTAAATGGGCTTAGGTTGGGTGGGCTTTAAAAGGGCCTACTTGGTGAAATTGAAAGACATGACCAACGATAATTCCCAATTGAAATGTCATATCAGATTTTGGAAATAGCCAAAATATGTCGGAATAGTGAAATGTTAAAAGCTTGCCCTAATTAATCTATCTCCTAAAATGTCGGACCTATGCATTTAGGGTCACGTTGGACGGTCACACCAACGAGCCAAACCAAAATTACGCGAACAACATGCGCAATACAAAATTAACAATCAGGCGCTCATAGCATGCACGATACAACTCGACGCTACACAATAATTCAAAAATGCGAAAAAACGTGCGCTACAATAATAAAAGACATTTGCACTAATAATAAATAAAACTCGCGGCGCGGGTTGTATCAATTCTCCTGGGGTTGAAAGAGCTTGACCCCGTCGAAACTCGATGTAACCAACAAGTAGAGAGTTCAAATGTCGATCAAAGAGATGCTGCATACTGTCTTGCTGATGCCGTGGCTGCGACCCAAAACCTGCAAATAACCTCTCATCCCAAAAGCTCGCAATCCATTAGTCAAAATTTCTTGCCAAATATTTAAATAAACAATAATTATTAGAGCTTTCAGAGGATGATAAGGGCAATGCGCGGGGAAAACATGTGGCAGTAGGGAGAACATGAAGCAAGTGGAATCAATCCGTGGAATCAGTAACTCATAACACAAGATACGCTCGTCCGATAAACACCTACGAACGTCTGCCAGACCCGGATCGAATATCGTCTTAATTTCACCGGATGAACTTCCGCTCGTGTCACAAAATTTTAAATAGATTCCAAATTTGGCGTGTAAAACTTTCCATAAAAATCCCTTGAAGCGGGTGTCCCTATGAGGAGTAAAAAAAATCTAAGGATCGTCTCGACTCCCTCAAGACTACTAATCCTAGAAGTGCCACACTCAAACGGTAGTGATGTGGCGACTCAACATGCTCGCCTAAAACTAAAGAGAAGTAACATGAACAGAAGGCGTGCTCACCAAAAATAAAATCCACATTAGGTGGTGACTCAACATGTTCGTCGACAACTAAAGAGAAGTGATGTGGACTAAACGTGTGCTCGTCGAATACGAAGTCGATGAAAGGTGGTGCCTCGAGTGCCACACGAGAGGGGCCTCCAAGCACAATGTTTGCGGGCTCAATGGTTTGTAGCGGCAGTGGGCTACAAAAATCAGGACATGCGACGAACAAGTCTATGTTACCCAAGATGAGGGTCATATCACTAACCAACTCCTCTGGGAGAAGAGAAAGCGATGATGTGTCATCCGAGGTGAGTGACACATCACTAGGAAGTCCTCCCTGAAGTGGTTCTTCAGGAAACAACTCGGCGGCTGAAGGATGTAAGTTAGTGGGGGAAAGTGGACACACCATGTCAATCGGGAGGAAGGAATGAGGAGGAAAGAACTCATCTTCCTGGAGCATGGGCTCGGGAAGATCCTCCTCGATCGAAGGGGGTGCTAAAACGGAGACAAGTGGAGACACGACTTCAGTCAGGGTGGTAAAACTAGGAAGAAGCTCTTCTTCCTGGAGCAGGGGCTCAGGAAGAACCTCCTCGAATGAAGGGAGTGCTAAAGCGGAGACAGGTGGAGACACGACTTTAGTCGGGGTGATAAAGATAGGAGGAAACTTTTCTTCCTGGTGCAGGGGCTCGGGAAGAATCTCCTCGACTGAAGTGAGCGTCACAGTGGGGGTGGGTGGAGCTAAAGTGCTCGTCGTGAAACTGACGAGATGTGGAGGACTATCAAAACACATAACCTCGGGTTCCACTATGTGATATGAAGTGTGGAAGTATGCAGGAGCAGCATGATGCGTGCGCGTTGTCGTCTCTAGGTTGTGAACAGAGGTGCACAACCCACTCAGATTCTGCTTGAGTTCTGCAGTGACAAACTCAACGGTTTTCCGCAAACTTTAATACACTCGTCTAAATCATCAATTTTTTTTAAAACGAAAATTTCTTAACTTAAAGTTTGAAAACGACCGGCGCTCGGCTATCCTACGATAGGAGTGAGATATCCCAGCAACCACACCAAACTGATGTAAACTAAAGTGGGGGTGTAGTTTTGTGAAATATAATAAATGCGATCTTTTAAAATAAATGCGGCGAGAGACAACTTCGCGGTCTATTTTAAACGATTTAAATGACATAGACGTAGCCCGTGAACGTAAGACTACCGCACATGCGTAGTAACGTTGCAAAATCACACTTCCACAGGCATAACATTCAACAGAGTGGTAATACAGATATGTAAATAACGATAATTAGGAGATGAATTAGCTAGGGCAAGCTCATCATAATTACTATTCACTTAAATAACAAAAACACAAAATAACTAATGTGGGAGAGCAAGGAGGTAGAGAGGTATACCAAAGGGGAAGAGGTAATGACTGGAATGAAGGAGGAATGACGGAGGTCTGGCGATGGTGTTGGTAGTGGACTAGGAGTAGCGACCTCAATCAGCTGGAATAGGTGGCCGGAGGCCTCGACGGTGCTCTGGAAAGGTTCTAGTAGCAGACACGGTGGCTGTCGGAAAGCTGGAAAGTTGCGGCCGGAGCTGGATAAGAAACCAGCGACAACTGGGTCGTCGGATGCAGCGAGGGAGAGGCCGAAAGGCAGCGGTGGAGGTTTCTGGAGGTGGCATTGTCGGAGGAGTTAGGCTTTTGAAGTGGCGGTGAAAGTTCCGTCGAAGAAGGAGACGCAGAAAGGCGACGGGTTGTTGGCGGTCTTCGGTGTCAACGACAGAGGCAAGGCGCGGTGCAGGAGGATTCGACGGGCCGGCGGGGCTCTAGCACTGATAGGAGGAGGTGGAGTAGGAGATCGGGTAAGCGACGCTGGAGGGGAAGGGAGGGAGCGGCGACGTCGCAGATTCCGTCGAGCAGGGAGCGGGAATAGGGGATATCAGGCGGCTGGAGGAGAAACCGAGCGAGAAATGTTCTCGTTCAATTTCTATTTTCCAAGCCCGGTATCTAACATGAGATGAGGAACCTTTTATAAGGAGGAATTAGGGTTTCAAGTGAGGGGGTAAATGGGCTTAGGTTGGACGAGCTTTAAAAGGGCCTACTTGGTGAAATTGAAAGACATGACCAAGGATAATTCCCAATTGGAATATCATATCAGATTTTGGAAATAGCCAAAAAATGTCAGAATAGTTAAATGTTAAAAGCTTGCCCTAATTAACCTATCTCCTAAAATACCAGACCTATGCATTTAGGCTCACGTTGGTCGGTCACACTAACGAGCCAAACCAAAATTGCACGAACAACATGCACGATACAAAATTAACAATCAGGCGCTTATAGAATGCGCGATACAACTCGACGCTACACAATAATCTAAAAAGGCGCAAAAACGTGCGCTAGAATAATAAAAGACAGATGCACTAATAATAAATAAAACTCGCGGCGCGGGTTGCATCACCATTAGAGGCACCTGTTAGGCATTGTGAGAGTCTAGTCACTAGGCATGTTAAACGAGGGAAGGGTAGACCAATAAAGACTTGGAATGAAACTGTAAGAAAAGACACGATGTACTTAGGCATTAGTGAGATTGTGACAAAAGATAGGGCACAGTGGCGACAAAGGATCCATATAGCCAACCCCACTGTAGTGGGATAAAGGCTTGAATGTTGTTGTAATATGCTAACAATAAAAAACAGCTCTGACATTGAAGGAATAAATTGACCCTTGCATAAAACACTCTAAACAAGGCTGTCCAACACAAAAGAGCGGTTAAACAATCCTAATTGTGAAATCTACAGGCTGATTACCACTAGAAGAGTCCAAAACAATTTCCCCACCACCATATGTTTACTAAACAAGGACTAAACAACATATTTGGGCAGTAATGTAAAAAAAGCAAAGAAAATCAGTTGTCATGCACAACTAATGTTTAGTCAGATTAGGACACAGGCAATAGTAAAATTATCCACAAAAAGACAACAGTGGCCGGATAAACTTGTATGACACCAATCCCAACTCAGCATGCAGTAGTGGAAGAAGTAAAATATCCCAAATAAAAGAGAAGAGGAGTATCCTTACAGTGGAAGAGAGAGAAAGAAAGTGCCGCACGACCGATCCTTCTCGGATGCACAGAGGTTCAGCGAAATCCTTCCAAAACTCTGATGGAGGCACTGAAGTAGCTACAAAACAGAGGATAAGTTGGTGACCTAACAAAAACAACAAAAAAATTGAAATCCGGCGGCAAGGAAGCCCTAATTTAGCGGCACTGGAAGCAGCGACATGACGAAACACAATAGCAGAGAAGCAATGAAAGAGAGGAGGGGAAGCAAGATTTTGAAGGAGAAGAGGAGAAATGGCCGAGAAGAATAGTAGCGGGCGCACGCAGAGCCGGAAGCGGAGCAGTACTCAAGAGGAATAAAATGGCGGAGGACGAAAAAGGGCTTGCCCCTTTTATGAAATGAAAATAGCGGCTAGCAGTCTAGTTAAGCCAAAAGAACATAAGTGCACCAAATAAACTTGGCTAGGTGTCAATCCTTAAATCCTACTCAAGCTACCAACCAACACGAGGTTAAACCATGTGTCAAATTCAAATCTAATTCATCCACATTATTTATTCCACATGCCACCACCACAAACCAACACCTAAGCCCGTTTAAAAAGAGCTCATAGCAGCCCAAACTCATATCATAACCAAACAAGTGTAACAAAATAAATATAACCAAGTAATTAAGACCATAAGCTCATACACTTGACTATGAGCATCCCAAATGAACGATAAATAACAAAAATAATATCAAATAACATTAAACTAGCTTGAAAAAATATTACGTAAAATTTCGTACTACTTTTTTCATCATCGGGGAATTAACAAAATATGTTACACTACTGATGCCTCACTACTTAGGTTTTTTCATGCAGGGGCTCCTCCCCCACATTCGGTCCCTCTTTCACACCCATCACACCTGAACGATTACTGATACCATGGATCCTATGTTGTTACAGGCGCGCCTAAGGCTCCAGACTCACAAGACTCAGAGGTTTGCGCCTCGTGCGCCTTTTTTGTGCCTTTGGACATTTAAGGCGCGCCAGAACACGATCTTTGTTTTAAACCTTTAAAAAATAAAAAAATAATGCAAAAAATCAATAATTCTTATATAATTTATTTTTTTAAAATATAATTGATCGTTGAGACTTTGATATGATGTGAACGACCATATTAATTTTTTTTAAAGAGATATAAATGATAGTAATGAATGATTAATGAGTAGAATATACGAAAAATCTGTTCAAGAAGATGAACTGATGTTTGATGCTGATTATTTAAAATGAGCATGGTTGCGCCTTGCCTTCTTCGGGCGCGCGCCTGCGCCTTGAGCCTTGTGCCGAGGCTCTAAGACCTTTTTGCGCCTTGGTGCACCTTGCGTCTTTAATAACTAAACATGAATCTAGCCCGCTTGGTGGAGGGGGACTTCAAGTTCACCTCCATCGATACTGGCCTAGCCTCCCCCACCTTTCCGGCCACCTCCCCAGGTGGATACCACGACTCTCCTGCATCTTGTATCACCTCCCTGACCGCCCGGCCGCCGAACGACCCCCAGATGACCAACCACGAGTACCACGATCTTCGCACCAAGAGCCTCTGTTTATGTTGCAAACAACCCTACTCCCCGACGAGGAGGGTTCAAAATAGCCATTGGGTATTTCAAAGACCTAGAGGGCGATGTCTCACCAGCTGTCATGAGTCCACTGCACGTTTGCAAGGTCTTGAACTTACGCGTTCTACGGTTGGTGGCAACTCTGCCCTCTCACTATGACGCTCATTGGTTCTAGGTGGCACTCCCTTTACGGTGTTGCCACATTTTCATCTCCCAGCGCTTGGCGATATAGCTCGACATTCGCCCGTCTCCTTCTCCTTTCGCTGTTTTCTTGTGTGATGGTCGTCGCACTACCACTGGGACCTCTGTACGGACCTGCACGTGACTGTGAGCCCCTGTCCTCTCCGCGCAGATTTCTAGTCTTGTGAGGTATGTGGTCTTAATGCTAACTAGGTGGCGCGTGACTTCGTACACTCGGGGACATACATATCAACTAGACCCGCATGATGATGCGCTTTTTTGAAGCGGGAGCCCCTTTCCTCTTGGCAGGGAAGACATCCTTTTCCCATCTGCCTACGACATCCCATCCCTCTCCACCATTCCAGCTGTAATGCATATCGATAGTTGCTCCTATCTTGAGGACAAAGTGAATTTTCGAGAGGGTGACGTTGTTACGAAGATGGAAAAGGGCACGACACATAAGTCGACGTTGGGACCAAGGCGACATGGACACAAATCCTAACTCGACGACGGACGATCGCTAGTAGTGCGTACGGGTGTAGCGCAGTCGTCAACCTCATCTTTTATTATCACACGTGTATTTTGGGCCATGAGTTATTTACCATTTTCTCTTGCGTACTTTGGAATTAAGCGCTATATAAGCTTATATGTAACTCTCATTTGATCTATTTTGGAAGTATGATGAAAATGGAACCCTAGGGGTTTTCTCTTCTCCTCCTCTCCCCCTTTTCCTTCTCTTCTCTCCTTCCCCCCTCATCTATCTTGGAACCCTGACCATGTTACAATGTTGCCGAGGAGTAATTGTAGGCACGAGAGCATGTCTTTCAAAAGAGTGTGTTCTCCTCGCTTGCGGAATCAAATATTAATGAAATTTAAAATGCAATGATGGGAGGGGTGTTTGGGAGTAGCGACCGTGTGAATGGAGATAAAGTTCAATGTTGATTAAAAATATTATGAAAACCAAGATAATAAAGAAGATGATAAACATTGAATAAAATAAACCGAAAAGGCGAAAACATTAAATTATTGCATTTTGAGATCTACTCAAAATAAGCTAAAAAGCTATGAGATTCACAAGGGACAATAGAAAATAGGGGCCGAAAACCAAAAATCATCGTTAGAAATGACTGATAGTATTTTGATACTATGCACAAAACATGAAGACCGACAGAAACAAATGAATATCTTAATAAAAATGCATATCTAACAAATAGTCCCGTTGTCGAGTAAGGGAGCACTTCTTACAAAGTACGCATAAACAACAACAACAACAACACTCAAGCCTTTATCCCACTATACTAGGGTCGGCTCTATGGATCCTTTGTCACAAATGTGCCCTATCTTTAGTCATAATCTCACTAATGCCTAGGTACATCATGTCTATAGTTTCATTCCAAGTCTTTATTGGTCTACCGCTCCCTCGTTTAACATGCCTAGTGACTAGACTCTCACAACGCCTAACAGGTGTCTCTAATGGTCTCATTTGTACGTGTCCAAACCATCTTAGTCGAACTTCTCGCAACTTCTCTGCAATTGGTGCCACTCCCGTCTTATCCTTGATACATTCATTCCTAATTTTATCTAGTCTCGCGTGTCCACACATCCACCTAAGCATTCTCATCTCCGCAACTCTCATTTTTTGCTCATGCACACAATTCACTGCCCAACACTCAGAACCATAGAGCATCGCTGGTCTAATTGCAGTACAATAAATCTTTTCTTCAAGTTTTAATGGTACTTTACAATCACATAAGATCCGTGTCACGCCTCTCCACTTTAACCAACCCGCTTGAATTTTATGTGTCACATCTTTTTCAATACATCCATCGTTTTGAACTATCGATCCAAGATATTTAAAACACTCAATACGGGAAATATCTTGATCCCCCAGCTTAATAACGAAGTCATCCGTCCTTCTTACAAAGAACGTATAAATCATAAAATATAGACCAACCTATTGCTCTATGGTAGGGAAAAGGCTTCTGAGATGATTGAGAAGTTCTGTATTGTCTCTCGGCGATCCAGAAACAATCGGCGAGATTAATGAGTGGAGGACGTTTCTGCTCAATGTCTCTATCTCTAGACCTATCCCTCCGATTGCATGCCGTCTACACAATGCTTCACCTCCTACAGAGAGTTTGGAAAGGTAAGGTAACCGCTAGGTTTTTAACTTTGGTCGCAGGATAAACTACGACTAGGCGGCAATGGGGATATTGAGGTTTACGTCGATAAGAGGGTGAAAAGGTTCCTTGATTGGGAGACACATGCTTAGCAGGGGTAGGCTTCCTTTTGATTTATGAATGAATGAATGTAATTCTTTGTTTTAAGGTGGCTTAGGTGTCGCAGAATAAATATACGTAACCTTTTTTTATTAATAGTAAAGACATTATATATATATATATATTTGGATCTACCTTTTGTGTTTGAAGAGAACGATAATATAACAAACTGTTTGGTGCTAGGGTTTGAAGCAGAAGAGAGAAGAGGAGGAAGAAGAAGATATGATTAGAATCAACCCTTAGAACTCTTCCCAAAATGATCCTATTCCGAAGATGATGCAACTAAGAGACATACATATGCTTATATAATACCTAATTCCGAAACACACAAGGGCAAGAGGTAAATAATCCACGACCCAAAATACATGTGCGATAAAAAATATAAAGCTGACGGGTGTGCTATGCCCGTGCGTACTACGGGTAAACGTTTGTCATTGTGTTGGGATATGTGTTCTCGTTGCCTTGGCTCCGGCCGTACTTCCAAGCGCATTCAATCAAGGTGGTGACGAACCATCCCCTTCGCAAGATTTTTGAGGGAGTGGAGCACTCAGGCAAGTTGGCCAAATGGTCTATCGAATTGAGTGAGTTCAATATCTCATTCGTGCCAAGGCTTTCCATTAGGGCACATGCAGTGGCTGACTTCTTGGCGGACTACGTCTTTGAGGTCGGGGCCGAGGAGCCGCGGCCGCAGGAGGCGTGGAGGATGATGGTCGATGGGGCCTCAGGAAAGCACTCCCTCAGAGCAGGGGTGGTGTTGATAAGTCCTCAAGGGGTCACCATAGAACAAGCAGTGGTCTTACACTTTTCAGCGACTAACAATCAGGCGGAATACGAGGCCGAGATAGCCGGCCTCCGTTTGGCAACCGAACTGGAGATCCAGGATGTGGAAGCTTTTACGGACTCGATGGTGGTGGCATCAAGATCCGAGGAGAGTTCGAAGCTCGGGAGCCCACCCTTGTGAAGTACTTATCCAAGGTGAGGGAAATCATCAGAGGGTTCCAGACGTTCTCAATTCAACATGTTCCTCGGCAAGAGAGTATAGCTGCCGATCGGTTGGCTAAGTTTGGACCTCGGGGAGGAGGGACCTTGACGGAGCTATTTCGACTGACTATCGAGGAAGGAGAGTTGATGGAGGTGGATCGGCGACCCTCGTGGGTGGATCCATTGGTGACCTTCCTAACCACTGGCGAGCTTCCGGAGGAGACCAAGGACGGGAAAAGCTTCAGGCACAAGGCAGCTCACTACCTAATGCTGGAAGGGGGGTTGCATCGGAAGATGTTGTCAGGGCTCCTGGCAAGGTGTGTGACCGAGGAGGAGGTCCCGAGGATCCTGCAGGAGGTGCATTCAGGAGAGTGCGACAGTCACTCTGGGGGAAGGACGTTGGAAGCAAAGGTTGTGAGGCAAGGGTATTTTTGGCAGACCCTGAGGAAGGATGCGGCTGAGTTTGCGAGGAGGTGCCGGAAGTGTCAGCTATACGCCCCCCTCCAGCTCTTGCCCGCTCAAAGGCTCCGAAGCATCACGACACCATGGCCTTTCGCCATCTGGGGGATGGATTTGGTCGGACCTTTCCATCCGGCTAGTGGGCAGAGGAGGTTCCTTCTGGTCATGATTGATTATTTTTGAAAGTGGCTAAAGGTCAAGGCATTGGCCAAGGTCACCTCACAGGTCATCCAAAATTTTGTCTGGGGGGAGATCATATGCAGGCACGGGCTCCCCCAGGCGATAGTAACAGACAATGGACCCCAGTTTGCCATCAAATAGTTCATCAGCTTCTGCGCTCAGCTAGGGATAGACCTTAGATTTGCCTCCGTACACCACCCCAGGAGCAACGGCCAGGTGGAGGCGGCCAACAAGATCGTCGTGAACCTGCTCAAGAAGGTGGAGAACTTGACGGGGAGCTGGGTGGAACAACTCCCCTCAGTATTGTGGGCCTTGCGGACAACCCCGAACACGGCCACCGGCGAGACCCCATTCAAACTTTCCCATGGGTGTGAGGCAGTCCTGTCCGTGGAATTCGAGGTTCGATTCCCACGAGTCGCGGCCGCGGGAGACGGGGATGAGGCTTGGAGGTTGGAAAACGAAGAGGGGCTACGCCTATCATTGGATATGGTGGAAGAGCTACGTGATGTCGTAGCTATCAGGCAGGAAGAGATCAAACGGCGGATGACAAAATACTTTGACAAGCATATCAGGATCAAGCAGTTCACGGAGGGAGATCTGGTGTTGAAGAAAGTTGATGCTGCGGGAAGATCTGCCCCCGTGGGCAATCTCAACTCAAATTGGGAAGGGCCCTATATTGTCGAGTGGGTCCTAAGAATGGGAGGTTACCACCTCCAGGATGTGGAGGGTAGGTCCATGAGCCACACCTGGAGCGACGACGACTTGAAGCGCTTCTACCCATGAGAAGGGAGACTAAAAAATTGTATACTCAAACCAAGTTTATTGTAATATATTTCTCAAATTACTTCTTGCTTTTGCTTACTGTGAAATTCTAATAGCAGGAAGAGGAGACTTTTGCACTACCCCGAGCCTGGCTCGGCCCCAGGTAGACCCGCTGCGCAGGCTCTCATCAGTTGGCAGGTCCGAAGGCTCGCTTGTGGGGGTAAGGGACCCCGAGCACGACTCGGCCCCAGGTAGACCTGCTGTGCAGGCTCTCATTAGCTGGCAGGTCCGAAGGCTCGCATGTGGGGGAGAGGGTTGGTTCTTGGTTCTTGGAGACTTGCACTATCCCGAGCCTGACTCGGCCCCAGGTAGACCCGCTGCGCAGACTCTCATTAGCTGGCAGGTCCGAAGGCTCGCCTGTGGGGGAAAGGATTGGTTCTTGGAGACTTGGTTCTTGGTTCTTGGAGACTTTTGCACTACCCCGAGCCTGGCTCGGCCCCAGGGAGACCCGCTGCGCACGCTCTCATTAGCTGACAGGTCCGAAGGCTCGCCTGTGGGGGTAAGGGACCCCGAGCGCTGCTCGGCGCCAGGTAGACCCGCTGCGCAGGCTCTCATTAGCTGGAAGGTCCGAAGGCTCGCCTGTGGGGGAGAGGGTTGGTTCTTGGTTCTTGGAGACTTGCACTACCCCGAGCCTGGCTCGGCCCCAGGTAGACCCGCTGCGCAGGCTCTCATTAGCTGGCAGTTCCGAAGGCTCGCCTGTGGGGGTAAGGGATCCCGAGCGCGGCTCGGCCCCAAGTAGATCCGCTGCGCAGGCTCTCATTAGCTGACACGCCCTAAGGCTCGCCTGTGGGGGAAAGGATTGGTTCTTGGTTCTAGGTTTTTGGTTCTTAGCCCTTATAGACTTTTTGCACCACCCCGAGCCTGGCTTGGTCCCCGGTAGACCAGCTGCCCAGACTCTCATCAAGCTGGCAGGATTATAAGCCCACTCGATAGCAGAGTGGTTGAGGAGACCTCCTTAAGAAACATCCTACTTAAACTCATGAAAAACAAATTATGAGAGGCAAAGGTTGAAGCACGGCGAGTGGGGGCACTCCCAGCTGTCAATCTTGGGGATGGTCTCGCCTACGACGAGTGGGCACTCGCGCGGGACAAAAGACTCAGCCTAATAATATGGGAGCAAGCTAAGTCACTAAAAGCCACTCGCGCAGGGAGTACCCTGAGGCGAGGCGAGAGGGTTATACCAGTTAGATCTCACACACAAATAAGATGAGGGAAGTGACGACTCGTTCTGAAAAAAGTCAACTCTCCAGTGAAGTGGCGAGACAAGACGTAGCACCGTCTCGCGGGCGTGAGCGCATCACAGGGTCGTCTCGCAGTAAACGAAATAAAGCAAATTGACATAAGTAAAAGCTAGGCGGCGAGACGGGTGGGCAGCACCGTCCCGCAGACAAAAGCAAGCCAGTAGATCGTTTCGTAAAATGTAAAACAAAGTAACACGACGAGTGTGCATTTGATCAAGATCTGTTCATCACAAGTCATCAATACATTTTGATCACAAAAAAAACCTCAAGTTTAAGTTATACAACAACAACAACAACAAAAAGGGGGGGGAGGGATCCGGGATCTCGCATGCAGCAGTTCATTCCTCCCCGCCGGAAGAGTAATCTTCGCTCTCCTCGCCATAGAGCTGGGGGACCAGATCGCGAGCGGTCACCGTCTCGGAGTCCTCCTTCACGACCCCCAGCTCCTTCATCATTTTTAGTATCAGATCCGCCGTCATGATTCTGGCGTCTCGACCCCGCTCCTCAACTTCATCCAGAGAATATCGAGGCAGAGAGGCCGGGAGGGGTTCGCGGCGAGACGACGACGCGGCGTTGTCCTGAAGACGAGTGTTCTGGGCTTTCAAATCCTTAACCTCCTCCTCCAGGGCCGCCACGCGCGAGTGCAACTGCTACGCCGTCTCGGCATCTTGCGAGACGCCCAGTCATTAGTAAAGAGTTTCTAAGAAGAATAACCTAAGGATAAGTTAAGGCTTACCACGCCACCCTGGGCTTTCGCGTGGAGGGTCTCGACGTCCGATAGTCTTCTCGCGAGGTCGTCAGACTTCGCTCGCTCTGCCGCCAGGACCGCCTCGGCGTCTCTCCACTTCTTGTTAGTGTAGATCAGGCGGCGCGCGGTGCGATGCGAAAGCTCCAAGGCGCGCAGTTGGGCGTGGGAGGATTTCAAGACGAGGTCTCGCGAGGACTCGTTCTAGGGGGAGACCGCCTCAAGAGCACCATAAAGACCATAGCCCACAGAGAAGGCATGGCTGGTGGGAACCTCCTGTTCCTTCCAAGAAGGAAGGTGGGTGGAGATGGACACGCGGTTGACATCCTTCTCCCACACCAGAACAGGGGCGCCGACAACATCCTGGATCGCGGGGCCCAGGTTAAAGTTTGGATGAGAAGAGGGGGCTAGGAGTAGTAGTTTCGCGAGATGTAGCGGCGACCGACTGATTAGAAGTGACAGCATGCCGATCGGGTAGAGCCGTCTCGCGGGCAGGCGAGACCGCATGAGAGGGAGGGGTGCGGGGCGACTGTGAGTCCCCTATGGAGATGGGGGTCAGAGACCCCGACATCTCCTTCTCCCTCGGGGCCTCCTTCTTTTTCCCCTTGGAGATGACCACGACTTTCTTCATCTTTTTTCTGGGAGGGCTGGAGCGAGAGGGGGCCGTGTCGCCTGCATGCCTCTTCGGAGGGGCAGGAGCCAAGGACTCTCTCGCCGCCTCAGCTGCCGCGCTGGCGAGACTGACTGATGGCCCTTGCTAAAAAACAGGCAAGGAGGTGATGAGATGGCGAGATGAAGAAATAATCAAACAAGGCAAGAGAGCGAGAGTACCTTCGTCAGGGAGCAACGGAGGCAGCGAGTCGAGGCCTCACCGCAAGAAGTGGACCTCAAAATTCTTGCCGATGAAGAAGTCAAACAACAGCTTGTTTGTGCCGCCTACCTGCGGAGACGCATAAAAGCTCTCGGGGGGCGACACGGGCGCGAGCGGGACGCCCCCGAAGTCGCCGCGGATAAAGATGAATCTGGTGAGCCAATGATGATTTTTGTTTGGCATCTCGCACACCTTGAGCCCTTGCCCGGTGAAGTATGAGACGTCGTCGGCGTTGGCGTGGTCGATGAAGAGCTTCCGGAAGACCGTCAAGCTGAACTCAATGCGCTCCCGGCGCATGTAGCAGGCGAAGGCGATTAACACCGAAATGACGTTCGGGTTAAACTGCGTCGGGACGACGCCAAAGTACTTAAAGACCTGTTTTATCTCCGGCCAGAGAGGCAACGTTAACCCTGCCTCAAAGTGCGAGACGGGGAAGGCGAGCTCTCCCGGGTAGTAGGTATTGATCGACTCGCCAACCTTGGGGGGCCGCAATTCGAGCCCCTCCTTCATATACTCGCGGACGAAGTTGTGGTAGTCTTCGTCAGGGAGCCTGCCGAGAGGGAAGTCATGATCAGTAAACCTCTTCCCGCAGCGGCTGCGCCTCTCACCTTCCTCAACTCTCTTCTTCCCCATATTAGGCGAGAATGATGTAGGCGAGATGATTGAAAGAGAAGAAGAGCGAGAGGAGAAGAGCGAGTGAAGGAGAGGCGAGGGGAATGAAAAGGCGAGAGGGATCGGCGAGACGGAAGAAGCAGGGGGTCAAAAGCTTGGACGCGGCAGAGGTGAAGGCGCAGATATCATTATGCTCTGGGGGGGGGGGGGCAGGAGTATTTATAGCGGATGAAGTGAAATGATTAAATGAGCGGGAAAAACATTTAAGGGAAAGGGAAGAGCCGGCCGGCGGTTCACACACTCTCTCCTAAACCTTGATTTGCGTGTCCCATCACAATCACATGACGGAATAATTAATTTTAAAAAAATTAAATGAAAATTAAGCGATTAAACTAGCAGCAATAAATAATTAAACATACCATCCCGCATAAGGCGGGCGCCATGTTCTCAGGCATTGCCGGCGAGACGGCAGCATAATGTATCACACAATTATTACAGCATTCAAAATACAGAAACAAAGAAGAAAGAGCGAGACGAATGAACAAAGCAGGTCAAGCAGAGCAGTCCTTAATACGAGAACCATTTCCAGCAGCCACCGCGAGCCCCCGCGCAGGGGGGGCCTACTGGGTGAGTGGAAGGAGCGAACGACGCCAAGCCCACTGCGCGCGAGACGGAGCTGCGCGTCGACCTCGCCGATAATGGCCTGAGGGTCGGTCCCCTCAACTTCTATCCCAGGGTCAACCTTAGAAGACAGGCGAGCGCATTCATTCTCGAGCCATTCGATTCGCCTATCAGCCGCCTGCATGTCCTGCTCCAGCTTGCTGATGATGCGCGCGTGCTTCCTGAACATCTCAGCGGTCTTGCGCTTCATCTCCAGCGGGTCCGCGGGGTCGCCCAGGTAGTCTTCAATTTCGTCTATAGGAGGAGGGGACGAGACGGCGAGTCGCCTAAAGAGCTCCTCAGCGGGCGAGTCGGTCTGGGCGCCTACGCAAGGAGTGGAGGGGCAGGGTGGGAGAGGCTCTCGCAGAAGGGTGTGAGAGTAGCGAGTGGGACAGAGAAACAAGAGGGAAGGTTTTTTACCAGGATGGCGAGAGGTCCCGACCGCCTGAGAGGGGTCGTCTTGCCTCTCGTTAGGGGGAGTAGATGGAGGAGTAGAAGGCAATGGTGAGTCAGTTTCTTCGCGATGGGCAACGGTGTCATCCCGCAGGCTGACTGGTCGGTGTAGAGGCGCGAGGGCTCCCTGAAGAAGCAAAATTGTAAACAAGCAGATGGATGAAAAGATAATAGGGGCGAAAGCGAGAACTCACCTCCTTCTCTTTAGGAGATGCGGGAGGTGGAGAGAGACGGGTCTCCAGGACAGCGCGAGATGTCCCCTCGGCCGAGGAGGAAGGGCCGCCTGTCTTTACCTTCTTCTGACGAGGCGAAGAGGACGGTAAGGAGGGTGGGGTACGAGTCAGAGTCTTGGTCAGGGCGGCCACGTTGGCCTTATTCTGCTTACGCACCATCGCCAGACGCTCGCGAAAACTCTGGCTGTGAGACATTATTACAGCAGGGCCAAGGAAGGGAGGAGTGTGAAAGGGAGGATTTCCCTTATGGGGTAGGAATCCTATATTTATAGGCTCCGATGTGGGGACCACACCAAAGATTCCCTCTTAAATACGCTCATAAATACGCTTTAATGACACGAGCCTCGGTTGGACTTTCTTTCCGAGCTTAAAATAATCTTGAAAAGAGCGGGGATTGTGTACAACCTCGGGCTCGTAGGATCAGATCGGGCTCGAAGAGAGGGAAAAGTAAGGCAAGATGGACTCTTTGGCAGAAACCTACTCGCTGGCGAGGGGGTCCCAGGAATAGGGCTACTCGCCGAGTTAAGGTCGGCTCGCTAGGCGAGAGGACCCCAGCGGTTCGGGCGAGAGGGGCCCAGCGGCTCAGGCGAGACGGACCCGGAGGGAGGGTCCAGCGGCTCAAGGCGAGAGCCTTCCCAGGCGAGACAGACCCAGAGGGAGGGTCCAGCGGCTCAGGCGAGAGCCTCGCTAGGCGAGTCGAGCCCCATAGGTAGGAGCTCTCGCCCGCGAGACGGTGCTCTCGCCGAGCACCGGTTCAGTTGGAAGGCGGTTCACCTTTTTAGCCCTAGGTGATTTTACGCTTTTGCCCGTGGTGGTCTGCATATAACCCTTCAGAACAACGAAGTTTGGCTGTTGGCAGACCCAACCAAGGGTATTTTGGTAAGTTCAGGTCGGTTCAGTTTGGTTATTGACAGTTCTAACTCAAAAAAAACTATAAATAGGCCCGTAGGGGTTCTTCAGAAGCACTTTTTTCCCGGGATTTTAAGAGTTCTGTGCTTTCTGAGGAGCTCCAAGCCCAGCTTTTGGCTTTGGAGGGGAAGCTCTCAAAGATCTTCCGGGTAAGCGGCGGGACCTCCCTGCTGAGGCTTTGGGTCGGTTTCTAGTTCTTCACAACCAGTCGGAGGTCAGAGCTTGGGACGAGTAGGTGTTGGCTACGCCCCTAATTTCGAACTTTCGTTGAAGTCAAATTTTGGCTTCAACACCACTGTTGGAGCTTTGTCGGATGTATGGGGGGGGGGGGGGCTGCTCGGTAGTCCCGACGTCCTAATGGCGGTCTATGTAAGATTAGTCGCCATTCACAAGCTCGTGCAAGGCTCATGGTCGTAGTGAGATCACGCGGCATCTGAAATTCCGCATCCCAGCGTAACTGCTCATGAAGACCCTATGGTGAAGAGGGAAATTTGTTGCTTTGGTAAAACGGATGTCGCCCTTGATAACAAGATCTGGAATTGTTCTAAATAAGTGTCGGTAAAGCCGGCTTGCTTGAGGGCCACGAGGTCTCTCAGTTGGTTTTCCCGGTAGAGCGGGACCAAAGCGTAAGGTGCAGGGCGCATTGAAGTCCACCCATGAAGAATGGGGGCGTTCCCGCATAAGTTGTGTGAACCACAACTGCATCGAGCCAAGTAGCTGGAAGGAGGCGATGCCGACGCGTTCGTCATCCAACGTGTATTGATTGGCGAAAAAAATGCCACAATGGGTAAGCCACAACAAGGGATCTTCGCGGCCTTCGTAAATTGGGAAATCCATCCAGACAGAATGAGTGTAGGCGGGATAATCCGCGCGAGGTTCAGCGGAGTCCACCCGACTTGTTCGGGGATGGTCGTCTATGTTAGGGGGCGGAAGAGGCGGCGCACCCTGTAGGGCATCCGGGCGGGCGTTGAGGGCCTCCATTTTTGAGTTCTGGGTTGTGAGCATGGATTAGAACATTTCCATGAGCTGGGACAGGGACAGACCACCGTCAGCCATCGGAAGGAGGCCTAGATGGGCAGTCGGCGGGTTCAAAAGAAGGTCGGCAGAGGTGTTAAGCTACAGTGCTGTCACAACTTGATTGGGAGGACGAACAGAAGCCGAAAAAATTCCGGGAATGGATTCACCGACGTTTGGCTCTGATACCAAGATATTATGGTCTTCCGATTGAGATCTCGTGAGTGCCCCCTTTGACCGGGAGGCGTTATGGCAGTGACGGGAGTAGCTGCGATCGACCCGCGGGATCAGGAACACCGAGTGGCGTATTAGGTCGGGAAGAAGGGTTTCCGCGGGTTAGAGAGAGAGAGAGAGGAAGAGGGGAGGGGAAGAGAGAAAGAGAGAGAATTTTGGATTAATAGTTGCATAACAAACCAAGGCTAGCCGACCAGTTAGACATTTTTCCAAGCACAACATAAAATGACAAAGTCGTCAGCAACCTTAGACATTTTTCCAAGCACCCTGGGAGTCAATGGCGAGCGCAAAAATTTTTTTTGGCGTGGCCGGACTTAAAATAGCAACTTCATGAATTTCATTTTCATACAAGTGTGGAGATTGAATTTTCTGATGGGAGTACAATCAATTCATCACCAGAGTTTCTCAGGGTATATAGCCCTGCTGTTGATAGAAAGTGTTGGAAAAGCCATGTATTTAGGTCCATTAATTTGGCCCATGTTGGAGCCCACTTAGATTTAGATTTATCCCACATCTTTTGTTTGTGATTCTTCTTCTCTCTCTTCATATATATATGTGTATTCTCTCCAAGTGTAAATAGGTTTTTGGATATATAAAGTTCACATTTTTCTTTTTTCTACATGGTATCAGAGCGTCAAACCGATCCATTTGTGTGGTCTGCGTTTTTCTAACCATACCCTTTCCGCTGACCTACTTCTCTCCATTTGGGCGGTCTGCGTTTTTCTAACCGCATCCTTTCCGCCGATCTCCTTCTCTCCCCTGTTGGATAGCTCTGTCTCTGTCCGCAGGGTTCTAGGCGAGCTTGTTCCCTCTTCCGCTTTGGATTTCCTCGTGTTTTTATAGCCTTTGCTGCTGGGTCCCACTGTCGTGACTTCGTGCGGTCTGCTTTCCTTTGTCCGCTGCTGTCGGCTTTCTATTTGCCCGCGTCAGTCAGTTCTTTCTTCGCGCGGGCTGCATCTCTTTGACCGCTATGGTCTGTTCTTGGTCCGCCGCGTTTCGCTCTAGCCGCACGTATTTTTGGTCTTTGCCCGCTTTGGTCTGTGCTTGTCTGCTGCGGTCTGTGCTGCCTCTTTTTGTTCTTTCTCTGCTCAGCTCACTTGTCCGCTGTTTGTTGTTCGCTTGTCCGCTGTTCATTGCGGTATGTTCGCTACTCGCCGCCCTCAGATCGCTAGTTTTCTGCGGTCTTCTCTCTGGTTTCCTTTCTTTCTTGTTTGCGGTTAGCCCCTTGCCGCTGCCTCTGTTCTTGCTCGTTGCCCGCTGAGGCCGCCTGCCTTCTCTGCTCGCCCAGTTTGTTCTTTGAAGTCGCCCAGGTTCTTGCTGCCTTTCCCGGGTTGCTGTTTGCCGTGTTTTTTTGTTGACGCGGTCTGTTGCTGCTTTCCGCAGTCTGGCTGCTGGTTGCTCTTGCTCTCTAGTCGCGGCCTCGCTGTTGTTCGCGGTCTGTTGCTGCTTTCTGCGGTCTGGCTGCTGTTCGCTCTTTCTCTCTAGCTGCGGTCTTGCTGTTGTTCGTTCTTGTGGTCTCTAGCCACAGACTGGTTTCTGTTCGCTCTTTCGGTTTGTTGCTGCTTCCCACGGGCTGCTGCGACTTGCCGGTCTCTTGTTTACCGCTCGGGCAGTTCGCCTAGTCGTCAGGCTTGGTCTTTAGTTCGCATGGCTTCAGATTCGACTACTGCTTTCTCTCTTTCTGGACTTGCTAATGTTTCTCCCCTTGAACTTCGTGATGAACTACGGATCACTACCATCTCTCTCCATAGAAACCGAATTTTGTTGAATGAGTTCACTCAGTTCGCCGTGTTCTTCAAACTAAAGGACTCCATCACCTAACAAGGACTCCTCCCACTGCACCCACTGAGGAGTGGATCTGTGACGATGAGCGTGTCCAATCATAGATTCTCAATTCCTAGGACACCGAGCCGTATCAGATGAACCATGTATCACGTGACAGCTCACGCAATGTGGGAGGATCTTCACTCACTCTACTTCGGCAATGACAGTCTTCTGCCCTTATTCGATATACTTACTGATTTTCAATCCCTTGACCCTGGGGCTACTGTTGATTTGACTTCTTTTGTTGCTCGAGCTAAAACTCTTGTGGAGGCATGAATATAACATCAACATCTCGCCCTGGATTTGGTTACACAACGTGTGCAAAAAGAAGCAGTTGAGATTGCAATGATGATGACTCGTGTTCCACCACATCTTCATAGTGTTTGAGCTCAGATCCTATCTTCCGCCATTACTCTGTCCCCTCTCGGACGTTTGCTCGATGCTTCTGAAAATTACTCCTCCCCCAGATGCTCTGAGTCTATCTACGGCTCTCCTCTAGTAGCCCGTGACTACGCTTGCTCCTTCTGCTCGTGGTCCACCGGCTCGTGGAGGTCGTCAATCTCGGGGACAGGGTCGTGCTGGCTGTACCCTCTTTAAATTTTCTAACTGCGGACGGGGCAGTCATCTTGAGGCCACCTGCTACCGCAAGCATGACCTGTCTCCTCACCTTATTGCTTCCATAACTACTGCATCTCCCTTCGCTACCAGTGAAGACATTGTTGCTCTGCGTGCTCAACTCCAACAGTTATAAGGGGTGGTTAGTCGCTCTGGTTCCATGGCCTCGATCTCCAATGAAGGTATATCTTGCCTCTTACACAACTCTCACTGGATTGTGGATTCGAGTGCCATGCATCATCTCTCTATCCGTAGAAGACACCTCAATAGTTAGATTTTGCTTATCCCAAGTTCATTACTGTGGCCAATGGTGACACTATCTCGGTTTCCGACGCTGCTCATATGCCTCTTACTCCATCCCTCTTGTTATCCTCGGTTCTTTATGTTCCGTGATCTCCTTTTAACCCACTCTATGTTAACCGTCTTATTCAGGACCTTGATTGTTGTGTAACCTTCTCACGGTCTTCTTTTGTTGTGCAGGATCGACTAACGCAGAATATACTTGGTAGGGGGTTGCTGTCCAACGGGATGTATCTTCTGGATGTTCCTCCTGTTGCTCTCTCCACTATCTCCTCTGTTGATTGACATCGTCGTATTGGACACGCTCCTCTCCAGATTCTCAAAAAAGCTCTTCCCGATGTACCTCTTCTAGAGTTTTCTTGTGAATCCTGTAGCTTTGACAAACAACATCGTGTGTCTTTTACTTCTCCCTGTACTCGGAGCGATGCTCCTTTTTCATTAGTGCATTTTGATATTTGAGGACTATATAAGATTCAGTGTTTTTGATTATCATTACTTTGTAACATTTATTGATGATTACTCGCGTGTTACCTGGTTGTACTTCGTGATCGTGTCGAACTTCCATACATTTCTTACGGAGACTCGCACTCAATTTTTCACTTGCTTAAAAATTATCCGTATTGATAACGCACGTGAGTATACCAGCCGAACCTTCTCAAATCTGTGTACCGAGTTTGGTATTATCCATCAGACTTTGTGTGCTCATACCCCTCAACAGAATGACGTAGCAGAACAAAAATATCACCACCTCCTTGATGTTGCCAAATCTCTCATGTTTCAAATGCAGGTTACTCCTCTCTATTGGAACTTTGTTGTTTATACCGTCTGTCATCTCATCAATCGCATGCCCTCATCTATCCTCAACTTTGTGGCCCCAGTCACTCTCCTTTACCCATCCAAGGCTCTCTTCTTTCTCACAACTCGTGCGTTTGGATATACTTGTTATGTCCATAACCTTGGTCCACTAAATGACAAGTTTGCCCCACGTGCTACAAAAGTTATGTTTGTTGGATACTCTCGCACCCAGAAGGGGTATGTCTGCTATTCTCCTATCGACGGTAAGATGGTTGTGTCTGCTGATGTCACTTTCGTGAAGGCCAACCCTATCACACCATCCCTTCTGATATTCTTATTCCTTCTCTACCTCGGCCCACAGCTCCAGTTACGTTTCCGCTTCCACCTCTTCTTCCCACACCTACTCCACCGTCAGTCCACTCCAAACCACCTATCATTCAGGTTTACACTCGTCGTCCTCCACAATCTGATACTCTGCAGCAGCTTCCCTCTACCGGTGTGACATCGCCGCCTTTTGATTCGACATCAACCTCTACGACTCATCCCTTGGCCAATTATGTTTCTTTACATCGCCTCTCTCCACCTCTTCTTATATTTGCTCTCTCTCTCTCTCCTCCATTTATATACCTAACGCTTTATAGGAGTCTCTCCAGCATCCGGGGTGGCGTGCTGTCATGGATGAAGAAATGACTGCTCTCTGGGCCAATCGGATTTGGGATCTTGTCTCTCTCCCTCCCGGACATAGTTGTGGTGGTTGCAAGTTGATCTTTATAATCAAACATGCGGCGGATGAGACAATTGATCGTATGAAAGCGCGACTTGTGGCCCGAGGGTTTACTCAACAACATAGATTTGATTATGATGAAACTTTCTCCCCGATCGCCAAGTTAAATCTGTTCTGGTTCTGCTCTCCTTAGCTGTTACAGTGGCCATTACATCTGCTGGATATCAAAAATATTTTTTTGAATGACGCCTTCTTGAGACTGTTTACACACATCAACCGCCCAGGTTTGAGACCACGGGGGAGTCTCATGTGTGTTTGCTCCGGAAACCCATCTATGGTCTCAAACAGTCTTCTCGGGCTTGGTTTGAGAAGTTTAGTAAGGCCGTTCATGAGGTTGGATTCGAGAGAAGCTCGGCTGACTTCTCCCTTTTTACTCGTCATCAATCAACCGGAACTGTCATTCTCCTGGTCTATGTGGATGACATTTTGATTACTGGTGACGACTCCATAGGGATACAACAAGTTAAGCGACACTTAAACTCTGTCTTCCAAATCAAAGATCTGAGAAATCTTCGGTATTTTCTTGGACTTGAGGTAGCAAGGCGACCTGATGGTCTTGTCTTATCCAACAAAAGTATTGCATTGACCTCCTGCAAAATGCTGGCCTCTTAGGGTGCAAACCTGCGGAAATCCCGATGGAGGTCAAGCATAAGTTGTGTGCTCATGAATCTGACTCCAATTCACTGATTCCAAATCCAGAGTACTATCGACGTCTTGTAGGAAAACTGATATATTTAACAGTTATAAGACCTGATATCTCATTTGCAGTTGGAGTGATCAGTCGATTTATGCATACTCTACGAATCTCTCATCTTCATGCAGTCGAACGCATTCTCAGGTATTTGAAGACTGCTCATGAACAAGAACTTGTTTATAAGTCATCTTTCTCTCTATCTCTTATTGCATACTCGGATGCGGACTATGCAGGCTCGCTGGATGATCAACGGTCCACTACTGGTTTTTGTACCTATGTTGGAGGAAATCTTTTTACTTGGCGCAATAAGAAGCAGTCTGTGGTTGTTCGCTCGTCTGTTGAGGCTGAGTACCGTGCAATGACGGTTGTTGTGTCAGAACTTACCTGGCTTGAGAGTCTTCTTGGGGATTTTGGAGTTAAAATATCCTCACCAACAACTCTGTTCTGTGACAGTCAAGTTGTCATTCATATTGCTAAGAATCCAGTGTTCAATGAGCGAACAAAACACATTGAAGTTGACTATCACTTTGTTCGAGAGAAGGTTCAGTTGAAGAAGCAAGAATTGTAGCATGTTCCTGCTTCTGGCCAAGTTGCTGATATTCTTACCAAGGCTCTACCACGACCATTATATCATCAGATTCTATCCAAGTTTGGTGACTACGACTTGTATGCTCCAGCTTGCGGGGGAGTGTTGGAAAATCCATGTATTTAGCCCATTAATTTGACCCATGTTGGAGCCCACTTAGATTTAGGTTTATCCCACATCTTTTGTTTGAGATTCTTCTTCTCTCTCTCTTCCTATATATATGTGTATCCCACATTGAAGTTGACTGTCACTTTGTTCGAGAGAAGATTCAGTTGAAGAAACTAGAATTGGAGCACATTTTTGCTTCTGGGCAAGTTGCTGATATTCTTACCATGGCTCTACCACGACCATTATATCATGAGTTTCAATCCAAGCTTGGTTCCTACGACTTGTACGCTCCAGCTTGCGGGGGAGTGTTGGAAAAATCATGTATTTAGGCTCATTAATTTGGCCCATGTTGGAGCCCACTTAGATTTAGATTTGTCACACATCTTTTGTTTGAGATTCTTCTTCTCTCTCTCTCTTTCTATATATATGTGTATTATCTCCACGTGTAAATTGGTTTTTTGATATATAAAGTTTACATTTTTCCTGTAGAAAGACTTGGTTAGTGGGTGGTGAGAAGGTATGGTTATGGTCTAATATTTGTCTAAAGATACAGTTCCCTGTATTAAGACTTAGTTGTATGTGATTTCCTATAGTTCCTATCATCTGTTGCAAGTGAGAAGTCTGCATATTAACACCAGATTAGTTTTTTTTTTCACTTTTTTTCTGAAGAGGAAACATAGTGAATTATATTAGAATCTGCTTGCCCTTTCTCTTCTTTTCCCGCACTATTATGGTATGCCAGTCTGGTTTTATTGGATTTGTGAGTTTCTGTCAATTTGATGAGGATGTTTACTTTTTTGTTGTGATCTATTTGACAATCGAATTCTGTTTGAACTCATTGAGATGGATTCTTCATTTGTGGTTAGCAATAACAATTTACAACACAAGCGTCCAAGTAAAGATCAACAGATGGAACTTGGAAGGTGGCATACTGGCATGGCATACTGGCATGGACTGTCTTCTTCTTCAAGGGCTAAGTTTTCTGTTAGGCAATGAGGAGAAGGGGGAAGCTGGTAGCACACACGAGAGATTCGCCAAAGATAAAAGATATGCTATAACTTGAGAGATATGCTCTCATAGAAGAAGATGACGAGCTCGATTCAGAAGGGAACCCTAGTTCTGAACAAAATAGGAGGAAGAAATACATTCACACGGGAAAATCTACAATAGTACAAGACGGAGACTGTGATCTTTACCTCAGCTCTGGTCCGATGGAGGAAGAAGAAGAAGCCATCAGAGATCTTGGAGGCAGCAGACCAGTGGTTGCTTGCGGAGTTGTGGGCCTACAACGTCGAGATGAAGTTGTGGAGACTGGAGTTCCGCAATCATTGGGGAAGACCTAATCGCGACTCGCGCCTGGCGGTTTTGATGAATGACGGAACAGGGCCACTAGCGAATAGCGATAACACTATTTTTTTAAATTGTGTGCAGGCAGCCACCCACACTCGCCCCAAGGTGGGTCCACTCCAGCTGGGAGTTGACTCGACATATCGTGTTTCAAAAACTTAAACACAGAATCCGATAGAAGTAAGAAATATTATTTATAAAGAAATGATGTGTTACACATATCAAAGAAGCTTGTTAATGGCAAAATCTAGAATATTTCCGCGCCACTCACCAAACAGTACATCTCACGCACTCATATTTGTCCTCATCTTGATTTTTACTTGATAACCTGTTGACTACTTCATTGTCAACATAACAACTTGGATGGATGCTCTGTGTCTGCCTGCCTCATCACAACTTAGATACCTTGTAGCATTCCTTTCCTCGACTTCCTTCATTTGTTCTTATTGACGTATTTTCTGGTTTATTGACGTGTTTTCCTGGAATGGTTTGTCCCACATTGAGGGCTACCTTTACTTGTACTCGGATCTCCCATCTATATCCCATATAGTGGAAGAATAAATTATCTCTCCAATTTCTCTCATTTAATTTGGTATCAGAGGAACCCGTCTCCCGATCCCTAATTCGCCGAACCCGCATCCCGAATCGCCGAACCCGCGACATCTTCTGCATCGCCAATCCCGCCTCTTCTATCGCGTCCATCTTCCTCCATCGTGGCCGCGACAGCTCATTTGTCTTTGTTCAGTGTCTGCACTGCCTACGGACTGGTCATGAGAAGGTTCGATGCTAGCTGCTCTTTCCTCACCTTCGCCAACAGTCCACCACCACTCGTGCTGCCGCTGTTACTTCTTCCGACTTTGGCGCCTGATTTCGGTGCCCCGTCTGGGGCCCCTACCGTTGACTGGAGTCAGCTTATGGCTCAAGTGCAGGAGCTTCAGTCTCAGCTCCAGATGCAGTCCCCGTTTCAGACTTCACACCAGCCTCTTCCTGCTCAGTAGTTGTCTGCCTCCTCGTCGCTCTCGTCGACTTCAGCGTATGCGTCAGGTACCACGACGACCTTCCATGTCACTCAAGAGGGGTCTTCCTCTCCCTGGGTGATTGACTATGGGGCCACTGATCACATGACTGGTGAGACACGCTTGTTCTCTTCTCTTGAGTCTCCGAGCGTCCATCGACAGATTCGCCTTGTCGATGGCTCTGTGACCCCCATTCTTCACCGGGGCACAGTTCCCTTATCTCCCTCTTCTCCTTGGGTTTAGTTCTTCATGTTCCCAAACTTGCTTTAAATCTTCTTTCTATTAGTCAATTGACTCGTTCGATGCACTGCTTGGTGACATTTTTTCCCTCTGGCTGTGTTTTTCAGGACCTGACCACGAGGAGGACTTTTGGCTACGGCCGTGAGCGCGACGAGCTTTACCAGCTGGATCTTCCACCTCCTTCGCCTTGTCTCTCACCCCCGTCCATCGCTGCTGCTACTACTTCACCCGCTCTTTGGCATGCCAGACTAGAGCATGCGACTATGCGAGTCCTCAGATTGTGTCGTCTCTTTTTCTGAGTGTCTCATTTGAGCACTCTTTTCAGTGTGATGTGTGTCAACTTAACAAACATACACACACTTCCTATCCTGTTTCTCGTAATTCTGCACCGTTTGATATTATTCATTCAGATATTTGGGGGCCTGCCCCGGTTGTTTTTTATGATGGATTTTTGTATTTTGTTACTTTTATAGATGATTTTACTCGTTGCTGTTAGGTCTATCTTATGCGTGCCAAATTTGATGTCTTCGATTTATATACCCAGTTTACTAATATGGTTAAGACTCAGTTTTCCTCTAGTATTCAGGTCCTTAGCTCCGATAACCGGGGGGGGGGGGGGAGTATACCTCTTCCTCTTTCACCGCTTTTCTTGCTAGCCAAAGAACCCTTCATCAATTCTCCTGTCCCTATACACCGGAACAGAACGGCGTGGCGGAACGCACGAATCGCCATCTCTTGAATGTGACCCGGTCTCTTCTTCGTGGATCTCACGTCCCCAAGTCGTTTTGGAGTGCCGCCCTTCTTACGGGGACATTCTTGGTCAACTGTCTGCCTTGTCAGCCTTTAGCTGGTCGGGTCCCCCTTAGTTTTCTATCTCCCCGCCGCCCTTTGTTTCCCGTCCCTCTCCGGGTGTTTGAGTGTGTGTGTTTTGTCCAGGACCGTCGTTCGTCTCAGACAAAGCTTGATGGCAAAGCTATCCGATGCTTATTTTTGGGATATTTCTCATCTTCCAAGGGCTATCGGCGTTTTGACCCCTCTTCTCGTAAGACTTTTCACTTCCTGGATGTTACGTTATTTGAGGATGTCCCCTTCAATGGTACCTCCCCTATCCTTGTTGCTCCTTCTGCTCTGCCACAGCCGTCTCTGGTTGCCCTTGCTCCGCTCCACCACTCTCTTCCGTTGCAGACCTACACTCGTGGCCCACGCGGGCTCTCACATGTCCACCCCATTTTTCGGGATCCACTGGTTACGCCCAGCTCACATGACCTTGTGCCACATCCTCTGACAGGTGATGTTCTACCCTCCTCCGACTTACCCATTGCACTTCGCAAGGGGAAGCGTTCTTGTGTTACTGACCATCCTGTGACAAGCTATGTGTCCTACTAGAGTCTTTATCAGGGTTACCGAGATTTCCTGACTGCTGCCGACCAGATCAGAGTTCCGAGTATGATGAATGAGACGTTCCAGCACCCTGAGTGGGTGGCGGCCATGGAGGATGAGATGTCCGCACTACAGAAGGCGGGCACCTGACATTTGGTCCCTCTTCCGGGAGGTCAGAAAACTGTTGGTTGCCGTTGGGTTTACACCGTCAAGTATAATGTTGACGGTTCTCTTGACCGCTACAAGGCCTGTCTTGTCGCGAAGTGCTTCACTCAGATTCCTGGGGATTACGGCTTGACCTTTGCCCCGGTGGCCATGCTATCTACTGTCCGTCTACTTGTCTCTCTCGCTGCCTGTCACGGGTGTCCTCTTCATTAGATGGACGTGAAGAATGCCTTCCTCAATGGCGATCTTGTTGAGGAAGTTTATATGGATCCCCCAGGTTCAAGCTTCAGGGGGAGTATTTGGGTCGTGTTTGCCTTTTGCAAAAGTCCTTGTATGGGCTGAAGCAGTCTCCTCGTGCGTGGTTTGAGCGGTTCAGTACCGTTGTGCTTCAGAGTGGGTTCCCCAGATGCCATGCCGACCACACGTGCTTTGTTCAGACTGTTGTGGATGGTCGTATGGTCATTATTCTTGTCTATGTGGATGATATATTTCTTACTGGTGACGACAGCTCGGGGATACTTCAAATCAAGGGGGTGCTTCAGAAAGCATTTGAAGTGAAAGATTTAGGGCCTCTGAAGTACTTTCTCGGTATTGAGGTTTCCAGATCTTAGCAGGGGATATCTTTGTCTAAGCGCAAGTATACACTCGACCTCTTGAGTGATACTGATCTTCTTGGGTGCTCTGTTGTGTCTACACCCATGGATCTAAACCACCGATTACACGCCGAGTCTGGAGATCCTCTCCCCGAGCCGGGCAGATACCAACGTCTTGTTGGCAGATTTATATACTTGACCAACACTCGCCCCGATATTAGCTTTGTTGTGAGTGTGGTCAGCCAGTTCATGCATGCTCCTCGGACTTCTCACCTTGATGCAACGTCTCGGATCCTCCACTACCTGAAGGGATCTCCTGGCCTCGGGCTTTTCTACCGTTCATCTCCGTCCCCTGATCTCACATATTACACGGATTCTGACTATGCTGGTTCCCTTACTGATCGACGGTCTACTTCGGGGATGTGCAATTTCTATGGTTACAATCTTATTCCTGGAAAAGCAAGAAGAAAAGTTTTGTATCCTGCTCGTCCGCTGAGGCTGAGAACCGAGCTATGGCCCATGGCGCTACTGAACTCCTTTGGCTGCGTACTCTCTTGACCGAGCTTGGTTTTCCTCCTTCTGGTTCCGCGACACTTGTTTGCGACAACCAGTCCGCTCTCATGCCAGCCTCGGACTCTGTTCTGCACAAGCAGACTAAGCATATTGAGGTTGATATTCACTTTCTCTGGGAGCACATCCGTTCAGGGACTCTTGAAGCATCCTATGTTCCCTCCGCGGAGCAGATTGCAGATGGGCTTGTTGAAGCATCCTAATGCCTTTAACAAGGCGGTTGGGCCTTCCAGACTCTTCTCTACCTGTGGCAAGTTGGGCTTGCTTGATCTATTCGCACCAGTTTGAGGGGGAGTATTGACGTAATTACTGGTTTATTGACGTGTTTTCCTGGAATGGTTTTAGTCCCACATTGTGGGCTACCTTTACTTGTACTCGGATCTCCTATTTATATCCCTGTAGTGGAAGAATAAATTATCTCTCCAATTTCTCTCATTTAATTGTTCTTCAGGAACAGATGTACGATTATTTAAGCTTAGTTTGGCGGGGCAGTGGGGCTTCCGCGAAAATCACCGCCTGACCGCCACCGCGGTTCCCGCGGTGCGGTTGATTTCCGCAGAAATCCCGCGGCGGGGCGGAGCCCCACCGTCCGACTGCGCACATTCCTGAAATGCACGGAGGCGGCGGGGCGACGGGGCGGCGAGGTATGCGCAACTGCCGCGTATCCGTCCCGCCAAATGAAGCCTTGCTTTTTGAAAGTATGAAACTTTTCTGCATATGACAAATAGATTCACAGCCAATAAAACAACAATGATACCATCCATATTTGACCAAAGCTCTGATCCTTTGTAATTTGCTATCTTTCGAACAATTCTGTGTGATTTTAATTATAAAGAAGCCAATAGGAAAAATCTTTATCTACAATTACAGTCAAGTACACACCTCGAAATTTGAACCATCTCTTCTATAACTAGAGGCTCGTCATCCTCAGACCTTGTTTGTATGAGCTCCAGAATCAATAACTCAACCTTGGCCATCGGAAAAGCGGGAGAATGTTTACTCATAGAGCATTTAGAGATGATGGAGAGACAAAAATATATTTCTCTCAATTGAGGTGGAAGACATACATACTACTTCACTTGGCAAGATGTCTGCCATCTTCTGGGAAGGTATGTAACCAACCCCTAAGGATGTCAATTTAGGCATCATTTATTCACTAGTTATGATGATCATCTTCCCTCATGAGGGACTATGGTCTTAGGCTCTGAGGAAGCAATATGCCCGTAACACCAACTGTGGAGTCATTCGACTCTTTAGGTGAGCTAATAATCGTACTCCAGTAGTGTGGATGAGGGACAAGCACTTGAAGGTCGCATTTTGCTTCATTTGTGGGTTCCTATATCTTTTCCACATCCATCTCTCTTGTAGCTTCCACTAAAGTACATGCAGAGGATACCTCATGACGGGAGACACCAAGCTTACTCTTTTGTCACTTAGGTATATGTTCAGATGTCTTTCTCCTTGCTCCATTAAAATTAAAATGACAGGACTATGCTTACACGCTAATCCTGCCTTTTCAAATGCTACTTGTTTAACTGAACGAGCTCCTTAGTTGAATATTTCAACTGTCTAAAAAAAAGCTCCGAGCCTTTAATACTTATACGCACCGCTGAACAAGTGACACGCTTGCTCGGATGATTGGCATCACTTCGTGAGAGCTCTCTCGGAGACATTGATAGCGTAATGGATGCTATTGATTTGCAATTAATTAGATATATCTTTTAATGCAAGTTGTCTTGTAACAGAGCCTCCATCAATATAAGGAGCCCAGAGTTTGAGAGTTATGTTTTCTTGGATATTAATCTTGTTTGGCTCTCTTAGAGGGATCTTGCCCTCAAGTCTCAAGAGTGAGACAGCGATCATGCCTCATTATTTTGCATCTCCCTTCAGCTTCTAGTGCAATATTACGAATTTTTGGAAGTGTTCTGAATATGTCGTTGCGTATTCATATTAATTAGTCTAATCCGCTGCACTTCGCCTGCCTTTCTTTCGGTCGCCGGGAATCAATTTACTCCTTACTCTTCACCATGGTCATGTTGCGGAATCGCTGCAGCCTGCTTCGATAGGATAAACGCCACCATGGCTGACATCCTTGCCATGGCGTTCGTGCTTCACCAATGACTCGGGCTTTCCCTCTGATGCAAAATTTAACTTATTCCACTGTCAAACACACAACCTTCATGCTCCTCGCAACACCCAACGGAGAATAGTCCAGCCGCATTTTCGCCAACCGGCCTGCCACCACTTTTAATGCAATCTAAAGCTCAAAGACCTAGGCGGCCTAATATATATATTTTAATTTCAAATTTCTGTTGTAAGCTAGAAGTTGGATTCAAGAGAACAGTTTATGACCCAGCTCTAACTCATCATCTCTTACTTCTTTAAACAAGAAAATTGAAGAGTACATTAATCTTCTTCAGTTAGCTTGCCATGTTTACATGCTTATAGAGATTAGTTCTGTCTCAACTGATCAGGGTTTCAGAAAGGTTGACCCGGATAAATGGGAATTTGCAAATGAGGGTTTCTTGAGGGGACAAAAACATTTGCTGAAAAACATTAGCAGGAGAAAATCATCCCATTCTCATACACAGCAGCACCAGCAGCAGCAGCCGCAACCGCCGACAACAATGAATACACCCAGTGTTTCCGTAGGTGCCTGTGTTGAGGTCGGTAAGTTCGGACTCGAGGAAGAGATCGAAAGACTCAAGAGGGACAAGAATGTTCTCATGCAGGAGTTGGTCAGACTCAGACAACAGCAGCAGGGAACAGATCTTCAGCTTCAGGCATTAACCCAGCGGCTGCATGGAATGGAGCAGCGCCAACAACAGATGATGTCTTTCTTGGCCAAGGCCATGCAAAGTCCCGGTTTCTTAGCCCAACTCGTTCAGCAAAACGACACCAACCGTCATATTACCGGAGCCGGTAAAAAACGAAGGCTTCCCAAACACGAAAACGAGTCAGAAGGCGAGAGCAGCGGAATGCCGGACGGTCAAATAGTCAAGTACCAGCCCCAGATGACCGAGGCAGCCAAGGCATTGCTGATGCAGATTTTCAAGTTTGAAGCATCTCCGAAGCTTGAGAACTCAGAGGGTTTTCTCATTGAGAATTTCGTTCCGCGCGACAGCTCGATGGCTTCCAGAATCCGGAACTCCGGGGTTACGCTCAAGGAGGTCCCCACGAGCTCCGGGGCTCCGCATGTGACATCGAGCCCCGGTTTTCCAGGGGGTAATCTGTCCTCTGCTGCCGTCGTCAACATTTCGGAAACATTAGAAATCCCGGATATCGATTTGCTTTCGGCTATTCCGGAACCTCTGTCTGCCGGCTCTACGAGTATGGTTGCCCCCGAGTTCATGCCTGATGGAGGCAGCCTTGATGTTGCAGAACCAAGCACATTTGTCGGTCAAGTTGCTGGAGTTGTTGATGGACTGGTTCCGTTCGAATCCGAGAACTTCTTAATAGACCCCGAGATCGACTTTTGCATCGATGACTCTAAGCTTCCTTGCATCAACGATTCATTTTGGGAGCAGTTCCTTGTGGAGGGCCCGCTGTCAACCGATGTCGGCGAGGAAGTTGACTCGAGTTTCCAGAAAGCTGGGGACATGCGGATGGAAATGGACTGTGTTTGGGACAGTGCTCAGAACATGGAGCATCTCACCGAGCAGATGGGGCTTCTATCGCGAGCGGCTAAGCAGTGATGTGTATGATGCGACGAAATCATCAGCGAATTTTCTTGATATTCGCCGGCAAATTCTCCCGCGGAGGACAGCGCCGAGGGAAAGCCGCTGCGGTCGTGGTTTATTGTCGGCGCATTATGGTCCTGCCGTGGTATATATGTTGCCAGCTTCTTACAGAGCTGATCTTTTATTTTCTTTCACCTTTGGCTTTGACAGAAGCAGGCGTTTTGGGGGAGTTGATTCTTGTTGTATGCTGTCAAAGTATAAGAATGCTTATAGCTTATAAATATTAATGTTGTTTTCTCAAGTTCAGGATTCCAAATTCTGCCTGACCCTATTGAGGTTATCTTCGATAGCGAGCGGCGCTGAGTACAGCGCAGCGGCGGTGGAAGTATTTGATTTTTTTTTAATCCATTCCTTTGGTGTTAGGGAACCTGTAATTATATGGATTGGCGCTCTTGCTGTGTTTTTTTTATCATTGATGATGTTTATTTTATATACGAGCATCTTCGCACGGGCTACGCCCGTGCTCGATGCTCTCAGGCGGCCTTCAGCCGCATCAGACGGGCTTCGCCCGCCTGCGCACGGGCTTCGCCCGCCTGCGCACGGGCTTCGCCCGTGCTTGATGCTCTGGGCGGCCTTCGGCCGCATAGAAGCTAACCCCGCTTCCACGCATTTCACCGGCTCGACGCCCGCCCACGAGCTTCACCAGTACTCGATGCTTAGTGTGGTCTTCCACCATCTCGGCGCCGCACTCGCCACTCGGGGCCCCCTGGAGCAAAATCCCTGATGAGGCCGAAGGCTGCCCGAGGTCATCGAGCACAGGCGTAACACGTGCGAAGATGCTCGCATATATTTAAAATAATATATATATATATATATATATATATATATATATATATATATATTTTACAATATTCTGTTTTTGGTTTTTTTAAAAATTTTAAATTATTTTGTATGTATTAATTTTTAAAAAAATGTTAAACTTTTAAGCATTTTTTGAAAATGTTATGCATTATTTTTTCAAAAATCATATTCAAAATTATATTTTTAAATTAATGTTTAAAATTAATTTAAACTTTAGACTTTAGGCAATTAATTTTACTGCTTCTCCGCATGCATTCCGGCGCGTGCATCTCGCCGGCCGCATCCCGCCGCCCTCTCCGCCTGCCAGCTGGCCATCGGAAGGCTCCCAGCAGGTTCGTCGGGGTCCGGCGAATCCGTCGGTGGGGGCCGGGCAGGCAGGCGGCGGAGAGCTGGTGGTGGCAGTGATTTGTTTATTTAATTTTGACGGACATGGCGGTAGCTCTGCCAGCTGGAGTGGCCTCCATTGTCGACCGATGAGATGGAGGGCCACACCAGCAACGGGGAAGGAGGAACGTATATGGGATACAACTTCACAGTGAAATGGAACACCGCTTCCAACCTTATCAGTGCAAGCAAACACATGTCAACTTTAAAATAATTTCATCATTTTCACCCTAACGGGAAACAGAGGCAGTGAACAGGAAGTTCATTAATCAACAGTTTCTTACAGGAAATTAAGAACACGACATTAATCACTCTCTAAACATAAGCAAACTCAAAGAAATTATACATTAATTCATCACCATTTTCAAAGAAAAAACAAACCGCCGTCTTCCACGATTGGTGCAACCGTTGGATGCGTGAAGGAGCGGACATGGCGGAAGCTCGGTCATGGAACTGTTGCTGAAATCACTCGCGGCTTCATGAGGAGGGTCATGGCTAGGAGTCGACGCTGGCCGGAGAAGCGCGCAAAGCTTTCGGTGGAGAAGCGCCGGAGACGCGCCGGAGAAGCGCCGGAGATGCTGCGGAGAAGCGCCGGAGACGCGCCGGAGACGCGCCGGAGAAGCGTCGGGCCTGCGGCGCCTCTCGCTCTTATGGCGCTATCGATGCTTCCGTAATACTCCCTCCTCATATGCAGAATCTCGCCGGAGGCATCGGGGCGGCGGCAGCGACCTCAGGAACACGGAAACTCTCCCGGTCTTCACTTAGAATCTCCCGGTCTCCACTGACTCTTCCGATCTCTCTCAATATATATTAATGTTTAAGCGGCGGATGAAAAGTCACTCTGTCATCCGCCTCTTTACATTTATATATACATCATATAATATATATGTAATATAATATTCTTATCATGTCTATTCATATTGCTGAATAGCAGAGCGGAGAAGGTTATTGCATGCAAATGAAGTAGGAGGACGCGGTTGAGGGTTTTTTTCCGTGAATTCACTTCTGTGAAGGCGACAACAGGAATGACAATCCAAAAAATGTTTAACAGTTAACATTTTTAAAAAATATTAATACATAAAAAAAATCATTTAAAACTTTTTAAAAACCAAAAACAGAATAATGAAAAAATTGTTTGGCCCGCTGCCTCTTCTCTTGACGGCGCTGCGTTTGTGTGCCAGCAGCTGTCTTCCGTCAGCAGGCCATCGAAGTCACCTTGGGACGTGCCTCCGCCGCTCATCAGCTGGCGTTGGCCGTCGACACCTCATCACTCGATGCGCTGGGGAAGGCGGCCTGGGCGGACTGCCTTTAACTCTGCGAGAGAACCATTTCCAATCTCAACGACTCTCTGCTTTCAACTTCCTGCTCTCACGATCGACGACTCCCAAACTTGGTTCAGCGCCGCCCTCGCCAACCAAGAGGCTTGCCGGAACGGCATCACCGAGCTCGGATCCTCCTATCACTTCCCCTCCTCCCCCTTCTCCTAAAACATCTCCGCCGCCGCTGCGCCGTCCGCCACTGACGAAGTTGACGCCCCTCGCGATGTGCAGGACTGGCGCTTCAGTGCATGGAGTCGGAGAGGGAGATGAGGCCGCCGATCAACGATCCTTGCTCCCTTCCCTCCGTCGCCTCTCCCCTGTCTCCCCTCACACTCTCCAGCTCTCCCTCGGTATATATTATTGTTTAGGCGGCGGAACATCGATGCTGTCATCCGCCTCTTTATTGTAATAGATATATAAAAATCTAATATCTTATTGTTTAAGCGGTGGCTGAACAGTGACATTGTCATCCACCGCTTTACTGCAAGAGGTATATAAATCTAATATATATATATATTAAATCAGCCCAAGAAGAGCGACCGGGGCTTTTGGGGAAGCACAACTTTTGTGACGAAGAGAAGAAGATCTCGCTTATTAATAATAGATATATACAAGTGACAGGAACAGAGCTTCGGCCCTGGGGGCATTCGGCGGGGGTGCGACATTCGGCTGGGTGCAACATTCGCCGGGATGCGACATTCGCCGGTAGTGCGACATTTGTCGTGGGGACGACATTTGTCGTGGGCGGCGACATTTGTCGTGGGCGGCGACATTTGTCGTGGATAGTAGCCGCCCATATGGCCTCGCGCGACAGTACCTGACCGGCGACGGCGGGCTTCGCCCGCTCCCGACGGGCTTCGGCCGCTCCCGTCGGGCTTCGCCCGTCCGCAGCTGGCTCCGCCCGACCCGCAACATATACATATGAGTACTAAAAATGACCGTAAAAAAATATAAATCAAGATTACAATTTTTATTATGTAAAACAAATTATATTTTAACCTTAAAACATTAATCTTTCTTTTGTCATTTCTAACTAGAGACCATAAATTTAGGATATGTAGTGTTTTTATTTTTTGTATTTTAATATTGTAAAGTTGTGTAATATTGTAAATAATCATGAATTAAAAATTCATTCAAAATACTCTGGCCGTATCCATAAGATCTGCCCTGCAATCCTCCATCAGCATCCAGCAAAAAACCCGATAGCACTGTATCTACACCCGCAATCTCATATTTCTTCTCCGCCACCAGCAGCATAGACGTCGGCGGCCAGAGCGGAGCCCGCTGACGTGTTCACCGGTGACCAGCGAACTCCCCGGTGGGCTCCGATCAAGTCTCCGGCGGCGGAGCCGCCGGTAGTAGCGAAAAAAAAACAATCTGGCAGAGCGGGTCGGGAGAGGGATGACGGAGCACATCCATGGCTGCGCTTCCATGGTGTCTATGGTGGATCTGCTCTCTTTTAACAGCTCTGGCGAATGACGGTGGAGCCTTGCTCCGGCGAAGGATGACAGAGTCGTGCTCCGGCGAGAGAGGGATGAAAGCGTCACAGAGCAGCGGTTTGAACAAAAAGGAAGATGAACATCAGCTATTTACTATTATTATTATTACTATAATACTATTATTTTAGGGCGCTGCTATCCGCACCGCAGTTTTGGCTATTCACACCGCATTTTTGCCTAATTTTTCGTGTCTTTTGAAAATACGCTTTGTACATACATTTTTAGGAAAAGTGTTCAACACAAAAGTTGTAGATCTCGATGATATCTACAACTTTCGTGTTGAACAATTTTCCTAAAAATATATGTACAAAATGTATTTCTAAAAGGCGCTAAATCTGGACGTATTTCCCAAGTACGCCTTGGACATGCATTTTTAGGAAAAGTGTACAACACGAAAGTTGTAGATCTCGATAGTTATAGATCTCATCGAGATCGACAACTTTCGTGTTGAACACGTTTCCTAAAAATGCATGTACAAGGCGTATTTCCAAAAGACCGCCTACCCGCCTGAGTCCAGCGGACAGGTTATTGGACTTGGAAATGCTGAAGAGGAGAACTGACAAGCCGTAGAAGCGACCTGCTGAGACCGCAAACTTCACTGACACTGACCGAAGTCAAAGCCAAACTCCTGGCTCCTCACTGCTAGTCGCGCGACCTGCACACAGCAAACAGTTATCTCTACTCAACCCACGCAGACAGGAAAAACCAGACCACATCAATTGACCAAGCCCCACTTACTATTCACTCAGTAATTGTAGATGTGCCGGGGGGGTCTATTTATAGGCGAGGTGAGGAGTGTGGTCACCACCCTAGTGAATAGAGTCACCGCCCCAGCCCGTGCACTAACAAAGCCCCGTCCGCTGAGTCCGCGAGGACTTAGCCGGATTCCAACAAAACCGCCAGGAGGTGAGACAAAGATGTTCACCACCAGGCCGACTCGCACCAGTCCGCCCACACTATGCGGACAAGACATCAGCCCGCATAGCCCGCAAACATCACTGCGCATGGACAACCACAACCTCTACTGCGACATTCCACACACTACACGCAGACACAGAAGCAGTCCGCACAGCTCAAAAACAAAGCCGCAATCCGCCACAAGTCCACGACCAACAGGCTGTCCGCCCGGTCAACAACGGACTCTGCGGATACCGCGAACACGCTGGACTTATCACAGAATGTGACCAAGTCCAGTAAACCACCAAGGGCCTGGCGCGAGCTCGACGGACAAGGCTCAGTCAGCCTGCCCCCAAGGCAGATCGCCAACACTCCACCAGAATAAGGCAGAGCCCGCAAGCCCCTACTCGCACAGCTGCAAGACAACAGCCAACTGCCGGACTAGACACCAGTCTGCGTAGTCCTCCACAGAGCAGCTAACGCCCGCTGCAACACCGGAGGTCGGCAAGGACCAAAGCCGATGTCTAAGGCCAGTCCGCAACTGCGGACCCTGCGGACTCAACCTCCAATCCGCCTGGTTACACAAGAGCTTGCTAATCTGCAAGGCCACAGATCAAACTGAGCACCGCTAACAGTCCGCGAACCGCAGTCCGCTTAGGCCATTTTGCTAGAAGCCCGACTTCCTTGGTCATATGCCAACTAGGTCGCACAACAGACTGCTCAGGCCGCACACCAGGCCGCACAGGCCGCTCCTCAAGAACAGCCACGCCACCAAGACCAAGCCATGGTCACCCAGGCCGCAACTCGCAGTCCTCCCAGGCCGCGGACTCAGACCGCTCAGGCCGCCCAGACCGCCCGACCTGCCCATCACCCACTTTCACTTCACAAATTTCAACACCGGGCTTGCCAAAGAGTCACCCACTCTTCAGCTTTGGGGGAAAGGTGAAGGACCTGGTCAGCGAGCCGTTGGTCCGGTGGGATGAGCAGGCCCACCGGGTCTCCGTCTCATCCCTTCACCCTTCTTGGTCGGAGCGCTAACCCCCCTCCAACCATGCCTTCGCACTCGGCTACGACCTTTATGGGCGCGAGGATGCCAAGAACTATCATTGCAAGTCCCTCCAGGATCTTGGCCACGAGAGCTCGCAAGCCATGATGCGGGCACTGGAGCTACAACATACGTCGGTCTGCCGCAGCTTCAAACTCAGTCACCATCTGAGGAAGGCCGAGCAGGAGCGGGCCGTCGCCAAGGATGACGCTGTCAACCTGGAGAGGCGGCTCGACATTGCCGAGAACTTACTCGCCAAAGCAGTCAGCGAGATGGTAAGCACCGAAAACCCTTCTCTCCCTTGGGATTTTCCTCAATGGATTTGCTTACCCTTTTGCTTCACATGATGTCAAGGCCGCGAGCGAGCTGCGGGCCCGCGCCATCGGTTTGGAGGAAGAGATCATCCAGCTGTGCGCCCGTGCTGCCAAGCTGTAGAAGGCAAATGAAAACCTGCTAGCTCGCGTCGCCGGGCTAGAGGCGGACAACGAAAAGCTGAAGGATCAGATCAAAGGTCTCCATAGCGAGATCATCCGCTAGGTTGACGTCTTCCTTCCCCCGGGTGGCGACGACCCCCCCTTCCCGTTCAAGAGGCCGAGGATATTCGGCCAGGCTGACGTTGCAGAGCGACTGCGGATCAACTCCATCGAATCTGCCGAATGCACCATGCAGATCATAAAGGAGACGCAAGTGCCGGTGGAGGGCTGCGAGAAGATCACAGCTCGGGACCTCATGCCGAGCCTGTTCCCGCCTACTTCGCCCAGCGAGGAGGACAGCTTCGGCTCGCTCCTCAGGACCAGGAAGGACTACAAAGATAAACATCAGCTCAGAGGGGACGGCGAGGAAGACCGCCAGTCTGAGGAGGAAAGCAAGAGCTAACTCGCACCCCCTTCTTCTTCTTTTCGCTTTATTTTTTATGTAATTCTCTCTCTCCTCCCTTTTTGTAATCTTGCCGAGGTGAGCTACCCATTTTTGCAACGTGAATATAGATTTTTAATGAAAAGTACTTTATACCTCTTACCTTCTGTCGTGTGATCTCGCTAGAGTAGTTTTCGTTGTTTAGAATGTATTTGAGTTAGGATTCATTCCAGCGAGTAGACCTTGAGAGCTCGCCTGCTCTAGACAATCCGGGGGCGGACCACTCGCCATGCTAGGCTCGCCTCGACCTAACTCGCCCGCGAGCTGCCTTCTTTCTTGCCGATGTTGAACTGGAATTGTTAAAAATTCACAAGTAAAATTCGAGGGGGGGGGGGGGGGGTGAAATGCACTGCCAAGGATCGTCTCGCCTTCCTCAGTAGATGTTGAGTACTAAGGTCGTCATCCTTTTACCCCGCCTGGCTACTTACCGAGCTGAATCCGCGAGTCCCAACTCGCCTGAGAGGGTTCTCCTCCCTCTACTTCTGGAAACAAGACCAAGAACTTCCCAAGTAAAACATGGAGAGTATAGGACGTAGTTGCCGAGAGTAGCCTAGTAGCCTCGGCTCGCCCTCTTTGACCGTCCTGCTCGCCTATTGGCACTTTCCATGGCCATCCTTCAGGTGCTACCACCGGCCCAATCAGCTAAGTGAAAGCCTGACGGCGGGTGTTAAACAACCTCCGGATTCAACCCCAGGGTCATGACGACGTCCATCGAGGCCCTGGCCCTACCAGCTAGGTGGAAGCCTGACAGCAGGAGCATTCCGAGACCTAACCCCAGAGTGAGAATTACTTTCTACGGCCATCCTCCGGGTGCTACCACCGGCCCAATCAACTAAGTGAAAGCCTGACGACGGGTGTTGAACATCCTTCAGACTCAACCCCATGGTCATAACGACGTCCATCGAGGCCCTGACCCTGACAGCTAGGTGGAAGCCTGACAGCGGGAGCATCCCGAGACCTAACCCCAGAGTGAGAATTACTTTCCATGGCCATCCTCCGGGTGCTACCATAGGCCCAATCAGCTAAGTGAAAGCCTGACGATAGGTGTTTAACATCCTCCGGTCTCAACCCCAGGGTCATAACAACGTCCATCGAGGCCCTGTCCCTGACAGCTAGGTGGAAGTCTGATAGCGGGAGCATCTCGAGACCTAACCCCAAAGTGAGAATTAGTTTCCATGACCATCCTACAGGTGCTACCACTGGCCCAATCTGCTAAGTGAAAGCCTGACGGCAGGTGTTGAACATCCTTCGAACTCAACCCCAGGGTCATAACGACGTCCATCGAGGCCCTGACCCTGCCAGCTAGGTGGAATCCTGACAGCGGGCGCATCCCGAGACCTAACCCCAGAGTGACAATTACTTTCCACGGCCATCCTCCAGGTGCTACCACCCGCCCAATCAACTAAGTGAAAGCCTGACGGTGGGTGTTGAACATCCTCCGGACTCAACCCCAGGGTCATAACGACGTCCATCGAGGCCCTGGCCCTGCCAGTTAGGTGGAAGTCTGATAGCAAGGAGCATCCCGAGACCTAACCCCAGAGTGAGATTTACTTTCCTCTGTCCAACCTCAGCCCCCGCCAGCTAGGTGGAAGCCTGGGATCTGGGGCATTTCAGGACTTAGATCGACAAACGCCATTTGCCACAAACTTGATTTGCAAGAAGGTCGGAACATAAAAAGATTTCATATTTATTAAAGGAACAGACGTATATATTTTCACGGTAGAAACGTTTCAAGTCATCACCACTCCAGGTGTGACTCAGGGTCTCGTCCTCCACGTTCCAGAGATGGTACCCTCCCGACCTTAAGGCCTCCCCAACAATGTACGGGCCTTCCCAGTTGGGGTTGAGCTTCCCTACTGCGGCTGACCTTCCTGACACATCCACTTTCTTTAAGACAAAATCACTTTCCGCTAATTGCTTGACCCTGACATGCTTGTCAAAGTACTTAGGCATTCTCCTTTTCACTTCCTCATGTCGGATGGAGGAGAGGTCACATAGCTCCTCCACCATGTCAAGGGAGAGTCGTAGCTCCTCCTCATTCTCAGCTTGTCATTCTTCCCTGCCTGCCTCTTCCTTGACCACCCGAGGTGTCCGGACCTTGAACTCGATTGGGAGCACAACCTCACACCCATGTGAGAGCTTGCGGGGTGTCTCTCCCGTGGACGTGTTGGGAGTGGTCCTTATGGCCCAGAGAACCGAGGGAAGCTATTCCACCCAACTGCCCTTCAAATTCTCTACTTTCTTCTTCAGGAGGTTCACGATGATCTTATTTGCCGCCTCTACCTGTCCGTTGCTCCTGAGATGGTGGATTGAGACAAACCTGAGGTCAATTCCAAGCTATCCGCAAAAACTGATGAACTCGGCGCTGACAAATTGAGGCCCATTGTCCGTGACGATGACCTGCGTCAACCCATACCGACAGATGATCTCCCCCCAAACAAAGTTCCTGATTACCTGAGAGGTCACCTTGGTCAGCACCTTACCTTCCAACTACTTAGAAAAATAGTCGATCATGACAAGCAAGAACCTACCCTGCCTGCTGGCCTGGGGAAAAGGTTCTACAAAATCCATCCCCTAAATGGCGAAGTGCTAGGGGGCCGTGATACTCTTGATCCGCTGAGCCGGTTGAAGTTCGAGTGGGGCAAACAACTGGCACGTGTGACACTTCTTCATGAACTTGACGACATCACGACCCAGGGTTGGCCAGAAGTATCCTTGCCTGACTATCCTCCGCTCTAGGGTCCGACTTCCAGAGTGGCTCCTGCACTTTCGGAATGCACCTCCTCCAAGATCCTCTGAACCTCCCTCTCGGCCACACAACGTGCCAACATCCCAAAGAGAGTCTTCCTAAACAACTGTCCGTCACGCCTAAGGTAATATGCCGACTTGTGCTTGAACTTCTTCTTGTCCATCCCTTCCGGGAACTCCCCTATGGACAACAATGTTGCAAAAGGGTCCATCCAAGAAGGTTTTGTATATTTATGGCTTGTTTGGCCCAGAGGTGGTGAAAACAGTGAAACCATAAAATGCCCTTTGTAATCATGTGGCCCACAGGTGGCAGTCGTAAACGCATGAGTTAAACTGTCATTTATTAAGGATCAACTTGTTAATGCGCTCAAAGCATCCCGTGTAGCCGTCAAATTTGGAACAACCTCCACGTTGCCCACAACATGAGTATTTATAGGCGTAACCCTAAATTCCTGATGACAGATTTTTGAATGTCATCCGGATCCTAAACCTAACCCGTTAAGCACGTGTCACATCTAATCAATATACCTCAACACACCTAACAAATATCATTCATTTGAATATAAAGTGGATGAAGTTCCTTAGGTAGGCATTAACGAATGACAATTTAACCCCATGCTCATGAGTGCCACCACCGTGCCAAACGGAGCCTATGACCACTTTTGCTCTGGGGCACAAATTTTATTTGCTACCAAAACATCAGGCGTTTTCGAGAACTTGCTTCAATGAATAAAAAAGCTCCTCCCACTTCTTTTCTAGTGGCAAATTGTGCGAAATGTGCAGTAATTATTGTGTATGGGTCTTGGACTCAAGCTGACGTTTAAGGCTTTGTTTGGCACAGTGGTGGCAGTTATGAACATGGGGGGTTAAATTGTCATTTGTTAACGTCCATTTAAGAAACTTTCATCCACTTTTATGCTCAAATGGATATTTGTTAAATAATCCTTAATGATGACATTTTAACCCATGCCAAATGAAGCCTAAAACTAATAGCAATGCACAGTTCAGATGCATAGGTGGCGTCCGAGATCAATAGTAATATACCCTCAGGTGCAGTGCAGTGGGGCTTGCCATACGTCAAATTTTATGGTGTCACCGTGGTTCATAGGGCTGTGTCTCATCGACATTTTGCCCTGTTTTACGGCTGTAATACGACTGTAATATTATAGCCGTAAAGCTGCTTAAAATGTCCATGAGGCACATAACTCTATGAACCACGGTGGCACCATAAAATTTCTCGTCATACATAGACAAAAGTTATGTAGTGGGACCCAACAATGGCGAAGTTTCATTGGTCCCGTTTTTATGGAAAAATTTCTCCATTTTTACATTATTTTAATTAATTAAATTCTGATAAATTTAATTTGCATTAATGTATTGTGTTTTTTTATTCCAATTTTAAGTTAAACAAATACACATTCAATTTTTTCATCAATTTCTATTTAATATATATTTTTTAATTTCTTAAATTTGTTTATTTATTTTCTTTAATTCTAAAAAATTGTTTTCATATAGACAAAATCCCTACTTACAGTAAGAAATGTGCCCTCCCCACCACTTGCTGCGCACAAGAAAAAAATGAATGACATGTGGATAACGCTAGAATTTGCGAGCATCAGGGCAATGTTTGGAGGACACGGATCCTCTCCAGTTGGGGCGAACTGGAGGGTGTCCAGTTCGCGACCCTGATCTCGCCTGAGAAATCGGACGGCGGACCTCCACTCGCGGTTGACCTGGCGAGTGGGCCCCGCGCGTGGAGTTCACTTCTTCTCCGCCGTCCGATTTTGGATGCGAGATCAAGGCCTCGAACTGGACCCCTCTAATTCGCCTGAAATGGAGAGGATCCCGATCCATATTTGAAGCACAAGGTAATGGGAGCACAATTGCTATTAGGATAGCGGATCCCAATTCATGTCACTAACGCGCATGTGTATGTATACACCGGGTCTGGAGAATGTAAAGTGCAGCAAATGCACTGCGCGGTAAAGTGTGGGCGATCCGCCGAACGCGAGCATAACATAGAGATTTGCCTCGCATCCATCGGAGTAGTAAAGTACAGTGACTCGCATCCATCTGATCGTCGTGCACTTTTCCCTCCCTGTTCCAGTATTCACCTTACAGACCCCAAGGGGAACTCACAAAGGCTCTGTTTGGTTGGGCTGTTGCTGATGAAAAGCTGCTGATGAACTGTTGCTGATAGAAAAAGTACTGATTCTGGAAAACAGAGTTTTGTTAAAAAACTATTTGGGTGAAACAGAGTTTACAAAACAGAGTTTTCAAAAAGTTGTTTGGATACAAAACGGAGTTTTGAATAAATTTTTTTTTCAAATATAACACAAAATAAGAGCATAGTATTCTTGGATACAAAACGGAGTTATGACAGCTCCAGGATTTCGAATTTGGTTTGTAATGTTAGTAATAAGAGCATAGTATTCTCGGATGATCTTGTTTTCCAACATGTGAGAGGGGACTCGAGACAGTTCATGATCGCCACAACCCACCTTTGCAAATGAGCCCTTAATTACAGCATAGAACATAAGATTACAACATAGAACATAAGATTACGACATATTCACAAAAAAGAAAGCAAAACGAAAACGGAAAACTGAGATCATGCAGTTGGAGTTTTTTAACTCTGTTGAAATCCGCAGGATAAGAACAGACTCACCGTGCAAGCTATGATGTTGAGAAGAAGGATGTGCCTAGGGCCAAGATTTCACCGAGAGAAAGAAAGCGAGGGTGGGGGAGAAGCAATCACAGTGAAACGGAAATGGAGATTGTCGGTGGAAGAGGAGTCTAGGGCGAGGGACGAAAATGGAAGAAGGGGCATAAATCCCTTATTTCCATTCGCCGACATTGAGATCCTTCCCACTGTGATGCAGCAATCAATAGGAGTGCCATTAGTAGTCCTGTAGGAAAGCAGGCGGTGGGACAAAGAAGGAGACGGAGAAGAACGAGAAGAAGAAGGGCAGAGGAAAGTAATGACGGAAGAGCGAGAAAGAAGAGTTGCGCGGCTTTTGCGGTTCACCGCAGGAAAAAGTTGCGGCTTGGATAATAAAGAAAAGAGCGGAATTAAAAAAATGAGGGTTTGAAAAAAAGTCGAAACAAACGCCACTTATTGTCAAAATAGTGATGCGTTTCAACCGCACCGCAGCTGATCAGCTGTACCAAACGCCACCAAAATCATACGTCTGAGAGTTGTCTGATGTGACTATCAGATCAAACCGTGAATGATGCAAGTAATCCCTATTTTCCACACTTCTTTAGCCCTTTAACCCCTTACTGGTGTCCCCCTTCGTCGGAATTCTCCCCGACTTCGGATCGGAGCCCGCGAAAATGGCGACGCTTCTTCTCAGAGCTCTATCCCGCTCCTCTCTCACCCGCTCTAGATCGAGGCATCTCGCCTACTCTCCTCTCCTTCAATCCAGAACAGTAAGCTCTCCCCACTTCCGTCTTTCTTCCGTCGAACAATTAGGGCCTGATTTCAATCCTCTGTTAGATCAATGACGTTCATTTTCTTTTTTAAATTTTCGATTCTCTGATGGTTCATGATTGCAAAATTTACACAGTTAATGCAGATAATGGCGGTTGAGAACTTGAGATTACATTTCTTTTGCAGTCCTTCGACATTCATAAACTTAGTGATTTTTTATTTGGAAACTTACTGTTGATCCATCTTATAACCGCAGATCAAAGAATGAAAAGATGAATGCGATTATTAAATTTTTAAGATGTTTTTTTTGAAATTAGCATATAATGTCAAATAGAATGCCAAACCAATGGAGAGAAAGTATTTTGGTATCTTTGTATAAGAACAAAGGAGTAATACAAAATTGTGTTAATTATAGAAAAATTAAATTAATGAATCATACCCTAAAACTATGATAAAGAGTAATAAAAAGAAGATTAAGATGAACGACTAACATCTCGTAGAATCAATTTGGATTCATGCCAGAGCGGTCGACCATGGAAGCCATACATCTTTTGAGGAGATTCATTGACAGCTACCGAGAAAGATAACAAGATTTGTATATGCTGTTTATTGATCTTGAGAAGGCTTATGATAGAGTTCCAAGAGAGATCTTATGGAGAGTCTTAAAAAATAAAGATGCAAATGTATCATACATTGACAAAATCAATGATATGTATACAAATTCAGTGACAAGGGTGAGAACATCTGGAGGATTAACGCGGGAAATCTCTATCACTGTTGGCTTACATCAAGGTTCAGCTTTAAGCCCTTATCTCTTTACCCTTATCTTAGATGAACTCATCAGAAATATCCAACAAGCAATACCTTGGTGTTTATTGCTTGCGAATGATATCGTTTTGGTCGATGAGATGTGCGAGGGTGTAAATGTAAAACTTAAAGCTTGACGAGACACTTTAAACAAGAAGGTTTTTAGGTTGAGCAGGACAAAACCAAAGTATATGGAGCTTAAATTTAGCAGTGCAAGGACGAATGACTTTGTTATTAAATTGGGTAATCAAGATATTTCCTGTAGTGAGTGTTTTAAATATCTTGGACCGATTGTTCAAAAAGATGGAGTTATTGATAAATATGCGTCACATAGAATCCAAACGGGTTGGTTGGAGTGGAGAGGTGCGTCAGGATCTTATGTGATCGTAAAGTACCATTAAAACTTAAAGACAAGTTTTACTGTGCTGCAATTAGACCAACAATGCTCTATGGTTCTGAGTGTTGGGCAGTGAATTGTGTACACGAGCAAAAAATGGGAGTTGTGGAGATGAGAATGCTTAGGTGGATGTGTGGACACACGAGACTGGATAAAATTATGAATGAATGTATCATGGATAAGACAGGAGTAGCAGCAATTGCAGAGAAGATGCGAGAAGCTCGACTAAGATGGTTTGAACACGTACAAAGGATACCATTAGAGGCACCTGTTAGCAAGGTTGTCAGGGTCGAGATCCTAGATGAGATCGTTTCAAGGTAAGATCAGATCTGATAGTAGGGTCGGATCGAGGATCGCTTTACAAAATCAGGATTGATTTACAAAATTTGGATCGTAGGATCTTATGATCTGGATCGCGATCCTGACAACCTTGCCTGTTAGGTGTTGTGATAGTCTAGTTACTAGGCATGTTAAATGAGGGAGGGGTAGACTAATAAAGACTTGGAATAAAACTATAAGAAAAGACATGATGTACTTAGGCATTAGTGAGATCATGACTAAAGATAGGGCACAATGGAAACAAAGGATCCGTATAGCCGACCCCACTATGGTGTGATAAAGGCTTGAGTGCTGTTGTTTCATTTATACATTTTAAGCAGGAAAAAAACAAGTCATGCATCCATTGCTATCATACTTGTGCAATTCCATTGTTACTTATAGACTACATACATGGAATGGTTCTTGGTGGCAAATGATTCTAGATTTTTTTCCTTCCAAATTTAAGCGCACCACATTTCTTTCTCTCTCAAAGAAACAATGAAAATTGCTAAAAACATCTACCTAGTGATTGCATATTAATTTTCACATACTACAATGTTTTGGAATTTCACGTGCTACTTGATTTTCTTGTCCATATTCAATTATTTTATGTTAGTATGTATCAATTATCCAAAATAACTTAACAATGGTGGTCTCATTTGATATTATTCAGTTTGCAGTTCCTGCAACTGTTGCTGACGAGGAAGTAGAAACAATAATATTTCCCAGGTATTCCTGCATATAGTTGACCTCTTTTTTTATCATATTAATCGAACTATAAGGTTTGCCTACATTTCACTCTTGTGGTGGGACCTGTCCACGGACCCTTGCTGTGCGAGGACGTTTTGTGCACCGGGCTAACCTTTTTTTAATCAAACTGTTAGAACGTAATGCAATTATAGTATTCTTAACTTTATTTATCATAGTAGATGGTGCTTATTAGGATTTCAATTCCAGCATGGAAATGACCTGTGATGAAACATACTTAATTCGTTATGTGAATACATCCCTCATGTCCCTTTCACTTAATCAATTACTTATTTACAGAATTGGAATCTCTTAACTTATTCTTCCAAAGAAATTGTCCATAAGATAACATTACGTATCCTTCCTAATGTGGATATGGGCATTTAATATATATATGCTATTCTTACCCTATATGAATTTGACTATTCTATTATAAAATCTTTTATCATTTTCCTCAAAATTATATTTGCCTTTCAAGGCCAGATTTCACCTTTGATGTTTGTGGATATACAAATAGAAGGTTTCCAGTATTTAAGCAACATATGGGTAGAATGTACATCTTATAGCCATATTGTTTGTCCATTGATTGTGTAAGTAATTAGTTTAAGTGTTATTTCTGTACAGGGAGGGTCCAGGAATGTCCTATGGACTAAATTGGGCTTTGGCAGGGAGAGGTGTAATTGTAAAGGATAAAGCTTATTACAATTTGAAGTTGCCCGAGCTCAAAAAACTTGGTGCAAGGAAAAAAGGTAGAATATAAAATGCACCTTTAATATTACGTGATTTGTTGAGTAAATTGTTGTCTTTTGAGTTCTCACATAATTCCTTTCGAAATATATAGAAACTTCAGCAGGCTTTACGCTCTATTTGAGAGGAAATACTACTGAAGGGAATCCTGATATTTCAAAGGCTCAATTTGGTAAACTTTTGAAACAGGTATTATGAAGTTTGGGTGCTTCAATTGATTTATGTTATAAAGTAGTTTTTAAAGACATTTCTTCTTTTCTGGTTGATGATGTTCTTCATCCATCGCTTTAAGGTTAATTTGGAAGTTGTAGTCGTACTTAAATTTTTTGCTCGACTAGTTTGTTTTCTGAATACTTCCTTCCATTTCATATCCAATTGAAAATTTGGTATAAGAGTACATTTTGGTGCACGATAAAAGCTAAGAAAATGGTATTTGCAGTTTGAAGAACCTTTATTGTCTTTATCTTATCAAATGAGGAAAATACAAAGAGTGAGTGGAGAGAATTAATCCAAACCGCAATTGCATCTTTACCTTAGCTGATAAAGTGGCATGGTTTGGAGAGCAGGTTGCAATCTTGATGGAAATAATGAAGAAAAAACAGTCTTAGGCAAAATCAGATTCCTTTGACTGCCTCCATTCCAAGTAATGTGGCAGAAGATGATTTTGAGGGAGAGGAGGAAGGAGGTTTCATAGGAGGATGCTTTTTACCTTTTGAAGTAGACACAATGGTGGACTTACCTAGATATGATGTGACAATCAATACTGAATTGTTCAATGCATTAAACAGTCGTCTGGAGAGACTTTTCTTATATAAGTATTCTTTTCATTATAAGGTTGCATTTTCCCATCTAAATTTGAGCCACTGCGTTTTGGCATGGTGGAATGATCAGTTAGAGGGTTTAAGCTACATTGATGTAAGCTAGGTACAATTTAAATGATTTGTACATCAAGAGTGTTATCCTATGGGATACGTGGAAGATTGATGGAAAGTGATACAATTTGATGCAAAATTGATGCAGGATAAGGTGAATCTAGTGAAGTAATTATGTTCTAATGTAACTTTAATGAATGAATGTGAGCGTAGTAATGAGGGGGGAACCTAGAATTATGCAATGTTCATGCAAGTATCCAACTAATAATATAGCAATAAACTATGAAAATAATAAGCATATTCACAAACAATCACAATTGAAACTAGCAAATTAGATAAACAAAGAATTGCTAGTTGAATTAGAACAAAGGGTGCTTCCACAAAATGCTTGGCAAATAAGCCTTCCAAATAGAACAAAAATTGGGCAACTTTAGATGGATTTAGATCCCTAACAATATATTCCTTCACCAAGTAAACAACAAAGGACAATATTAACTTCAAATTACAACTTACATGAATAATTGTTCCAAATAGAGGGTGTATGGTTGCTGAATCAGGTTCTGGACAGCGAGATAGCTGCAATTCTGGCATTGAAACTACCTCCCTGTACTGTTGGGCTCGTTGGAGTTGTTAGGCAAGAAGCATCCTTGTCAAAGTCTGCTGGAGGCGTCGAATTTCAGGAACAAAAATGCAGGGGTGGAATTGTGAAGGGCCTTGGCTGGCGGGTGCAGGAACTGTATGGGGAGGAGGTTGGAGGCACTTATACAGGTATTATGTGAAACACCCCTTCCCAGTATTACAGAAATCAGCCGTCCGGCCGGGTCAGCGATATAAAAAAAACTAGGAAGCAGTATTAAAACTAGTAGCAGCAGGTAATAAAAGTCCAAACTAAACAGATTTAATACTTACAGCGGGAGTAAAAAAAATAAACTAAGGTTAACCACATACCTGATGTCTGGATTCACAGAGCCACTAAACAAGAATGAGACTGCATTAACTGAAAATCTGAACTATCAAAATAAGTCTGATACAAGATATATAAAATATTATTGAGTTACACTGTCCACAACTACAAGTACATGCTGAAATGGAGTAAACTGAAAATAGTAAAAGTACTACACTCGGACACCACCATGACGCTCATCCTAGACGAAGTTTCCCACCTGAGTCACCTGAAAAACATTGCCCACGAAGGGTCAGAGTAAAGAAAAACAATTCCCCTTAGTGACACTAAAATAGATTTACATATGAATGCATGCATGTCTTTAAAACTAGTCTCGTGCACTGAAAACATTTCATGATATATGATATGCATGCTTTTCCTATACTTACTGGTGAACACTATAATTCTATACTCATGACTTTCTGTTCATTTACCCAAGTCCTGACGTTCACTAACTAGTGTACTGTCTCACATCAAGTCTGTACTTGAGTTCTAGGTGGCTTCTAGCCTACATGTTTACTGGGAAGGCTCTAGGCAGAGTAGCTCCTAACGCGCAAAATCTGAAACTGACGACCCGAGACCATCTGACGAACTCAATTGTTCTAGTGCCACGCGGACACGGTCTCGAATCTACTAACTGTCTCAAAGGGGAGTCAACTCCCAAGACTGTAACTCATAGGATACCATATGCCCTATGAGGATGGTAGTGCGCCTCTACCAAGCACAAAAAGACTGGTGTGCTACTGACCTTTTTGGTCTGACGCTACTTTGCATGGGATATCTTTTCTGGTGTACTACTAGTCGACCATTGACTTTCTCGTGGTCGACTTGAAGGGACCTTCGCACCCTTGGTCGGACAGTCTCCAAACTTACGTGTACATGTGAAGTTTCGTACTTAACTAACCGTTCACGATTTTACTAACGTGGTTATGGAACAAGACGTTATCATACGCGTTTCCACAATTATTTTCCTACTGTCACACTTCTCTATGCATGCTTATGATGTGGTACAAAACCTACTTATGCGTATAAAATACAATTACTTGATATGTCTAACTAAAAGGAATTAGGATTTCCTTACAGTGGTGCTGCGACGTTCGTATACTCGGCGCGGCGACATTCTCTCTTTCAAAGTAATCCTACTGCTGGGGACCTTCAAAACGCTGCCCCGACCCCGCCAAAATCCTGCAATTTACTGTAACCCTAATTTCAGAATTTCCCCTCTACGATATTCTCATGGAAAAATTTATAAATAACTAGGGTTACAAAATTTATGCGTTAAACTTCAAGTATTACCTTTAAGTATAGCGTTTGAGCCTCCCAATGCGTTCCACACAAAATCCGTAGTGAACTACGAACGCCAAAACCTAGGATAGGGCAATCCAAACGAAAACCTAGGTTAAAATAGTTTCCAAATCAAAGAAAATCCAAGCAGAAAACGAGAAAAAGGAAGAGATCGAACTCACCGAAACCAAAACGTTCACTTCCACCGTTTAGGGTTGAATCCGACACTTCCACGGCTAAGGAAGGAAAAGGAATGCCCACCGGTGCTCGTAGAGGAAGGAGGAGTGGTCGGAGATGGGTTCTGGAGAGGGATCGGACGACGGAGGAGTTCGCGGGATGCGTCGGCTTCGTCCGTCGCAGCGTGCGGGATGCGGAAACAAGGAACAAGTCGGCTGCGGTTCCCGTGAGGAAAATAGGGTTGTGCGGGATTATGGCTTGCGGTTTTATGTATAACCCGCATGCGAGAGAGGGGGAAAAATGCTATTGGCACCCCAAGGTTATTTTCTTACACAATAACTTCATTCTCACTGCGCGCCACTAAAAGAACGTGTCACGCACTAAAATTTATGCACTTAACGAACTAATGGTCGTTATCAAAAGGAAAAGTAACATTATACCTTGTCAACGCGCCGCCTCGATCAAAAATTTGTCGCGACCTTCCCCTACAATTTTAAATAAAATCGCGTCAGATCTAGGGATGTTACAAATCTCCCCTCCTAACAAAAATTTTCGTCCTCGAAAATTGTAATCATACCTGAATCGAAGAGAAAAGAATAGTCTGCATTGCTCTGAAGCTCATCCTCTCGCTCCCAAGTATACTCTGGCCTGCCACAGTTCATCCAAAGAACTTTGACCATGCGAATCTCTCTATTTCTGAGCTTCTGTATCCTTGAATCCACTATTCTGACTGGTCTAACCCCAATACTAAGATCTGTCTCAATTGGTGCTTCCTCGGTGCTGATGATCTGACTAGGATCTCTGACTGCTCTCCTCAGATAGGAGACGTGGAATACATCATGTACACCACTCATTTCCTCAGGTAAGGCCAATCTGTAAGCAACCTCACCAATTCTTTCCAGCACCTCAAAAGGACCAACGAATCTGGGGCTCAGCTTTTTCATCCGCTTTATTCTAGAAACTCCTCTGACTGGTCTGACCTTCAGATAAACGTAGTCTCCAACACTGAACTCTACTAACCTGTGCTTCTGATCATGATACTTGGCCTGGCGGTCCTGAGCTGTCTTCATACGCTCCTGAATAAGCTTGATCCTATCAGTGGTCTTATCAATCCATGACTCCCTGATTGTGGATCTCTCTTCACTTTCAACCCAACATAACGGTGTCCGACAACGTCTGCCATAGAGGGCCTCAAACGGTGCCATCCCAATACTTGTCTGAAAACTGTTGTTGTAGGAGAACTTCACTAGTGTAACATATTTCTCCCACTTTTCTCCAAAATCCAAAATGCACATCCGTAGCAAATCCTCCACAGTCCTATTAGTGCGCTCAGTCTGTCCATCTGTCTGGGGATGGAAAGCGGTGCTGAAATGTAACCTGGTACCCAACCGCTCCTGTACGTAACGCCACTCCCTGGAGGTAAATCTGCCGTCTTTGTCTGAAACTATAGTCCTGGGAACACCGTGAAGTCGAACTATCTCATCCAAATATAACCGTGCCAGCTTCGGACCTTGATCCGTCTTCCTAAGAGGAATGAAATGGGCGACCTTAGAAAGTCGATCAACTATAACCCATAAGGAATCATTCCCACTCTGCGATCTCGGCAAACCATGGATGAAATCCATGGATATATCTTCGAATGTCCACTCAGGAATGGGAAGTGGCTGCAACTTGCCTCCAGGCCTCTGGCACTCGGCCTTAACCAACTTGCACGTCTCACACTTCCCTACGTAATCTGCAACATCTCTCTTCAAGCCTGGCCACCAGACTAACTTCTTGAGATCTGCATACATCTTCGTGCTACCCGGATGTATAGAATATCTGGAATTGTGTGCCTCAAATAAAATATCCTCGCGAAGGTGACTAACATCGGGGATACACACCCTGCCATCAAACAACAATAAATCATCCTGAATAATGAATCCCTCCTTCTGCCCTGACTGCACTGAGCTCCAAATCTCTGCCATCTTTGGATCCAACGGTAGAGCTGTCCTGATTCTGTCCTTGATATCGCAGGTAATCTCCATCCAATTCAACTTTGCAGAACCAAAACTACTGCGCGGCACAACGGTAATATCCAGTCTCTCCAGCTCTCGCACTAACTCCTCCTGCTGAGTGAGGAGAAAGAAACATGAACCTCTACGGCTAAGGGCATCAGCTATAACGTTCGCCTTTCCTGGATGGTACTGAATGTCTACGTCGTAGTTTGATAGAAACTCTAACCATCTGCGCTGCCTCAAATTGAGCTCTCGCTGATCAAAGATATACTTGAGGCTCTTATGATCAGTGAAGATCTCACAACGAACACCATAGAGATAGTGTCCCCAAATCTTCAAAGCATGTATGACTGCTGCAAGTTCCAAGTCATGCACTGGATAGTTCCTCTCATGAACCTTTAACTGTCTCGAGGCATATGTTACGACCTTTCCATACTGCATGAGAACACATCCCAAACCCTGACCTGATGCATCGCTGTAGATCTGAAACCCGTCAGGCCCTGATGGTAAACTCAAAATCGGTGCGGTCATCAACCTGCCCTTCAAGTCCTCAAAAGCCAACTCACACTCAACTGTCCAATCCAAGCCCTTACCCTTCCTGGTGAGGGAAGTCAGTGGTAAGGATATCTTCAAAAAATCTCTGATGAATCTCCTGTAGTAACCAGCAAGACCCAAAAAGCTACGAACCTCTGAAACTGTCGTCGGCCTTGGCCAACTCTTAATGACCTCTACCTTCTTCGGATCAACACTAACTCCTTCCTGACTGATGATGTGGCCTAAGAATGCAATCTCTGGAAGCCAAAACTCGCACTTTGAAAACTTGACAAACAACTGATTCTTTCTGAGTGTGCTCAAAACAATCCTGAGATGTGCTGCATGATTTTCTGCACTCTTAGAGAACACCAAGATGTCATCTATAAAGACGATGACAAAACGGTCCAAGTACTCCCGAAATACCCTGTTCATCAGGTCCATAAATACTGAAGGGGCATTGGTCAGCCCAAACGACATGACCACGAACTCGAAGTGTCCATATTTAGTGCTGAAAGCCGTCTTCTGAATATCCAAGTCACGAATCTTTAACTGGTGATAGCCTGAGCTCAGATCTAACTTGGAGAAAGTGTTCGATCCCACCAACTGGTCGAACAAATCATCAATCCTGGGAATCGGGTACTTGTTCTTTACTGTTAGCTTGTTCAACTCACGGTAGTCTATGCACAGTCTCAGACTACCATCCTTCTTCTTCACAAAAAGCACTGGAGCACTCCATGGTGAAGTGCTGGGGCGTATAAAACCCAACTCAAGTAACTCCTGCAACTGACTCTTCAACTCTTCTAATTCCCTTGGAGCCATCCGATTGGGAGATTTGGCTACCGGTGTAGCCCCAGGCTGCAAGTTTATCGGGAATTCAATCTCTCTATCTGGAGGGGCACCAGGGAGCTCTTCCGGAAAAACATCGGGGAACTCCTGCACCACTGGTACCTCTGACAAGTCAGCCTTATTCTCTGCATTCATCAGTACTACGAAGGTTTCACAACCCTTACTGATGCACCTTCTCGCTTGGACTGCAGATATAATCATTTTCACTACTCACTTCAAGCCTTGAAAAGAAAAAGAAGTCTGATTGGGGCCATCAAACTGTATCTGCTTCGCCCTACAATCAATTCTGGCGTTGACTGCCGAAAGCCAGTCCATTTCAAAAATCAGGTCGAATCCTGCAATAGGTAGTTGCAAAGCTTCCACAATAATCTCGGTGTCACCAAACTGCACCGGTACCCTGCACCTATCTCTGGTCTGCAGAAGGAATCCATTCGGCATCATAACCTCCAGCGCTACAGTCTCTGAGAATACTTCTAAATTCAACTTACGCACTAGAGATTCTGCGATAAACGAGTGCGAGGCACCCGTATCAAACAGAATCTTAGAGGGTAAGTTATGAATCATAAGGATGCCTACATGAATGATTTCCAAAAAGAAAAGAGTGTCACTACGGAGGATTAAAATAAACTTATCAGGCAAAGTAAACACTTACCTGTCACTACATCCTCCTGCTCCTTAGCCTCCTGTTGACCAAGCCCATAAGCTCTGGGCTGTACCAAATCTCGACCCTGCTGTGGTCTTCCATCAGTAATCATCAACGCTTTGCCCTTATCTGCTCTGCTAGGGCCACCAATCTCATACTTCGACTGCAGGAACAAAATACATTTGTCATCTACCGAAAATTTATAAATGTACAAAATTACATCAAGATTGATTACCTGATTCGAACCACCTTCCTGACAGAAACGAGCAATGTGTCCAGGCTGACGACACTTGTAACACACGCCCGCACTGGCCAAACACTCTCCTGGATGGCGACGCTGACACTTGGGACAAAGGGGGTAGTCCCTGCTCCTGTCACCAGATTGACCATACTTCCTCGCATCAAGCTTCTGCTTCTTGTTCCAGTTCTTCCCCTGATCATTCCTGCTCTGCTGCGACTGATGCGAATCCTGAGATCGCTTTGCACGGAAATTACTACGCTTTTGAACCTTCTGCTGGTCAGCCTCCAGCCTGCGAGCCGTATCCACTAAGCTCCTGTAATCAGCATTGACCATAGTCATCAGCGGCTGTCTCAATGAGTCACGTAAGCCATCCACAAAGCGGCTGCACTTCTCAGTCTGGTCTCCCTGCATTACACCCGCATATCGAGCCAGATGGGTAAGCTCTCGCTCGTACTCAGCAACAGTCCTGTCCCCCTGGAAGAGCCTAAGGTATCTCTCCTGTAGACCTCGTCGTGCGGAAGGAGGCACGAACCAACTCGCAAGGGCTCTAGAAAATTCGCCCCACGTAAACATGTCTGGCGTACGACCTGACCAAAAACATAATCATACTATTTAAAGAGAGAACATATCACTTCCAAAATAATTAAAGGAAATTTTCAAAACCATTTACCTGCGGGATCATCCGCCCGGTACTTGTCCCACCAGACCTTTGCCTCACCTCGGAGGAGGAAAACTGCAAGAGGAACCTTCTTATTCTCTGGGCACTCCAAAACATCCAGCAGGTCTCTGGTGTTTGCTACCCAATCATCTGTATCTATCGGGGTCTCATCCCCACTGTAGTTTGAAGGCTGAAGTTCTCTAAAATTCCTCAAATAACGCTCCAGGGTCATCTCCACGGGTGCTGGGGCAGGAGCTGGTGCAGGGGCTGGTACGTGCACTGGAACAGGAAACCCTGCAGCCAGTCCTCTCTGGAACTCCATCAAGGCAACAGTAACCGCCTTGGCAATCTGAGACGCTATGTCAGTGCCCTCTGAAGCTGCTGGAACTGGAGGTACCTGTGGCACTGCAGCATCTCCCATAGTGGCGTTAAGAACAGGGTCCTGACGTGAAGATTCACCTGGTTCACTTACTCGAGTTGCCTGATAAAACATATAAGAGAAATCTGGTTATTTATCAAGCATCTGCTAAAACTGGCTTGACAACTATATTCGTACTCCTGCGAAAACTAAACCTTAAACGCAACTTAAAATACTCTACTAACAAAAGTTTACTGTTATACAATCCTATGGCTCTGTGAAAATCTTCTAGGGTCCAGGGATCCTAAACCTGGCTTTGATACCAATTTGAAACACCCCTTCCCAGTATTACAGAAATCAGCCGTCCGGCCGGGTCAGCGATATAAAGAAAACTAGGAAGCAGTATTAAAACTAGTAGCAGCAGGTAATAAAAGTCCAAACTAAACAGATTTAATACTTACAGCGGGAGAAAAAAAAATAAACTAAGGTTAACCACATACCTGATGTCTGGATTCACAGAGCCACTAAACAAGAATGAGACTGCATTAACTGAAAATCTGAACTATCAAAATAAGTCTGATACAAGATATATAAAATATTATTGAGTTACACTGTCCACAACTACAAGTACATGCTGAAATGGAGTAAACTGAAAATAGTAAAAGTACTACACTCGGACACCACCATGACGCTCATCCTAGACGAAGTTTCCCACCTGGGTCACCTGAAAAACATTGCCCACGAAGGGTCAGAGTAAAGAAAAACAATTCCCCTTAGTGACACTAAAATAGATTTACATATGAATGCATGCATGTCTTTAAAACTAGTCTCGTGCACTGAAAACATTTCATGATATATGATATGCATGCTTTTCCTATACTTACTGGTGAACACTATAATTCTATACTCATGACTTTCCGTTCATTTACCCAAGTCCTGACGTTCACTAACTAGTGTACTGTCTCACGTCAAGTCTGTACTTGAGTTCTAGGTGGCTTCTAGCCTACACGTTTACTGGGAAGGCTCTAGGCAGAGTAGCTCCTAACGCGCAAAATCTGAAACTGACGACCCGAGACCATCTGACGAACTCAATTGTTCTAGTGCCACGCGGACACGGTCTCGAATCTACTAACTGTCTCAAAGGGGAGTCAACTCCCAAGACTGTAACTCATAGGATACCATATGCCCTATGAGGATGGTAGTGCGCCTCTACCAAGCACAAAAAGACTGGTGTGCTACTGACCTTTTTGGTCTGACGCTACTCTGCATGAGATATCTTTTCTGGTGTACTACTGGTCGACCATTGACTTTCTCGTGGTCGACTTGAAGGGACCTTCGCACCCTTGGTCGGACAGTCTCCAAACTTACGTGTACATGTGAAGTTTCGTACTTAACTAACCGTTCACGATTTTACTAACGTGGTTATGAAACAAGACGTTATCATACGCGTTTCCACAATTATTTTCCTACTGTCACACTTCTCTATGCATGCTTATGATGTGGTACAAAACCTACTTATGCGTATAAAATACAATTACTTGATATGTCTAACTAAAATGAATTAGGATTTCCTTACAGTGGTGCTGCGACGTTCGTATACTCGGCGCGGCGACATTCTCTCTTTCAAAGTAATCCTACTGCTGGGGACCTTCAAAACGCTGCCCCGACCCCGCCAAAATCCTGCAATTTACTGTAACCCTAATTTCAGAATTTCCCCTCTACGATATTCTCATGGAAAAATTTATAAATAACTAGGGTTACAAAATTTATGCGTTAAACTTCAAGTATTACCTTTAAGTATAGCGTTTGGGGCTCCCAATGCGTTCCACACAAAATCCGTAGTGAACTACGAACGCCAAAACCTAGGATAGGGCAATCCAAACGAAAACCTAGGTTAAAATAGTTTCCAAATCAAAGGAAATCCAAGCAGAAAACGAGAAAAAGGAAGAGATCGAACTCACCGAAACCAAAACGTTCACTTCCACCGTTTAGGGTTGAATCCGGCACTTCCACGGCTAAGGAAGGAAAAGGAATGCCCACCGGTGCTCGTAGAGGAAGGAGGAGTGGTCGGAGATGGGTTCTGGAGAGGGATCGGACGGCGGAGGAGTTCGCGGGATGCGTCGGCTTCGTCCGTCGCAGCGTGCGGGATGCGAAAACAGGGAACAAGTCGGCTGCGGTTCCCGTGAGGAAAATAGGGTTGTGCGGGATTATGGCTTGCGGTTTTATGTATAACCCGCATGAGAGAGAGGTGGAAAAATGCTATTGGCACCCCAAGGTTATTTTCTTACACAATAACTTCATTCTCACTGCGCGCCACTAAAAGAACGTGTCACGCACTAAAATTTATGCACTTAACGAACTAATGGTCGCTATCAAAAGGAAAAGTAACATTATACCTTGTCAACGCGCCGCCTCGATCAAAAATTCGTCGCGACCTTCTCCTGCAATTTTAAATAAAATCACGTCAGATCTAGAGATGTTACATTATGAGGGCTGGGCGGATTCTGGGAGGGTGGAGATTGTTGGAGTTGTCAACTAGGGGTGGAATGAGAGATAGACGTCACATACTGGCGGGAGACTGAATAAATACCCAAATACCCACTAATTGTCTATTTGGTGGACGGTTACAATAGTTCTTGATATTTGTAAGTGGCTTTACTTGGTGGTTACCAAAGTGATAGGCTTGTTAAGTGGTAAATGCATGAAAGGGACTGGGAAGCGTGGCTGATCAGCACCTAAGGGGTGTTTTCCGGTGGCCGGACAAGGTTGGAAATGGGGAAATGGCCGACCAAGCGAGGAAAGAGGAGGGTCTAGCCTTTGGCACCTAGTTTTCACGATTTTAACACCATCTGAAAATGGTCCTTGAAATCCTTTATATAATCCTGAGATAAACAACGAATAGCTACGATTGACCGAGACATAACATACATGAAATGTGCGTGAATAAAATACATAAAATATCTCATCACTGCTCTGAACGCGACTACAGACTCAGTTCATCCATTTGACGATCCTAACTCCTCCCATGTAATAAGACTCGGGCAGGTTCTGATAAAGGTCGGCCCACCAGTGAAATGTGTTCTCTATCAAAAACCTAAGACAGATTGTGCAAGTATACACCAATGAGTTTCATGGTCAGTCTGTTAGTACATGAGTGAATCTCAGAGATACAACCACTTAAGAAATAAATGCCAGGGCTTTTTTATGTGCCATTCCAAATGCTTGTCAAATGCCCAAAACTCTTGTAAATAGGGTACAACAATTTTATGAACAAATTTTTTGATATTTTTGACTACTTTTAGCATTGCAATATGCATACAAAATTAACACCTTATTCCCTATGTGAAGTCTAGTTAGGGTGATTGATATAACTTAAAAAGTTTGGTGGATGAGTTCTTCAATTATATGAGCTTTTGAAGCAGATATTAAGAACTTCAGAAAGGATCCTATGTTTTGGTTATACATGATAATTAATAATAGAAGGGATGAATATGTGCTCTAACTTTTCTATTTCCATTTTAGATCAATATAGGTAGCATTTTTATTTTTTTTGCACATGCTGTCATCAAATTTAATAACTTATTGAATGAGTTTTTCAATGAGAACAAAATGATAGTAGGTTGTCTCTATTATTCTTTGGTTGTCTAGGTCAGTATTTTACTTCCTTTTATTTGATTTGAATTATATAGCCGATGTTTTTGGATAAATTTTTTCCTGGTGTGTATTTTACTGTATATCCTTGTTCTTTACCTCATTTTGTGTTCTCTGTACTTTTTCAAGGTTACATCTCACATTTCATCTGTATCAAGTGTCTTTGTTCAAGACGGAGCCATTTGTTCATCTCCAAAATGCGATGCAAAGGTTCGAATAATAAGTGATAGTTCCTCTGCCCTATTGTCATTGGCTGATATCCTTTGGAAAACACCTACTCGAGCAGTTTCACATGATTCTTGCCCATTAACGGTTTATATTGGTAGCTCTATAAGGTAGTTTGCAATCCATCAATCATATTAATTTATTTACCTAAAGCATGTATACTGCCTTCTAATATGTCAGATAGAATCTGCCTTGTATTTCATATTTTGTTTGAATTAAGTAGGCCATTCTTTATTAATGTACATCATTATGTTCTAAATGAACTAGTGTATGCTCTTTACACTTGACTTAGATATGTTAGCACAATACTGTATTTCATTTGGTTTGAGGTTGCTCTGGGAAGTGAGATGTCTCTCATTGTCTATACTACATAGAATATTCTTTGGCAATTTATAATTGTTAATGTGTTTGAGGGGGAAATGTAAGACACTGTTTCATATAGCATAACAAATGTATCTTTGTTCAATATTGGATTTTTCTGCTGCAAATGTATTTTGATCCAACCTTGACATGTTATGGATGCCAAATGTAACTTGGTCTAACATCGATACTTATTGTTTGCTATCCTTAAAAAAATGAAGCCATGAAAGGAGCTTATTGATGTTTGCCTTATTTGTTTAAAAATGCTTCTATTCAGATTAATATAGTTTAGAATAGTGTCTTATGACGTCTTTTATCTCAATATGAGAGTGATATCTAGATGTGATAAGTTTGAGTACCTTAGATTTTAATGGATGTAGATGAGGGTATAACTTCTAAATTAAATTATTATTTTTTGGGTGGGGGTGGGGGTTAAGTTGAAAGACTTAGGAGCATTATACCACTATTTAATTTAAATGCTTCAACTCAGATGATTGTTATACTATACTATAACGTCGCGGAGCCTTAATATTAATTTTATTTTAAGGCGCGCCATGGTGTAGATGTGTGTTGCTACGGGCTATCATGTAGAATGTCGGAAAGTCGTCGGAGGAGCGGCTAGAGGTGGAGATGATAGTTGAGTAGTATGTTGTGGAGCTAGAACTGGGGCTACCTAGGCGGGATGTGCTCGAGAGAGTGGGGGGGGGGGGGGGGGGGGGGCTGCCATAACCTCTTGAAGGCAATGAAAGAATGACTAATACTTGCCTACCATTCCAAGACTTAGGCTTCATTTGTTTTAGCGGTGGCGGGTCGATCCAGCGGGTGGAAACGAAGAGTTCGAACTGGAGGGGGGAGGTGGCTGCTTCAAACAGAGCTTTTTGGGGCGTTTCTCAAGGCAGACAGGTGGAAACAGAGCAAACGCCACCAGAGGTTCATTTGTTTACCCTCCTTCCGGCGGCGTTTGCTCAAAACGGAGTTGCGAAACCCCCAAACAAATAGAGCCTTAAGTATTTTAAATATACTTACAAAGGACATAAACATAAATAAGTCCTAACACTTGGACCTACATAAAATGTAGCATAACCGATAATCCATAATAAAACATAATAAAAGACAACATAATAAAGTTTGATTAAAGTCAACATAATAATTGGGCGCGAAGCCTATAATATCTCTCCTGCCATTCAAAATGAGCTTATTCTCAAACTCAAGGGAGATCAAAGATAGTGCCCAATTCACCCAATTTCTGTCATCAGAGTCCTCCATGTCTAGATAAAACCTCTTTATTCGGTACCTTGAGTATATTACTTGGCACAGTTATAACATAACCCTTTTGTGCGTCGGTCAGACATTTTCGCATGAGATAGCAGACGGATATGTGAGGTTTTGATACCCTCAGGTCGTCTGTTCTGAGTCCCTGTGCGTGTGGTTATATAGTCTCCTGATCCAGCTGAACTGTTCGTTCACGCTATTTGGCTAAACTCATGGCAATCATCAAGTTTCGATGAACCTCAAATTTGGTGTCCAGTCACAACAATTCGCGATGCCCGATCAATGATCTGCATCTTTGGGGGTATCTAAACGTGAGCTAGAGGAATCTGAAACTATTCCAGATATGCATCAATCAACCCCGTCTGGCGTAATGTCGTGAGACAATTGAGGGGGTTGTGAATCGGAGGCCTAAGTATTTTAAATATACTTACAAAGGACATAAACATAAATAAGTCCTAACACTTGGACCTACATAAAATGTAGCATAACCGATAATCCATAATAAAACATAATAAAAGACAACATAATAAAGTTTGATTAAAGTCAACATAATAATTGGGCGCGAAGCCTATAATATCTCTCCCGCCATTCAAAATGAGCTTGTTCTCAAACTCAAGGGAGATCAAAGATAGTGCCCAATTCACCCAATTTCTGTCATCAGAGTCCTCCATGTCTAGATAAAACCTCTTTATTCGGTACCTTGAGTATATTACTTGGCACAGTTATAACATAACCCTTTTGTGCGTCGGTCAGACATTTTCGCATGAGATAGCAGACGGATATGTGAGGTTTTGATACCCTCAGGTCGTCTGTTCTGAGTCCCTGTGCGTGTGGTTATATAGTCTCCTGATCCAGCTGAACTGTTCGTTCACGCTATTTGGCTAAACTCATGGCAATCATCAAGTTTCGATGAACCTCAAATTTGGTGTCCAGTCACAACAATTCGCGATGCCCGATCAATGATCTGCATCTTTGGGGGTATCTAAACGTGAGCTAGAGGAATCTGAAACTATTCCAGATATGCATCAATCAACCCCGTCTGGCGTAATGTCGTGAGACAATCGAGGGGGTTGTGAATCGGAGGCCTAAATCGCATGTTGCAAGACCTTTTAAAGTCACGCAAGATCATCCCAAGATTATCAACATGCAAACATGTGACCCATAGTTGAGTGGCTTCACGTAGGTAAAAGGATGCTAGACTTACCAATTCCTCTTATGGAGTCTGCTGATGGCTAAAAAAATGTCATCTAAGGGATCGTTCGTCCCATCATAAGTTGGGAATACCAACTTAGTGTAATGTGGCACGATGTTGACTTTAGGTCGTATCATGGCGGGGGGATCAGTGCAAAGAAGCGGTGAAGGCCCTTGATTGTTGCTAGCTTGCTCATTTGCGGGAATGTTGGTGACTAGTAAAGCTGATGCGAGATAATTGAGTCACTTGGGGAGAGCAACAATTGTCTCCTGATGACGCGCTTGGGTTTCTGCATGGTGTAGGTCTACTACAGTTTGACTCTTTGTAAGGGCTTGCATGATGGTCATAAACTGACTCAGCTAATCCGACGAGTCTCCTATATTGCGAGAGGAGCAAAAAATGGAGCGAGTTACATGCCGACTTTATTTTTGCAGAATGAGCGGTACTGTATACTCGAATTTGGTGCGCCATGTGAATCGCATCACTTCTCTATGTTGATATATATATATATATATATATATATATACAACAGTGACAACTGCAAAGTTACGGGCTCTGGGCTTGAAACCAAAGCACATACGGGATAGAAGGATGCAAGCGGCTAAAAGGAGTTTAGGCATGCAGGACTCTTGAGGAAGAGTGCAGGGTTTGAGGAAGGCGCAAGGTGCAGGACTCAAAAAGGGAACGTCTGGCGGAGCACATGGTGCTGTTGAACGACTGATGCGAGCTTGAAGACAATGGGGTGCGTTTTTCGGGATCCACTTGACGAAAGGTGCAAGCTCGCAGTAGCTTCTCTGTGTGGACGACGAAGGTGAAGGCTTATGGTTCTAAGGGCTGGTGTCGACGACACTTGCAGTTCCAAGGGTTGCTGTGTTTGACAGGGCTTGCCGGTCGACGACGGAGGGGGTGCTAGATTCGTCGTGTTTGCGGTTTCGACAACGCAGAGCTCACGATTTGGGCTTGTTGACCACGAGAAAGATGAGGTCTTCGGGGCCCACCTGTCCTCTGTGATGCTGCCTACCGCAGGAATAGTAGGTCGGGTGTTTAACGAGTCCACCTTCTCTATTTACCGAGGATGTAAGAGGCTCAGACCGTAACTCTTTGCTGAGCATGTTGAAATTGAAGGAGGATAGATGTGCTCTGATACCAAGTTGTTATGGGCTACCCTATATAATGTCGAAGAGTCCTCAAAGGGGAGGCCTAAGGCGGAGATGATGGTGGAGGAGGATATTGTGGAGCTGATATCACGGCTGCCTAGGTAGGGTGTGCTTGGGAGAGCGAGCTACCAAAACCTCTTGAAGACAAGGATAGAATGACTAATACTTGAAAAAAATTCCAAGACCCAAGGGGTCCTTTAAATAGACTTACATAGGACAAATGTAAATAAGTCCTAATACTTGGACTTGCATACAATGCGATATAACCGACAACCATAATAAAACATAATAAAAGACATTACAATAAATCACGGCTGACTCGATTAAAAACGACATAACAATTGGGTGCGAAGCCTGCAACATGTGTTTCTTTAAAGATATAAGTGGTGAAATGAGGTGGCAGTGACGAAGGAACATAGCAGACAACCAAAAACATATATTTTATTGCACGTGGGACAAACTTGTCAGTAGACGGGCCAAGGTTGTGAACATAGCAGACACAACCGAAAACACGAGAAGTGACTGCAAATAGGGGTGTGAAGGGAAAAAGAAGGAAAACATGAGTTTGAAAATGGAGACTAGAGGAGGGCAAGCAGTTAATGAGGTGACAGGTCGTAGAAATTGTGAAATTCCAATATATGGTGGGAACATTCATTTGAGTCATAAGGGTGCGAGCGACCTCCAGAAGGTGACGATTCTTGCGTTCGGCGACACCATTTTGTTGAGGAGTATAGACGCAAGAGGTTCGATGGATGATGCTGAACTCAGTGCACAAGTCGGTAAACACATGACCTGTGTATTCACGAGCATTATCGGTGCGAATAGTTTTAATTGTTGTAGAGAATTGGTTACGAGTTAGAAGTATAAAAGAACGAAAGACGCCGGACAATTCAGAGCGATCATGAATAAAATACAACCAAGTGACACGAGAGTAATCGTCAATGAAGGTAACAAAGTAGTGATAACCAGAGACGCTGACAGTTTTATAGGGTCCCCAAATATCAGATGAACCGAAAAAGAGGGGCACTGCTCCAAGTACAATGTGACGAAAAGGTAGAATGATGATGTTTGCCGTAAATGCAGGACTCACAGGTGAAATCAGTGAGGGACGTGTTTGGAAGAGCTTTTTGGAGTATGCGAAGAGGGGGATGCCTAAGACTTCGATGCCAATCGACAGAACTCGTAGTGGAGAGAAGCGTGGGGTGGTGGTCCAAAAGGTAAAGACCATTAACCAGTTGTCCTCTACCAATGACAGTCTGCGTCCGACTGTCCTGCACAACACAAGAGGTAGAGGAGAAAGTCACACAACAATCAAGATCGTGTATAAGACAACTTATAGAGAGCAGATTGAAAGGAGAGCCCGAAGCATGAAGAACCAAGTAAAGAGTGAGAGATGAGGTAAGGGTCACGTCGGTTGATCCAGCAACCAGAGTAGAGTCCCCATTGACAACAATAATGAACTTGGGTACGCAGAGTTCAAGTATCTTGAAGGTTTGCTGGGGGTAATATGATGTGTTGCACCGGAATCCAGAATCCAGGAAGAACCGTGGGTAAGACAGGAAATACCCCCATTAGAAATAGACACAACAGATCCAGTTGAGCGGCAAGGTAGCTCTGGAAATCGTTGTAGTTGAGTGCGCAGAGCTGCAATGTCAGCCCTAACAGTGTATGGAGCATGAACGACTGTTGTATAAGGGTCATACTGGAGGCGCAGCGGCTAGGAGCAAGATTAGCCGAAACAGTTGAACAGCCTCGGCAAACAGAGGAGCGACAAGCAGCGACTAGCAGAGAGGTTGCGAATAGCAGAGAAATCGCAAACAGTGAGCAAGCGAATCAACAACAATTAAGAGAAGTCGCTGCAAGAACACAGTTGCTAGCAAAAGTCGCGGCTAAGAGATGTCGTCGTAGCAGCAGTGAGCGAACAACATCGGTTGAGGGAAGGCGTACAACAAAAATATGCGGCAAACCAGAACAAAGGGCTGCTGCGGGCATCAAAAATAGGGCAAGACGCGTCTAAGCACAATCCACAACTAACCAGATGCGGCTAAGCACAAGACTGTGATAAGAGGCCAGCGGCAAGCGTGAAATGACTGCGACAAGAGGTACAACGGTTAAAAAAGACCGCAGCGAGCAGGAGACACGACCGCAACGAGCAAGGCCGCAACAAGCAGGAAGGCCGCAACGAGCAGGAAGGCCACAACGAGGAGGAAGGCCGTAGCGGCTAGGAGAGAAACCGCCACCAAACAATAGGATCGTAGCGAGCAGAGAAGACCACACACGGTTTGAAGCAGGCAAACCGGGATGGTCACATCGGTCTGAGAAGCCGTGTTCGGATAATAGACTGCAGTGAGCTGAGAGAAACCAATACCGTGGCGGGCACAAACCAGCGGCAAGAACAGACCGCGACGAGTAGAAGGAAGACCGCAAGAGCTGCGGTTTGACAGATCGTGCGATAAGAACAAACCCCGTGAAGACGAAGAGAGGAAGCAAACTCGCGGCAGCGTGTGGCAAAATTAAGTCGGCACGAGCAAACCGCACGACAAGCAACCCGTACGAATAAGAAAGAGGCCGGAGCGGCGTAAAGTCGCACGAGAGGCAGGTCGCTTGGAGACCGGAGGATCCAGAAGAGAGGACCACAATGACTAGAGGAGAAGGCCGCACGGTAAGAGAGGAGGTGGGCGTGGGACCCACAGAGCAGATCTGAGCGAGTTATAAAAGGAGAAGAGGAGGGGAGAAGGGTGGTTCCACAAGAAGTAGCAGAGAAACTGGTAGTTAGAAGAAGTAAACCGTGAGAGGTGCGAACACTAAACCACAAGGAGGATTGCGGTTAGAAACTCAGGGACCGCCTGGGATCGCCTTGCTCTGATACCATGTAGAAGAACACTTAGGCGAAAAAATGAAATCTTGTATATTCTTCTTGTGTATGTAAATACAAGTATGAGTACAAATATATAGGGAAGAGAAGAGAGAAGAATCTCAAGTTCAAGATGTGAGACTAAAACAAATAGGAAGAAAATACACAAATGAGCCAAAATATGAGCCTTTACATTGTCTTTTCTAACAGTCCCAATCCAAACCTTGATGTAGCTTGTGGTTGCCGGTCGGATTTTTGAAGAACATTCATCAAGTCTTTGTTGAGGTTCAACATGAAGAATGTTTCTAACACCAGTTGCTTTGGACAAAAAAAGGACATTGTTTTGTGTATACCTTATCTTGGCGTTAGCTCCAACATACTCAATCCCAATCACCTTCGAGAGTATGAGTGGCGTTGTTAAACACTTAGATATATTATATATTTTTAAGAATTTCTCTAGCCGAGCTCTCTCCTGAAGTTGGGATGTGTTTACTTCATCAGTTGAACACCTTTTGTTACATAAGCCTATTGACATAATTTTCTCATAAATTAACTCCCGTCTCTTATGTTCCAATGCTCTTTAGAATCAGACATCATATCTATAACGGCCCAGGCCTCGACCACTACAGAGCTTTACTGGGACCAATCTGACACAGCAACAGTGCGTTGTTGGCGGTAGGTTTCGAAACCGCAACCCTTTACGAGAAACCTTCAACAGTTCTCATCACCAACTGAGCTGCAGCTCAGCTGACTCTGATACCAATTGTAACCACATATCCTGGGCTTGTGTTATCATCCCCATTGTTATCATCCTCCGACCTGTGGGTCTGGGACATCCGATAAAATTGGTATCAGATGGACATGTTTTTCAATAAATGGTGTCACAGATAGTACAAAGACATTACACGAATAACCCGCTAAAAGTACACCTTTCCTTATATCGGAACATGTTCGTGACATGATCAAGTTAGTTTTCGGGGACGAAAACTCTTTTAGTGGGGAAGATTTGTGACAACCCAAAATTTGCAAAATAAAATAATTATTTTTCCCCGATGATGATAATAAAGACAGTACGAATTTTTCGAGATTTTCGCGTATTTTCCTTTTCATTTTATTAGTTGCGTTGTGAATTTTAGTGGGCTTGTGTCAATATATGGGCTGCCTTTAGAGGTGGGCTAGCCATTTCTTTGGGCTGAATTTAATAAGTGGTCTGCCTTTAGTTCTTTTTGGGCTGCTGTTTTGGTTTGTTGGCTGACTGAAATTAATATGCTGGCTGCAGTTGTGCTGGAGGTTTTGATACTAGCTGTGTTGGCTAGTTTAAGGTGTTGGCTGGGTGTGTTGGCAGCTTGATGTTGAGGTTTGGATTTATTTTGCCACTTGGTGTTGTTGGTGGTTGTTTTGGTTTCATTTGGTGACACCTAGTTGAGTTAACAAATCCATTTTGGCTTCTTATTGCCTCTTCATCGCCCATGCCCCTCTTTAAATATTTGGTGGATTTCCTCCTCTCCTTCTTCAACTGCTCTCCCTCTTCTCTGCTGCCCCAAACTGCTGTTTTGCTCCATGATATTTTGCTGCACCGCTGCCTCTTAGTTGCTGCTATGTGGTCCTGAGCAACTGCTGCCACCTGGCTGCTTCTTGCTGTTGTCTGGCTGCACTACTGCTACCCGAGCGGCTGATCCCTGCTGTCCAAGCTGCCGCTTTACTTATTTCTCCCAAGCTGCTGCTGCTTTGCTGAATATTTCCGAGACTGGTGCTGTCTTTACTGTTGCTCTTGTACAACCTCGGGCTCGCAAAGAGCCCTCTAGAAGCAAATAGGTCAAGATGGGCAAATGGGACCAGGGGGGCCCATGTTGGAGTTACCATTGTGATCTGGAAGTGATCAAACATATGATCTCACTGCCAACGCGATATGAGCCTGCAGGGTCGCACATAAGAGATGTGGAGAAGTTGGTTGATTGACTGTGTTGGTAAAGGTTACCAATCACCGCCTTGAATGAGATTGTGGGCAAAGTGTTGCCTTAAAGGATCGTCGGGTTGGGCAAATGTTGCCTTGGAGGGCTGGTAAGATTGTCGTCCGAGGGTCGATAGCATTCGTCGAGAATCGTCTTTCTGATTCCCGCCGATCGACGAGAATCATCTCTTTGATTCTCGCCGATCGACGAGAATCAATATGTTGATTCTCGACGATCGACGACTTCGACATGTATCGTCGACCGCGGCTCGACGGTCGACAAGATTCAACGTGTATCGTCAAGTGAAGCTCGACGATCGGCGAGAATCGTCGAGTATTGTACTCTGATTCTCGCCGATCCATGGTGATGCTCGCCGATCGATTCTCGCCGATTCTCGCCGATTCCCACCGATTGTTTCTCGCCGATTCTGGAACCCCATTTCTGGGTGGTCTGCGGATAGCGAAGTTTCTAAGTCTTTTATGCTTTTGGTATAAAAGGGATACTTAGGGTTTTATCGGGACTTAAGCTTTTGGCTGCTCTGCGAATCGAACCCGACGGAAACCGTTCCGCGATCGTTCCGCCGATCCCGAATCCCGCCGCCGACGGAAGGGTTCCGCCGCCGCCGTGGTTCGCTCCGCTGACCTCCTCTTCTCCGGCGACCGTCGCTGGTGCTGTTCTTCCTGGCGCGGACCTAGCAGTCCGTGGATTAGCAGAGGTGCGGTCTTCTCCTTCCCGATAATCCGTGCGACGGATAGATCGGCGTTCTCCCGCTCGTGTGGACTTCTGTAGAAGCGTGGACATTATTCTACGTAGAACTCGCCACTAGCACGCAGAAGAAATTTGGAGCATCTCCGTTGAGTCGTGACTCAACGCCACCGAGGTAATTTTTGCCTTGTTTTGCTAACTTCTTGATTCAACGTTCATGGCCCGATCCACATCTCTTTGGGTTTTTTTCTTGATGTTTTTCCTTCCGCTGCATGCACAAGTGTTGTGCCATCCTTACAGAAAAACCCAACAGTGGTATCAGAGGGAGGTTGCAGCCATGATCGTTGTTTTGGAAGTTTGTTATTCCAGTGCGTGTAAACCTAGGGATTTAGAAGTGTTCTAAATGTCTAGATTTAGTCTTGGTTCCCTCCAAGAACTTCTGGAATTTCGTGGGAATTTCTAAGTGTTAGAAATTGTTGTCTCCTTAGCAGTAACCATCCCTCGAGTATGTTTTGGATTATGAATCCAACATAGAGAGATGAGCTTGTCTACTGCTTTAAGTTGAGCTGTCTTCGCCTTTGTCCAATGCATGTAAATCTGAGGATTTGAAAATTTCCGGATGTTCAGATTTAGCCCTTCCTTCTGTCAAATGTTGATGGTGTGAGGATGTGCACATAAGGGATGCATGTGGTTTAGAATTGTTTTTCTTTGGATGTGCACAATGATCAAATGTTGATCATGGTTAAATGTTAACCTATAATCAAAATCCCTTCATCTAATATTAAGTGTTCGGATGCCTTCCGATGGATGACACTCTTCCTGCCTCGATCGATGAAGTGTGGGCTTGCCAAAGCAAGGTGCATTAATCTATCTTGGTAAGGGTGCGAGCGGATAATTGCGATATCCCACTGTCGACATCGGGTCATACTTAACTAGGTGACCTCAAAGGTTGAGTGCCTAGAGGCATAGGGTTGACATGCACCATATGATGGATGCGAATAAGGAGTTATTCACCAACCATACAAGAATTGCATGAGGATGCAATTGGCAAGCGTTGCCTACCTAAATAACCGCATCGTGAGAGGAACGCCAAAGCGGACTCATAGTGTTGGTGAAATACGGATCTTGTCCACTAAGAGAGTAGCTCGCATGAACTCTCCGAATTGTTAGTGAGGGCTATCATTTCGAATAAAATAGTGAGAGTTTTTTAATTGAAGTCCAAATTAAAATAAATTGTATTTGAAATTTTGGTACTGATTTTATTCTGCATAAATTCTTGTAGAATTCCATGGCAAGTGTTTCACACTCCACGTTGTCTCAGAGAGCCATCCTTGAGAAGGATAAGCTCAGTGAGACAAATTACATGAACTGGTACTGGAACCTGAGAATTGTTCTCAGGCAAGAGCGAAAGCTCTATGTCTTGGAAGAAGAAGCCCCCGAGGTGCCGACCGGGAACTCTTCCCGTGCTGAGAAGGATACTTATAAGAAGTATACTGACGATGCTTTGGATGTCGAATGCCTTATGCTTGCCACCATGAACTCTGAGCTTCAGAAGCAACATGAGAACATGGGGTGCAAGGAGATTGACGAGCATCTCAAGAAAATGTTTCAAGGGCAGGCTCGTCAAGAGAGGTTCGACATCACTAAAGCGTTGTTTCAGTGCAAGATGGGAGTTCGAGACTCAGTAGGGACTCACGTACTCAAGATGATTGGGTATATAGAGAACCTTGAAAGGCTGGGTTTTCCTCTTGTCAAGAGTTGACCACAGATCTGATCCTGCAATCGTTGCCGGACAGTTATGAGCAGTTTGTCTTGAACTACAATATGAATGAGATAGACAAGACACTGCCCGAACTCCTAGGCATGTTGAGAACTGCCGAAATCAACATGAAGAAGGCCAAGCCTGCCAGCCCCATACTGATGGTGCATAAGGGCAAGGGCAAGGCCAAGGGTTCTAAGAAGACGAAGGTAGGACCTAAGTCATTTCTTGAGCCCAAGTCTTCTGCACTGATGAAAAAGAAAAGCACGGTGAAGGAAGGGAAATGCCACCACTGTGGCAAGGCTGGTCATTGGAGGAGGAACTGTCCTTCGTACATTGAGGGTCTGCAGAAATTGAGGGGAGGTATGACTTCCGCTTCAAATGTTTACGTTATAGAGATAAACCTTTCTGCTCCTTCATCTTGGGTATTGGATACTGGATGTGGTTCTCACATTTGTACAAATGTGCAAGAACTGGGAAGGAGAAGATTGCTGAGTAAGGGGAGGTGGACCTCCGCGTCGGCAATGAAGCAAGAGTTGCTGCTGTAGCCGTAGGGGTTTATCGTCTTTCTTTGCCCAGTGGGCTTGTAATAGAACTTGATAATTGTTATTTCGTTCCGGCCATAACTAGAAACATTATATCTATTTCATGTTTGGACATGATTGAATTTTCTTTTATAATTAAGAACAATTGTTGTTCTATATTTAAGAATGATGTTTGTTATGCTGTAGCCCAATTGTTTAATGGTCTTTATGTTTTGAACTTGGACCATCTGATCTGTAATGTAGATAATAATAAAAGACTAAGAACAAATGACTCAAACCCTACGTATCTCTGGCATTGTCGTTTGAGCCATATCAACGAGAAGCGCATATCCAAGCTCCATAGAGATGGACTTTTGGACTCATTTGATTATGAATCATTTGAGCGATGCGAGTCTTGTTTGTTAGGCAAGATGACTAAAGCTCCTTTCACTGGTTATACTGAGAGGGCTGAGTATCTCTTGGGTGTTGTACATAGTGATGTATGCGGACCCATGAGTTCCATGGCTAGAGGTGGGTATTTCTACTTTGTTACATTTACTGATGATTTCAGTAGATACGGATATGTGTATCTTATGAAGTGCAAATCCGAGACCTTTGAAAAGTTCAAAGAGTTCAAGAATGAAGTAGAAAACCAGTTGGGTAAAAGGGTTAATGCACTCCGATCTGATCGAGGTGGCGAATACCTGAGTCATGAGTTCCGTGATCATCTGAAAGAGTGTGGTATTGTATCACAGCTCACTCCACCTAGAACACCACAACATAATGGTGTGTCTGAGAGGAGAAATTGTACTCTGTTAGACATGGTACGTTCGATGATGAGTCATGCAGACTTGTCTGTTTCCTTTTGGGGTTTTGCTTTAGAGACTGCTGCAATGACATTGAATCACGCTCCAACGAAAACGGTTCTGAAGACACCATATGAGATATGGACTGGGAAGCGTCCTAGTATGTCGTTCATTAAAATTTGGGGCTGTGAGGCATACGTGAGACGTCAAATGACTGACAAGCTGGAACCCAAATCGGATAAATGTTATCTGGTTGGATATCCTAAGGAAACGAAAGGGTATTACTTTTACCTACCGTCTGAGGGCAAAGTGTTTGTCGCAAGAACTGGTGTTTTCTTGGAGAAAGAGTTCTTATCAAGAAAGACTGAAAAGGTAGAGCTTGAAGAAGTTCAAGAACCACATGTAGTGAATGAACCGGAATTGGATTCTGAGACAGGACTACAAGATGTTGTAGCTAGAGAACCTGCTCAGGGAACACAAGTCCTACGTAGATCTGGTATACCGAGGTTTGAGCCTGAGAGATATGGATTTCTCGTGTCTCAAATAGGTAATGTGTTGCTTATGGATCATGATGATGAACCAGCAACCTACCAAGAGGCTATGAATGGACTGGACTCCGACAAATGACTTGAGGCTATGAAATCCGAAATGGACTCCATGTATGTAAACCAAGTTTGGAACTTGGTGGAACCACCTGAAGGGGTACGACCCATAGGGTGCAAGTGGGTATTCAAGAAGAAGACCGACATGGATGAGAATGTACAGACATTCAAAGGGCGACTGGTGGCTAAGGGTTTCAAGCAAATTCATGGTATTGACTATGATGAGACCTTTTCCCCTGTTGCTATGGTGAAGTCCATTAGGATATTGCTTGCTATTGCTGCGTATTATGACTACGAGATCTGGCAGATGGATGTCAAGACGGCTTTCCTTAATGAAAACCTACTTGAGGAAGTGTATATGACACAACCCGAGGGTTTTGTATCCCCAGATGAAGCCACTAAAATATGCAAGCTGAATAAGTCCATTTATGCACTGAAACAGGCCTCTCGAAGTTGGAATCTTCGTTTTGATGAGAAAATCAAAGAGTTTGGTTTCATCAAGAATGAAGATGAGCCTTGTGTTTACAAGCGAATCAGTGGGAGCATTGTTGTCTTCCTGATATTGTATGTAGATGACATACTGTTGATTGAGAATGACATTCCTACCCTGAAAGTTGTTAAGAACAACCTAGGGAACTGCTTTTCAATGAAGGATTTGGGTGAAGCGACTTATATACTCGGTATTAAGATCTATAGAGATAGATCGAAGAAGTTGCTGGGTTTGACCCAGAGTACGTACATCGAAAAGGTGTTGAAGCGGTTCAACATGCTTGAGTCCAAGAAAGGATTTTTGCCCATGTCTCATGGTGTGAATCTCTCTAAGGACCAGTGTCCAAAATCTTGTGAAGATAAAGACCGCATGAAGTTGATTCCATATGCTTCGGCAATTGGATCAATCATGTACGCGATGTTATGTACTCGACCCGATGTCTCCTTTGCTTTGAGCATGACTAGCAGGTATCAGTCAGACCCCGGTGAATGTCACTGGATTGCAGTCAAGAATATCCTGAAGTACTTGAGAAGGACTAAGGATGTGTTCTTGGTGTATGGTGGAGAGGAAGAGCTTGTTGTAAGTGGTTACACAGATGCTAGCTTCCAAACTGACAGAGACGACTCCAAGTCTCAGTCAGGTTTTGTGTTTTGCCTGAATGGAGGAGCTGTGAGCTGGAAGAGTTTCAAGCAAGAGACAGTTGCTGATTCTACAACTGAGGCCGAGTATATCGCAGCAGCTAACGCGGCGAAGGAGGCTGTATGAATTAGGAAATTCATCGGCGAGCTTGATGTAGTTCCTTGCATTGTTGGTCCCGTAGTTCTCTATTGTGATAACAATGGTGCAATTGCACAATCTAAGGAACCTAGATCTCATCAGCGCTCCAAGCACATACTTCGGCGGTTTCATCTTATTCGTGAGATTGTCGAACGAGGAGATGTAAACATTTGCAGAGTGCCGACTGAGGAGAATATTGCGGATCCACTAACAAAGCCTCTCGCGCAGAGAAAACATGATGGTCATACTAGATCGATGGGTATACGATACCTAAATGATCAACTCTAGCGAGAATCTTGTGGGTTGCATGTAATCTTGTATTTTGTTGGCTGTTTGTTCATATGATGAACTGTGTACCTAAGTTTTTTTTTCTTTTACAATTAATGGCAAGTTCTTTTATTATGTCTTTTTCTATATGATAGTTAAATGTTAACATAATAGATACCCTTAGAATGTTCGCTTCCATGGGACATCAAGTACGTGACTTGAATGTGAGAGCCCATGATTTATTTGAAGCTTCATTCTTAAAGGTCCCTGGTCGAGTATCATCATAGAAGCTAAGGGTCATGATGGTACATGGAGACTAGCACGTGTGTTGACTGATGACCGGTTCTCACAGGTCATGATATTGTGATATCAAGTCATCACGTGGGTACTTGTTAGTGAACAAGTTGTACTGGACAGACCCAACCTGAGACTACTCTGTGGATTGTCATCCAATCGTGTCACGAGTAGGTCTCAATTGACAATGGTGTTGTGATCCTTTGACCTGAAGTCACAGCATTCATCAAGTGAGGAAGAGCGTGCTTTGATGCCATCTAAAGTCTTCCTTGAGAAAGGTTGATGATAAGGGTGGTTGTTGGGCATGTTACGAATCATTTGGGTGTTTGTGTGTGAGCAGATATGAGATTTGTCCTCCTGTATGACAGGAGTTGCATCCATGGGCCCCTTGATGGAACTGGACTGAGAAATGCATGACCATGCTTGGTTGAGTCAATATGTGATATTGGACTCACCATTCTCTGGAAGTCCGTCCTGGATCAAGAAACTTGGATTGAGCTATTACGAGGGTGACACGGTCCATGCCTCTAGTTCTTTCCGGATGTAAGGGACAAAGAGACAAAGACAACGCTGATACATTGGTCATAAAGGCTTATGAATTATGAACTCTTATTGCTTGGGAGCAATGATGCATTGCTAGATGCCGCTCATTGTTTGTGAGGTTTTTGCTTTGATACTTTCGAGATCAAGTGGGAGTCTGTTGGAGTTACCATTGTGATCTGGAAGTGATCAAACATATGATCTCACTGCCAACGCGATATGAGCCTGCAGGGTCGCACATAAGAGATGTGGAGAAGTTGGTTGATTGACTGTGTTGGTAAAGGTTACCAATCACCGCCTTGAATGAGATTGTGGGCAAAGTGTTGCCTTAAAGGATCGTCGGGTTGGGCAAATGTTGTCTTGGAGGGCTGGTAAGATTGTCGTCCGAGGGTCGATAGCATTCGTCGAGAATCGTCTTTCTGATTCCCGCCGATCGACGAGAATCATCTCTTTGATTCTCGCCGATCGACGAGAATCGTCGAGAATCAATATGTTGATTCTCGACGATCGACGACTTCGACATGTATCGTCGACCGCGGCTCGACGGTCGACAAGATTCGACGTGTATCGTCAAGTGAAGCTCGACGATCGGCGAGAATCGTCGAGTATTGTACTCTGATTCTCGCCGATCCATGGTGATGCTCGCCGATCGATTCTCGCCGATTCCCACCGATTGTTTCTCGCCGATTCTGGAACCCCATTTCTGGGTGGTCTGCGGATAGCGAAGTTTCTAAGTCTTTTATGCTTTTGGTATAAAAGGGATACTTAGGGTTTTATCGGGACTTAAGCTTTTGGCTGCTCTGCGAATCGAACCCGACGGAAACCGTTCCGCGATCGTTCCGCCGATCCCGAATCCCGCCGCCGACGGAAGGGTTCCGCCGCCGCCGTGTTCGCTCCGCTGACCTCCTCTTCTCCGGCGACCGTCGCTGGTGCTGCTCTTCCTGGCGCGGACCTAGCAGTCCGTGGATTAGCAGAGGTGCGGTCTTCTCCTTCCCGATAATCCGTGCGACGGATAGATCGGCGTTCTCCCGCTCGTGTGGACTTCTGTAGAAGCGTGGACATTATTCTACGTAGAACTCGCCACTAGCACGCAGAAGAAATTTGGAGCATCTCCGTTGAGTCGTGACTCAACGCCACCGAGGTAATTTTTGCCTTGTTTTGCTAACTTCTTGATTCAACGTTCATGACCCGATCCACATCTCTTTGGGTTTTTTTCTTGATGTTTTTCCTTCCGCTGCGTGCACAAGTGTTGTGTCATCCTTACAGAGAAACCCAACAGCCCACTCGCAAGCGGCGAGATGATTGACTCTCCAATGGGCGAGATACCCCACCCAGAGGCGAGAGGGTCCCCAGAGGCGAGAGAGCCTCCAGCAGCGAGAAGATCTCGCGGCAAAGGGCGAGAGGTGCCGGCGAGACGGGCAGTGGGGTCCCTCTCGCCGGCAGGGGCTTTTCCGCTCGCCAGGGCGAGAAGAGGCCTTTTTCATATTTCCCTGTCAAACAGGGGTTTTTATTCTTCTACCCCGGGTATTTTTACCCTCTTACCCTTAGTGGACTGCATATAGCTTCTCAGAACAGCGGAGTTTGACTGTTGGCAGACCCAGCCAAGGGTACCCCGGTAATTTCAGACCGGTGCAGTTTTGTTATTGGCAGTTCAGATTCTGAAATCTATAAATAAGCCCATAGGGGTTCTTCAGAAGGGACTTTTCAAGACTCCTAAGAGGAATCATCGGCACTGTCTTCTGAGGAACTCCAAGCCCAGCTTTTGGATTTGGAGGGGAAGCTCTCTGTGACCTTCCGGGTAAGCGGTGGACCTCCCTGCTGCGGCTTTGAGCCAGTTTTTCTTAGTCCTTCACGACCAGTCGGAGGTCGGAGCTTAGGCCAAGTAGGTGCCGGCTACGCCCCTATTTTGCGAACATTTGTCGAAGTCAAATTTTGGCTTCAACAGTTCTGGTGCGGTGAGCGTGGAGGTAGCCGGTTCAAGAAAAGTTTGAGTTTGGTCCTATGGCAGGAGGTGAAGGAGAAGGATCTGGTTCTGGAGGTTCCCCCTCCCAGGTAGAAGAGGCGACGAGGAAAATGCTGGAGGACTTCAGGCGAGAGGTCATGCAAACCATAAGCTTGACCTTCTCGGCAAGGAGCGAGTGGGCGACGCCTCAGGTCCCGATCGAGGTGGTCCCGCTCTTAGGCGAGAACGCCCCTGGTCAGCGCCCGGGGAAGGAGGTCAGCGCCCGGGGAAGGAGGTCCCCGCGGAGGCCGGCGAGAGGGACGTGGCGGCGCGAGAGCTCTTCCCAGGCCAGCGTCCCGGGAAGGAGATCCCTGCAGAAGACGACGAGAAGGAGGCAGCTGTGCGAGAGCTCTTCCCTGGGCACGGTCTCGCAGATCAGGCCAGCCAGCCGAGGCCGCGAGACGTGCCCTCTCGGCAAGCAGTCGGCGAGAGCCCGTTCAGTGAGCTCGTCATCTCGGCTCCGGTGCCGGAAGGGTTCCGGGAGCCCGACATGTCTTACTACTCGGGGAAGGATGATCCGGTACAACATGTGCAGTGGTTTGAAGATGTGGTTTCGATAAGACAGATGACAGATGCGTTTAAGTGTCGACTGTTTGCCATCACCTTGAAGGAGAAGGCGCGAGACTGGTTCCATCAGTTACCGGCGAGATCGATCTATTGTTTCGAGGATCTGCGGAGGGGTTTCTTATTGAGGTTTTCAACATCGAAGAAGCGTAAGAAGGAGGCGGAGTGCTTGTTCTCGGTAAGGCAGAGCCAGGATGAAACGTTGGGACACTACGTGGATCGGTTTCAGGAGGAGATCCTCCAGGTCCAGGAGGTCCCTGGGTATACGCTGATGCTTGCATTCACCCTGGGACTGAGGCCAGGCTTCTTTAGCATGGAGTTGAAAAGGGTGCCCCCCTCTCTTTTGAGGAACTTATGGAGAGGGCGGCGAAGGAGACGGATTTTGAGAGGGCTAATCCGCCGTTTGCAAGGAGGTTAGCCAGGTTGGCGGAGGACGACGCAAAGGAAACAGGAGCGGGAAAGCAAAAAGGAGCAAAAGGAGCAGAGGGAGCAGAGAGAAGAGAGAAGGAGGGAGGAGCCCCGAGGCCAGGGACACCAAGGACAGAATCACCGGGGGGTCCGAGAGCCGAACAACCGGATAGGTTGGAGGCCTCATGAGGGTCGCCCCCAGGAGTTAGGAGGAGGCTTCCAGGGAAGAGATAACTTCCAGGAGCCAAGGAGGTTCGATCAACTGGCATGGAGACAGGGAGTGAGGGATCATTTTCAGCATCAGCAGGAGGCAATGGGGATCGGTCGAGGAAGAGGAGCTCGAGGAGGAGGAAGGAGAGGAAGAGGAGAAGGAAGAAGGGGTGGGGTGGCGTTGCCTTTCTGTGACTTCCATCAGGAGGGAGGTCACGCAACAGCCACGTGCCCAGAGTTCTTGGAGATAAGAGAGGCCAGAGGATTGAGGAGGCAGGATCCGCCGATAAGGATCGTGGAAGTGCAGCAAGGGGAAGCGGAGGATAGGTGCGAGGACCGGGTGGATGTGGGAACCCGGGGGGGAATCGGGGCCATCCATGGGGGGATTGGGATTGAGGCCACCCGGAAGGGGAGCCTCCAGACCATGTTTCGAAAGGGGGTAGTCTCAACCTCCCAAACCCCACCCCCGCTAGAAAAAATTACCTTCTCTTCAGAGGATATGCCAGAGTATGAGGACCCGTTCTGCGACGCCTTGGTGATCCAGACAGCGGTGGAAAACTTTACGGTCTCCAAGATCCTGGTGGATAATGGGAGCTCCGTAAATGTGATTTTTAAGAGGGCCTTCGATGAGATGCAGGTGGAAACCAAAAGGATCTTGGCCTCGGATGGACCGTTGTTCGGATTCTCCCGGGAGAGAAAGGAAGTGGAAGGGGGAGTAGGGCTGCACGTGAGGTTGGGGGGCGTGTCACGGAACTGCCGGTTCGTGATTGTAGACGCCCCGAGCAGCTACAGCGCCATTTTTGGGCGTCCCCTCATCAGCGCCTTTCGCTGCGTCCCCTCCTCTTTCCATCAATGTCTCAAGTTCAACAATGGAGGGGTGCAGGTCAGGGTCAGGGGGGATCCAAAAGTGGCAAGGCAGTGCTACGTCACAGCGGTCAACACCATATCTTGGATGACAGAAGCAGAGAGGTTGGAAAAAGAGATAGCAGCGCATGAAGAAGCAGTCGGGGAAAAGGAGGTGAGCCCAGAGGAAACGAGAGAAGGAACCGAAGAGGAAGTCGGGGGAGAGGAGACCGAGAAGCAGCAAGGAGGAGATGTGCAGGAGGCCCAGGGGGGTGTAGAGACCAAGCAGCTGCAAGAGAGCCCGGAGGGGGCCATGGAGATTGAGGAGGAGCAGAGAAGAGGAGGTGTGCAGGAGGTCCGGAGGAGCGGGGAGTTGGAGCCACAGAAGGGAAGGCAGGAGGAAGTGGGAGGAGAAGGGGCTGAGGAGGGAGCCCGAAGGGGCATGGAAATTGAGATGCAGCAGGACGAGATGACGGAAGTTGAGAGAGCAGGAGAGGAGGAAGAGCCAGAGCAGAAAGAAGAAGCAAGCAACGACTGGTAGCAGTCGCGGCTGGAGGTAGCCGAGGAAGTGGTGGAGATGGAGGTCCACACCAGCCAGGGGCAGGTGCAAAGGGTGCGGATCAGCGGGGGCTTGAGCCCCGAAGACCAGGAGCGGATGCGGGCCTGCATTCAGAGCAACGTCGACGTCTTCGCTTGGAGCGCGGCAGACATGCCGGGCATCGATGCGGACATAGCCTGCCACCGCCTAAATCTGGACCCCCGCACTCGCCCCATACGTCAGAAGATGAGAGCCATCGCCACCAAGCTGGAGGAGCCCATTCGCGAGGAGGTCAAGAAGCTCCTGGAGGCGGGCTTCATCTCAGAGATCCAGTATCCAGGCTGGATCTCCAATGTAGTAATGATGAAGAAGGGGGGAGGAAAATGGAGAATGTGTATCGACTTTTCTTTATTAAATAAATCATGCCCTAAGGATTGCTACCCCCTGCCTCGAATCGACGCGCTGGTTGATTCAGCCGTCGGTTTTTCTATTATGAGTTTTCTAGATGCTTTTTCAGGTTACCATCAGATCCGGATGCACCCTCCTGACGTCAAGGACGTCTCCTTCATCACAAGGGAAGAATGCTTTAGTTATAACATGATGCCCTTTGAGTTAAAAAACGCGGGAGCGACATACCAACGGATGATGGATCGAGTTTTCCAGGGCCAGAGGGGTCGAAACCTAGAAGTCTACGTTGATGATCTCATGGTAAAGAGCAAGGGAGTGAACTCGCATCTCCAGGATCTGGAGGAGACGTTCGCCACCTTGAGGAAGTTCAAAATGAGGTTGAACCCCCTAAAATGTGTTTTCGGGGCAAGTCGTGGGAAATTCCTTGGGCACCTTCTGACCCCGGCAGGGGTAGAACCTAATCCTGATAAAGTAAAAGCCATTCTGGAGCTAGAATCACCGCGAAACGCTAAGGAGGTGCAGCGCTTGACAGGAAAGCTGGCCGGCCTTAGCAGATTCCTCTCCAGGTCAGGAGAGAAGTGCTCACCTTTCTTTAAAGTGCTACGAGGGAATCAGAGATTTGAATGGACCGCGGAGTGCGAAGAAGCTTTTCAAAAGTTGAAGGAGCAGCTCTCCCTAGCTCCTCTGCTTCAAAGCCCAAAAGAGGGGGAAGATCTGACCTTGTACCTAGGAGTGGGAGCAGAGGCGGTGAGCTCCGTCCTAGTCAGAGAAGAGGGAAAAAAGCAGCTGCCCATTTATTATGTCAGCAGGATCCTAAGGAAGGCAGAGCTTCGTTACCCTATCCTAGAAAAACTGGCATACGCCTTGATTGTTTCAGCCAGAAAGCTCCGGCCATACTTCCAAGCACATTCGATTAGGGTGGTGACGGACCATCCTCTCCGAAAGATCTTTGAAAGAGTAGAGCACTCGGGTAGGCTGGCCAAGTGGTCTATCGAGTTGAGTGAATTCAACATTTCGTTCGTACCAAGGCTCTCCATTAAGGCACAGGTGGTGGCCGACTTCTTGGCAGACTACGTCGCGGAGGTCGGGGCCGAGGAGCCGCGGCCACCGGAAGCATGGAAGATAATGGTCTACGGGGCCTCGGGAAAGCACTCCCTTGGAGCAAGGGTGGTACTGACAAGTCCTCAGGGGGTAACCATAAAACAAGCAGTCGCCTTGCATTTCCCCACAACCAACAACCAAGCAGAATACGAGGCAGTGATAGCCGGCCTTCGCTTTGCTAAGGAGCTCGAGATTAAGGACGTTGAGGTTTTCACAGATTCATTGGTGGTGGCATCTCAGATACGTGGAGAATTCGAGGCTCGGGAGCCCACCCTGGTGAAATATTTGTCCAGGGTGAGGACAATCATCGGGGGGTTCCGGACGTTCTCCATCCAGCACGTCCCCAAAGAAGAGAACGCTGCTGCCGATCGATTGGCTAAGTTCGGACCTTGGGAAGGGGGTGCCCTGACTGATTTATTCCATCCAGTGATCGAAGAGGGGGAGCTAATGGAAGTGGATCGGCGGCCCTCGTGGGTAGATCCTTTCGTTACCTTCTTTCTGACAGGAACCCTCCCTGAGGGGGTCAAGGAGGCAAGAAACTTCCGCCATAAGGCGGCTCATTATCTCATGCATGAAGGAGGGCTACACCGGAGGATGCTTTCGGGTCTCCTAGCTCGATGCGTGACGGAGGAGGAGACCAGACACATTCTAGAGGAGGTGCACTCCGAGGAATGTGGTAGTCATTCCGGAGGGAGAACGTTGGAGGCAAGGGTGGTCAGACAGGGGTACTTCTGGCCCACCCTGAGGAAGGACGCGACAGAGTTTGCAAGGAAATGCCGAAAATGCCAGCTCTACGCCCCCCTCCAGCTCTTGCCAGCTCAAAGGCTCCGAAGCATCACAGCACCATGACCTTTCGCCATTTGGGGAATGTATTTAGTTGGGCCTTTCCCTCCAGCTAGTGGACAAAGAAGGTTCCTCCTGGTTATGATAGATTACTTCTCCAAGTGGCTGGAGTTAAAGGCGCTAGCAAAGGTGACCTCCCAAGTCATCAGGAACTTCGTCTGGGGGGAGATCATCTGCAGGCACGGGCTGCCTCAGGCCATCGTCACGGATAACGGCCCCCAGTTTGCTAGTGAAGAGTTTATCAGCTTCTGCACTCAGCTGGGCATCGACCTCAGGTTTGCCTCCGTCCACCACCCCAGGAGCAACGGTCAGGTGGAGGCGGAAAACAAGATTATCGTTAACTTGCTAAAGAAGAAGATGGAGAATCTGAGAGGGAATTGGGTAGAGCAGCTCCCCTCGGTCCTGTGGGCTCTGAGAACAACCCCGAACACGGCCACTGGCGAGACTCCTTTCAAGCTTTCCCATGGATGTGAGGCGGTACTACCGGTGGAGTTCGAGGTCCGATCCCCACGAGTTGCGGCTGCAGGTGATGGAGACGAGGCATGGAGGATGGAAAACGAGGAAGGCATGCGCCTCTCACTAGACCTGGCAGAGGAGCTGCAAGACGTAGCAGCCATCAGACAGGAAGAGATCAAGCGTCGAATGACAAAACACTTCGACAAGCATATCATGATAAAGCAATTCGCGGAAGGAGACCTTGTACTAAAAAAGGTTGATGCGGCAGGGAGGTCCGCCCCGGTGGGAAAGCTCAATCCAAATTGGGAGGGACCTTATATTGTAGAGAGAGTGTTGAAAGCGGGGGGTTACTACCTCCAGGATGTGGAGGGTAGGACCTTAAACCATTCCTGGAGTGGGGATGACTTAAAACGCTTCTACCCATGAGAAGGGAGAGCAGAAGATACGTACTCAAAGCATAATCAATATAATATACTTCTCAAATTATTTCTTGTTCACTATTTGTCGTGAAGTCCTAATGACAGGAGGAGGTATCTTCATCGGCACCCCGAGCTCGGCTCGGCCCCAGGTAGACCCGCTGCGCAGGCTCTCATCTAGCTGGCAGGTCCGAAGGCTCGCCTGTGGGGGATAGGTTTTGGTTTGAGATCTTCATCGGCACCACGAGCTCGGCTCGGCCCCAGGTAGACCCGCTGCGCAAGCTCTCATTTAGCTGGCAGGTCCGAAGGCTCGCCTGTGGGGGATAGGTTTTGGTTTGAGATCTTCATTGGCACCCCGAGCTCGACTCGGCCCCAGGTAGACCCGCTGCGCAGCCTCTCATCTAGCTGACAGGTCCGTAGGCTCGCCTGTGGGGGATAGGTTTTGGTTTGAGATCGTCATCGGCACCCCGAGCTCGGCTCGGCCCCAGGTAGACCCGCTGCGCAGGCTCTCATCTAGCTGGCAGGTCCGTAGGCTCGCCTGTGGGGGATAGGTTTTGGTTGTGGAATCGTCATCGGCACCCCGAGCTCGGCTCGGCCCCAGGTAGACCCGCTGCGCAGGCTCTCATTTAGCTGGCAGGTCCGTAGGCTCGCCTGTGGGGGATAGGTTTTGGTTGTGGAATCGTCATCGGCACCCCGAGCTCGGCTCGGCCCCAGGTAGACCCGCTGCGCAAACTCTCATCTAGCTGGCAGGTTCGTAGGCTCGCCTGTGGGGGATAGGTTTTGGTTCTGGAATCGTCATCGGCACCCCGAGCTCGGCCCCAGGTAGACCCGCTGCGCAGGCTCTCATCTAGCTGGCAGGTCCGTAGGCTCGCCTGTGGGGGATAGGTTTTGGTTGTGGAATCGTCATCGGCACCCCGAGCTCGGCTCGGCCCCAGGTAGACCCGCTGCGCAGGCTCTCATCTAGCTGGCAGGTCCGTAGGCTCGCCTGTGGGGGATATGTTTTGGTTCTGGAATCGTCATCGGCACCCCGAGCTCGGCTCTGCCCCAGGTAGACCCGCTGCGCAGGCTCTCATCTAGCTGGCAGGTCCGTAGGCTCGCCTGTGGGGGATAGGTTTTGGTTGTGGAATCGTCATCGGCACCCCGAGCTCGGCTCGGCCCCAGGTAGACCCGCTGCGCAGGCTCTCATCTAGCTGACAGGTCCGAAGGCTCGCCTGTGGGGGATAGGTTTTGGTTTGAGATCTTCATCGGCACCCCGAGCTCGGCTCGGCCCCAGGTAGACCCGCTGCGCAGGCTCTCATCTAGCTGGCAGGTCCGAAGGCTCGCCTGTGGGGGATAGGTTTTGGTTTGAGATTTTCATCGGCACCCCGAGCTCGGCTCGGCCCCAGGTAGACCCGCTGCGCAGGCTCTCATCTAGCTGGCAGGTCCGAAGGCTCGCCTTTGGGGGATAGGTTTTGGTTTGAGATCTTCATCGGCACCCCGAGCTCGGCTCGGCCCCAGGTAGACCCGCTGCGCAGGCTCTCATCTAGCTGGCAGGTCCGAAGGCTCGCCTGTGGGGGATAGGTTTTGGTTTGAGATCTTCATCGGCACCCCGAGCTCGGCTCGGCCCCAGGTAGACCCGCTGCGCAGGCTCTCATCTAGCTGACAGGTCCGAAGGCTCGCCTGTGGGGGATAGGTTTTGGTTTGAGATCTTCATCGGCACCCCGAGCTCGGCTCGGCCCCAGGTAGACCCGCTGCGCAGGCTCTCATCTAGCTGGCAGGTCCGAAGGCTCGCCTGTGGGGGATAGGTTTTGGTTTGAGATCTTCATCGGCACCCCGAGCTCGGCTCGGCCCCAGGTAGACCCGCTGTGCAGGCTCTCATCTAGCTGGCGGGTCCGAAGGCTCGCCTGTGGGGGATAGGTTTTGGTTTGAGATATTCATCGGCACCCCGAGCTCGGCTCGGCCCCAGGTAGACCCGCTGCGCAGGCTCTCATCTAGCTGGCAGGTCCGAAGGCTCGCCTGTGGGGGATAGGTTTTGGTTTGAGATCTTCATCGGCACCCCGAGCTCGGCTCGGCCCCAGATAGACCCGCTGCGCAGGCTCTCATCTAGCTGGCAGGTCCGAAGGCTCGCCTGTGGGGGATAGGTTTTGGTTTGAGATCTTCATCGGCACCCCGAGCTCGGCTCGGCCCCAGGTAGACCCGCTGCGCAGACTCTCATCTAGCTGCAGGTCCGAAGGCTCGCCTGTGGGGGATAGGTTTTGGTTTGAGATCTTCATCGGCACCCCGAGCTCGGCTCGGCCCCAGATAGACCCGCTGCGCAGGCTCTCATCTAGCTGGCAGGTCCGAAGGCTCGCCTGTGGGGGATAGGTTTTGGTTTGAGATCTTCATCGGCACCCCGAGCTCGGCTCGGCCCCAGGTAGACCCGCTGCGCAGGCTCTCATCTAGCTGGCAGGTCCGAAGGCTCGCCTGTGGGGGATAGGTTTTGGTTGGAGATCTTCATCGGCACCCCGAGCTCGGCTCGGCCCCAGGTAGACCCGCTGCGCAGGCTAGATGGGGGGAAAGTCTCCTTAAGCGACATTACTCAGCTTAGTCCTAGGGAACGAAAAATAAACTAAGGATAAGGGGTGTGGAGTAAGGCAGCTGGCGGCACGCGCAGCGGATGGTTTTTTAGGACCGTCTCGCCGCTAGCGAAAGGACACTCGCAAGGCAAGGTATTGCGTCAACTCGCGGCCGTAAGCGCGTCGAGAAGCCGTCTCGCGTAAAACATAAAAAAGGCAGAAAGGTTACGCGGCGAGACGAAGCGGTAGCACCGTCCCGCAGGACGGAACAAACCAGGGATTAACTTCACAAAATAGAAAACAAAAATAGAGACAACAAAAATGAGCACTCGCTCGTCACTTGGCAGATGCCACGAAAATATGGTTTAAAATTTTTACAACAATGAAGGGAGAGAGTGATTCTAAATCTTGGAGGCGGCGCATCAGTCCTCCTCGCCAGATGAAGAATCATCGCTCTACTCGCTATAAAGTTCAGGGACCAAGTCGCGCAGTCACAGTCTCGGATTCATCCTTCACTACCCCCAGATCCTTCATCATTTGCAGCACCAGCTCTGCCGCACGGACACCAGCGTCTCGGCACTGCTCCTCGACTTCCTCGTAAGAGTAATGTGGCGGAGGTGTCCGGAAGGGCTCGCGGCGAGACGATGACGCAGCATCAGCCTGAAGGCGCGCGTTCTCAGCTGTCAATACCCGGACCTCCTCCTCCAAAGCAGCCACGCGCGAGCGCAGTTGTTCCGCCGTCTCGGCATCCTGCGGGACGACCTAGCAATTAGCCAAGAATGATGGGAAAAGAAAAAGACCCAAGGAAAAGTTATGGCTTACCACACCACCTTGGGCCTTCGCGAGGAGAGACTCGGCATCAGATAACTTTCTCGCTAGCCCGATGGACTTCTCCCGCTCCGCCTCCAGGTTCTCCTCGCTGGCCTTCCACTTTGAATTGATGTAAATGAGGCGGTGAGAGGAGCGGTGCGAGAACTCCAAGGCCCGCATTTGGTGATGGGAAGTTTTTAGCACAAGGTCCTTGGTGGACTCGCTTTCAGGCGAAACGACGTCAAGGCCGCCATAGAGGCCATACCCTATGGCGAAGGCATGGCTGGTAGGGACCTCTTGCTCCTTCCAAGGTGGAAGGAGGGTGGAGATGGACACACGGTTGGCGTCCCGCCCCCACAACAGAACTGGGTCGCCGACGGCATCATAAACCACGGGACCCAGGTTGTAATTCATATGAGAGGCGGGGGCGGGACGGCCAGAGGAGTCGCCTTCGCGAGAGGAGGTGACAGCCGCCTGTTCAGAAGCAGCAGCTCGCGGGTTGGATCCCGTAGCAGGCAGGTTGGAGGCGACGACAGGTTGATCAAGGAGTACCGTCCCGTGAGTAGGCGAGACGGTCTGGTGGTTAGGCGAGAGGGGCGGTGGAGTTTCCCCTATAGAAATAGGGCTCCCTTGGGGAGCTTTCTTCCTTTCCTTGGAAATAACCACAGCCTTTTTCATCTTCTTCTTGGGAGGGCTGGAGCGAGAGGGGACCGTGTCGTCTCCGGGTCTCTTCGGCGGGATGGCCGCCAGGGACTCTCTCGCCGCCTCTGCCGCTGCGTTGGCGAGATCAAGACCCTTTGCGGGGTGAATGTTACTCTTGTAAGGAGGGAGCGCTGGAACATTTCGCTCACCTAAAAGCAAGCAGAGGTTATAAAGAAGCGAAACGACAAATAAGCGAGAAGAGAAGAACGAAAGGATAAGATAAGAATACCTTCGCCCGGGAGCACTGGGAGAAGCGAGTCGAGACCTCGCCGCAAGAAGTTGACCTCGAAATTCTTGCCGACCAAGTACTCGCACAACAACTTCTCTGGGCCACTGACTTGGGGGGTGGCGTAGAAACTCTCTAGCGGAGAAACCGGCGCGAGAGGGATGCCGCCGAAGTCAGCTCGGTCTCCCCGGATGAAGACGAATCGAGTGAGCCAATGGTGGTTCTTGTTGGGCGTCTCGCATACCTTAAGCCCCTGCCCAGTAAAGTACGAGACGCCATCGGCGTTGGCATGGTAGATAAAAAGCTTGCGGAAGGCCGTCAAGCTGAACTCGATGCGCTCCCGGCGCATATAGCAGGCGAAGGCGATCAACACCGAGATGGCGTTAGGGTTGAACTGTGCCGGGACGACACCAAAGTATTTGAAGACCTGCTTCACCTCAGGCCAAAGGGGCAGCCGCAACCCCGCCTCGAAATGCGAGCCGGGGAAGGTGAGTTCCCCCGGGTAGTAGGTATTGATGCACTCGCCGACTTTGGGGGGACGCGACTCGACCCCTTCCCCCAGGTACTCGCGGGCGAACTTATCATGATCTTCTTGGGGGAGCCTGCCGAGCGGGAAGTCATGGTCGGTAAAGCTCTTCCCACAGCGGCTGCGCCCCTCACCCTCCTCAACCTTCTTCTTACCCATCTTCTTTGGCGAAATGGTCTTCGGCGAGACAAAGGAAGAAATTGGCGAGAGATCCAAGAAAGGAAGGCGAGAGGGGCCGGCGAGACGGACGGGTCAGAGAGCCAAGAGCTTGGGTAACAGCGGAAGTGGAAAGTGCGGTATCTAATCCCGGACTAGGCATATTTATAACCGATACATAACAAATGATTAATGAGCGGGAAAAACATAAGGGGAGGGGAAGAGTCGATGCCCTTTTCTCTCTCCTAAATCTCGATCGGCGCGAACCCGTCGCAATCAGGAAAAAATATATATATAACATAAATTAAAAGGAGAGTTGAAAAGGAATGAAAAATTAAGCAAATAAAATATATATGTTCAGAAATCGACCCGCAGGCACCAAGTTCTCTACATACTTTGGCGAGACTACTGTTATTACAGCTTTCACGAGAAGAAGAAAAAGACAAATAGCGAGACGGACATCCTTCAGTACGGGCGCCATTCCCAGCGGCCACCGCGAGCTCCCCCACGGGGAGGTCTACTCCGCGAGTGGAAGGAGCGAATGGATTCAAGACCGCGGCGCGCGAGACGGAGCTGCATATCGGTCTCATTAATGATGGCCTCGGGGTTGGTACCATCGACATCTAGCTCGGCATTAGCTCCGGAAGATAGGCGAGCGCATTCGCTCTCCAGCGATTCGATGCGCTTCTCCGCGGCCTGCTTATCCAGCGTCAAGGAGTGGATGATGCGCGCGTGCTTCCGAAAAAGCTCAGCCGTCTTGCGCTTCATCTCCGCTGGATTTGAAGGGTCACCCAGATAGTCTTCAATCCCGTCTACAGGAGGAGGCGAGACGGAGAGTCGCTTTGGCTGCTCCTCAATAGGAGAGTTGGCCCGAGAATCTGCGCAAGGGGTGCAGAGGCAAGGTGGAAGAGGCACTCGCAGAAGGGAGTGAGAATAGCGAAGGGGATTCAAAAGGGCGAGGGAAGGTCCCTTACCAGGATGGCGAGAGGTATCGGCGGCCGGGGAAGGGTCGTTCCTCCTCTCGCTGGGAGTGGTTGGCGGAGTAGAAGAGGGCTGCGAATCGAACTCCTCGCAGTGGGCAGCAGAACCATCTCGCGGACTCTTCGGGGGCTGCGGAACCACGAGAGCCCCCTGAAAAAAAACACTAGTCAGCAAAAGAGAGCACCCGGTCGCGGAGATAACAGTGGTAAAAGCAAGTACCCACCTCTTTTTCCTTAGGAGGCGCATGAGGAGTGGGGATGGTTTCCAAAACGACGCGAGACAGATCTCCTGCGGCAGGTGACGGACCACCGGCCTTCGTCTTTTTTAGGCGAGACGACGGGGGGAGAGGGCGAACTAAAGAAGAGGTAAAAGAAGCCACGTTGGCCTTGTGCTGTTCTCGCACCTGTGCGAGACGTTCACGGAAGCTCTGGCTGTGCGTCATACCGAAAAAGACTCAAGATAGAGAAGAAGAATATGCAGAGTAGGGCGCCAGGTGTGCGAGGCAGGAATCATGTATTTATAGGCCCCGGTGGGGGCCTCAAAAGATTCCTCATAAATACGTTTTTTAATGCGCCTTAAATAACGAGCCTCGGTTGAACATTCTTTTCGAGCTTAGAATAATCTCAAAAAGAGCGGGGATTGTGTACAACCTCGGGCTCGCAAAGAGCCCTCTAGAAGCAAATAGGTCAAGATGGGCAAATGGGACCAGGGGGCCCACTCGCAAGCGGCGAGATGATTGACTCTCCAATGGGCGAGATACCCCACCCAGAGGCGAGAGGGTCCCCAGAGGCGAGAGAGCCTCCAGCAGCGAGAAGATCTCGCGGCAAAGGGCGAGAGGTGCCGACGAGACGGGCAGTGGGGTCCCTCTCGCCGGCAGGGGCTTTTCCACTCGCCAGGGCGAGAAGAGGCCTTTTTCATATTTCCCTGTCAAACAGGGGTTTTTACTCTTCTACCCCGGGTATTTTTACCCTCTTACCCTTAGTGGACTGCATATAGCTTCTCAGAACAGCAGAGTTTGGCTGTTGGCAGACCCAGCCAAGGGTACCCCAGTAATTTCAGACCGGTGCAGTTTTGTTATTGGCAGTTCAGATTCTGAAATCTATAAATAAGCCCATAAAGGTTCTTCAGAAGGGACTTTTCAAAACTCCTAAGAGGAATCATCGGCACTGTCTTCTGAGGAACTCCAAGCACAGCTTTTGGCTTTGGAGGGGAAGCTCTCTGTGACCTTCCGGGTAAGCGGTGAGACCTCCCTGCTGCGGCTTTGAGCCAATTTTTCTTAGTCCTTCACGACCAGTCGGAGGTCAGAGCTTAGGCCAAGTAGGTGCCGGCTACGCCCCTATTTTGCGAACATTTGTCGAAGTCAAATTTTGGCTTCAACAGTTCTGGAGAGCTTAGGCCAAGTAGGTGCCGGCTACGCCCCTATTTTGCGAACATTTGTCGAAGTCAAATTTTGGCTTCAACAGCTCTGCCGCTGGTTTAGTAGTGAGCCCTGTTTACTGATTTCTGTTTTTACAAATTTATGGGGCTGTTTTATGCTGATTTTTATGGCTGTTTCGTGGCTGTTTTCTTGCTGATTTTGAGCCATTTTTCATCGAGTTTTCAAGGGGTGGTTCACCCAATGTTTTTGGCTTTGCTGGACGGAATTTTAAGGGGACAGGAAGTCCATTTGGGGGCTGGTTTTAGCCCATTTCGAGGCACGATTATGACTGTCCAGCAAAGTATACGAGCTGAAGTTATTTTCTATGATCATTTCCGAGTATTTTGAGTTTTCCGGTTTCTTATTTTGCTTTCCGACTTTTCGTAAATTCCTTAAAAATATTATAAGAGATGCAACCCAATTAAAATACATGCTATTACAGTGGTTTCCGCAGCCAAGAATTAAACGAAGAAGGATGTTGTCTCAGGATAATATGAATAAGGGCAAAGCTGCTGTGGGTATTTTATTTCTTGAAATTATGAGTATCCAATTATTTTGCAGTATTTAATTTATTCTCTTTTAACGAAACTGCTTGTGAATATGAGTTTCGCCTTAATGATATCGCTAAATAAATAAAAGTGGGCGAGGGGACAATTAAGCGATACAAATTTTCTGAGAGGATCCGTTTTATTCAAAATTACTGTTTATACGACAAGATAAAATGTATTTAACTTTGCATAGAGAAATGTGATGACTTCGAATCATATGATGTAGAGACATCTACTGATAAATTCACCAGTAGGGGTGAGCTTACAATTACGCTCTTCGCGGGCGGGGCCCAATTCAAGTTTGCATCACCGAAGTATTTCCCATTTTATGTAATTAAACTTCATGGTTAATTTACGGATTAGTGTTGAGAATAATCAAATGATTGATTTATTGTACTGTATGCATATTATTATCATCCCGCTTAATTGCATGTAAAACATTTCACGAAACACTGTTCTCACATAGTCATAATTTTTATGACTAACCCAGAGTGAACACATTTTTTTAGGCAGCAGGACCAACGCCAAGCGGAACACACAGTAGCCTGACAGCTGAACTGGCAAAGACAATAATTGAAGCCCGGGACTGGCATAGAGCTCGATGTACATGTTTCACGTGTATTTATTGTAAAAAGTGTTAATTTGCCTATAATGATCATATAACGAATAAAGTAATAAATGAAACAAAAAGCTTGGTGTATATTTTTTGTACTTTGCATTCTGATGTACTGTGACCCTTTTTATTCAAAACTGTTATCCGATTCTTGATTCTGTTGAAGAGCCCAGGATTTGGGTTTCTACAAATTGGTATCAGAGGGAGGTTTCGATCCTCCGACCTGTGGGTTATGGGCCCGCTAAAAGTACAGCGATCGATTGATATCAGGCTCTGCAAAAGGCACCTGGAGCGGTGCTTTGGCCCGATCTTGCCGCTTAGCCGCTGTTTTCACTGTATAAATTGAGGCTGAATTGCTTCTTCTCCCGCACTGCCATTTCTGTGAATCCCGCTTCTTCTTCATTCTCCCTATGCCTCTGCGTGTTTGGTGCCGTCGTCGCTGTGCTGCTGTGCCGACGACCTTGCTGTGCCGATCGATTTCGCCGTGCGATTGACATTGCGTGCCGACACTGCTTTGCCTCCATCGCTTCTGTGCCGACGATTCAGCCGTGCCATTTAGGGCTTGTTGCTGCCCTGCTGAGCAACTTAGGGCTGCTGCTACTACTTCCCTCTGCTTCTCCCTGTCGTTACTGTCCTTCTGTTGCTACTTGCCGACGCTTCTGAGCTTTCTGTGCAACTGTTTCTGCCTGACCTTGTTGTTGCTCCGATTTTGCTACCTCCTGAGTTGCTTCTGTGCTGTTCTGTGCCCTTCTGCTCCCCCTTCTAACTGTAAGGAAATTTTCCTCTTCCTATTCAGAAAAATTGGGGTGTTTTTAGCTGGCTTTTTGGATTACACTTTAACCAGTTTTTACTTTTGTTTTCAAGGGGTGGTTCACCCAATGTTTTTGACTTTGCTGGACGAAATTTTAAGGGGACGGGAAGTCTATTTGGGGGCTGGTTTTAGCCCATTTCGAGGCACAATTATGGCTGTGCAGCAAAGCATACGAGCTGAAGTTGTTTTCTACGATCATTTCCGAGTATTTTGAGTTTTCCAGTGTATTATTTGGCTTTTGGACTTTTCGTAAATCCCTTAAATATTATAAGAGACGCAACCCAATTAAAATGCATGCTATTACAGTAGTTGTCGCAATCAGGAATTAAACGAAGAATGATGCCGTCTCAGAATAATATGAATAAGGGCAAAGCTGCTGTGAGTATTTTATTTCTTGAAATTATGAGTATCCAAATATTTTACAGAATTTAATGTATTATCTCTTTTAACGAAATTGCCTGTGCATATGAGTTTCGTCTTAATGATATATCGCTAAATAAATAAAGTGGGCGAGAGGACAATTAAGCAATACAGATTTCTGAGGGGATCAGTTTTATTCAAAATTCCTGTTTATATGACAAGACAAAATTTATTTAAAACTCTGCATAGGGAAATGTGATGACTTCGAATCCTATGATGTAGAGACATCTACTTATGGATTCACCAGTAGTGGTGAGCCTACAATTACGCTCTTCGGGGGCGGGGCCCAATTCAAGTTTGCATCACCGAAACATTTCCCATTTTATGTAACTAAAATTAAGGGATAATTTAAGGATTAGTGTTGAGAATAATCAAGTGATTGATTTATTGTACTGTATGCATATTATTATCATCCCCATTGTTTGTATGTACAACGTTTCATGAAATACTGTTCTCACATAGTTATAATTTTTATGACTAACCCAGAGTGGACACATGTTTTATAGGCAACAGAACCAATGCCAAGCGGAACCCATAGGATCTTGACAGCTGAACTGACAAAGACAATAATTGAGGCCCGAGACTGACATAGAACTCGCTGTATTGGACCTACATGTATCTATTGTAATAAGTCTATCTAATATGTGTTAATGATCGTGTAATAAATAAAGGAATGAAATAAAAAGCTTGGTGTATGTTATTTGTACTTTGCATTCTGATGTACTGTGACCCTTTTTATTCAAACTTGTCTGATTCTTGATTCAGTTGAAGAGCCCAGGATTTGGGTCTCTACAGAACCGTCGGCCCAGAAGAATCGGCGGCACAGCAGTGCCAGAGACGAAGTAGCGTCGGCACGGGAACACGACAGCGACGACATAACTAGCTCGGCACAGAGAAAAGAGATGAAGTAGAAAGAGAAGAAAATGGAGAGGCTTTCCTCTGTCGACACAGTGCAGTAAGAAGGAGAAATCGCCGGGAAATCCGCAGAAGCAGGAAGACGACTGGAAAGCAGTGCGGGAGAAGAAGCGGCCTGGGCTCATTTTACAACAGTGAGCTAAGCGGCTAAGCGGCAATATCGTGCCAAAGCACCGTTCCAGGTGTTATAAACGGAATCCAACATGCCACCAACCAGCCCTTATTCAGCCAGCACAACACAACCAACCAGCCAATTCAGCCCCCAACCCAAAACACAACCAGGAACCAATTAATCAGCCCACTATGCCAGCCCAACATCAGCCCACAAAACAATAAACAAAAACAGTCAGCAACCATAATAGTCAGCCCAACACAATACCAGCCGTTTATTCAAGCCCATCTCAAAAGGGCAGCCAACAAAGTTAATAAATAATCAAATAAAATGAAACAAAAGGGGAAAAATTAATTCATCAAAATGTTAATGTGCATTTTTCATCATCGGGGATATAACACAAAATATTTTATACAGACTTTTATTTTAGGTCGTTACAAATCCTCCCCTCCTTTAGGATTTTTCGTCCTAAACAGCAGCAGCAGCAGCCTCGACCACTACGGGGCTTTACTGGGACCCATCTGACACCGCTACAAGGCTGCAGCCCGTACACCCCAACGCCTCTCCGTGCCTGTTTCTCAGCAACAGTGCGTTGTTGGCGCGAGGTTTCGAACCCGCAATCATTTATGAGAAACCTTCAACAGTTCTCATCACCAGCTGGTGATGAGACACCTTCAACAGTTCTCATCACTAGCTGGTGATGAGAATTGTTGAAGGTTTCTCATAAATGGTTGCGGGTTCGAAACCTAGCGCCAACAACGCACTGTTGCTGAGAAACATGCACGGAGAGGCATTGGGGTGTACGGGCTGCAGCCCTATAACGGTGCCAGATGGGTCCCAGTAAAGCCCTGTAGTGGTCGAGGCCTGGGCTGTTACATAAAAGTGCACTTTTATGTAACGTCCCAGGCCTCGACCACTACAGGGCTTTACTGGGACCCATCTGGCACCGCTACAAGGCTGCAGCCCGTACACCCCAACGCCTTTCCGTGTCTGTTTCTCAGCAACAGTGCATTGTTGGCTCTGATACCAGGTCCCAGGATCGAAACCTGGCTCTGATACCAATTGTGAAGACCCTTTTTCCGGGCTTCCCAAAATGATCAGCATTTATTTTCAATATGTGTGGTCGTAGTTAGTACAAAAAATAACACAATTTAATATGCAACCTTCGTTTATAGGAACTCGTCCAAGTTTATTCTAGCCGCCGCAGTCAACGCCGTCTGGAGAATCAATAAGATCATGACTATCAAGCAACCAACAGGTCTGAGGGAAGTGACAACGAGCATCAACACCATCGGCGTCCTTCAGATTTCATTCTATCCATAACATAAGCTATTAAGTTAGTTTTCCCGACGTTAGCTGCTTTAGGACCCACACTTCCCCAAGAGAATCCTAATCCACCACATCAACATCCAATGAACCCTCCTCCAAATCTTCCTCTAGGAGTTGAAACTCCGGCACTTCAATACCGTCAAATGGACTATGATCTTAAACAGTTTATGGAATTAAAACCATCGACGTTCGTAGGAGGCCTGTCTCCTTTGGAAACAGAAGATTAGATACTCCGCATCGAAACCATCTTTCAAGTCATGCGCTGTCCAGAGGATCAAAAGGTTGAGTTTGCATCGTTCTTACTAGAAGGCACAACGAAACGTTGGTGGAACAATATAACTACAACAAAGTTTGCCAGACATAGAGTTGTAACGTGGGCAAACTTCCTTCAAGAATTCACCAACTGGTTCCTGCCCGAATCCGAAAAACGAGTCCTACGTGACAAATTCTTGCGACTCGTACGGGCATCAAAGACGGTTCTCCAGTACGAGACAAAATTTTCCAACTTGGCATATTATGCCGATTCCCTCGTGACGACTGAGGAAGATCGTTGTCGACAGTTTCAACAAGCACTGCAGGACAACATCCGCAATCTACTTGTACCCCTAGATATTCTGGACTACGGAAAGTTGTTCGAACGAGCGCGATTAGTGGAGATCGATCAAGGCAAAACACAGAAACGTCGAGATAATGGGAAGAGGAAAGTCACGGAAACCCCAACTCAAAGTGAAGAACAGGGCAAGGATGTCAAATCAATCCAGACTGGTCCATCAACTAGTAACATGCCTCAAGCAACCACAACAAAATGTGCCAAGTGTGGCAGATATCACCGAGGAGAATGCCTGATTGGCGCTTGTTATTACTGTCGTGAGCCAGGTTACACAAAGAAGAATTTCCCAAAGCTCCGGAATAAAACAATCAATTCACAACTTCTACTGCAGCAGCAATTATATCAAATGCTTGCTGAATCATTCGCGTCAGCACCATCGCCAGCGGCTGCACCTGCGGCTGCACCAGTACCCGCTCCTGCACCTGCTCCCGCACATGCTCCAACGCCACCTCAAGAAGGCCCAGCCGATCGATTAGTTTTTCCCCGGGTTTATACCTACGGGAAGTAAGTTGTATTTACCATTCTCCCGTTGAATAAAAGTGGCATGTCTATGGTAGTTTTCGGGGACAAAAACTCCTAAAAGAGGGGAGGATTTCTTTTATGTAAGGACCTAGGCCTGGGTTCATTTTATAATGTGCAATCAGAGGCTAAGCGGTAAGATCGTGCCAAGCGCCGCTCCAGGTGTAATTAACTGAAGCCAAATACATACCCAGCCAACACCTCAAGCTCTAGCACATCAAAACAGCCAACACATAATTCCAGCCAACAACTAATTCAACCAGCCCACCAATTGCAACAATCATTTCAGCCCATTACAAAGCCCATAAGCATATATACAGCCCACAGAAAATCAGCCCACATTAAAGGCAGCAAACCCCCAAAAAATTAGAAGGCAACCCAAAAAATCCAAACCAACATGAAACGAAAGAAATCGTAAAATATGTGTCTTTTCATCATCGCGGATATAACTCAAAATATTTATACGAATTTTTATTTTACGTCGTTACAATGTCGCCCGTGCTCTCCTGACCTACAATCATGCATTCATGCTTCCCCTAAATGGAATGACTCTCTTAGTTACCCTGCACCTCAATCTGAGTCTCAATGTCCCACCCACATTCACTTTCTTTGCTAACACATTAGAACTGCCTTCTTCATTTTATATTGACCCGGGCTGGGTTTTTGGGAAGCTTGTTCCTGCCACGCTCACGTCACATTCTTATCTTTTGATATAGTTCATGATGATTTTTATGGTCTTTTATATACAAAAGAAATAAAAATGTATCTAGAGCTCTTTTGTTCATCATCTTTATTGATGATCATTCTCGAGGCTATATATCTCCTGTCTCATTACCTTTATTGAATATATTTAGAGTTATACTAGCAGCGTAGTATGCTGTTGCAAGAGTACCCAATCACCACTTTATGGCCCTTGCAAAAAAATTTTTGCCGCACATATTACGACGGATTTTAGTAGAGACCAAGTATTTTTGTCGACAGACACTCTCCGGGAAAAACATGTGCACTACCACTTAAGTATAATATAATGTATAAAATATATTATATTAATAATAAAGTGTATTTGATATAATATATTAAATTATATCTTAATATTTATATCATTTTATTATAATATCTATATTATTTTTATGCTTGTATTTATTATTACCTTATTATATATATATCATAAATATAGTTGTAAAGTGTAATTAAGAGAATATTAGGAAATAAAACTGAAAAGAAAAAAAACAAACCAAATGATAGATTTCCTTAATATAGTAAAAAAAAACAGTTCTAAAATATAATCTTTACTTAATTTTACCACTCACTTAATTCTTATGAACTGATAGCTAAAAGGATTATGTAAACTCATGAGTTCGTGGAGGTTGTAGAACTCGCGTGATATTACATCTGATCCCTTATGCTGGTACACTGTAAGATGAGTTTGCTGAACTCAAAATTGAGGGTATTGTGTTGGGGGGTTGGAATAAAGTGGCTACGAGGAAGAGAGGAGAGGGAGAGAGAGAGAGAGAGAAAGAGAGGAGGAATTTAAGGTTTAGAGAAGAAAGGGAAAACACATTCATTCCAGGACGAAAAAAATACAGGGCTTACGCGTCCTCTTATAGCGATGAGGAGCGAATACAAAAGGAAATTCGGAAATTAGAAAATATAAGAATAATTAAAATGACACAAGCAAATAAAGTAACAAATAAAACATTTTAAGTGAAAGAAGCAAACAATAAATCACTAATTATCTTCTGCGGTAATTGTGGGGCCACCCTATATACGCACCCGACGCGTGTAAACTTTCCAAGGAGCCTCGTCGTCGTGTAGCTCCGTAACAATGCCGCCATCTGGAAAACGTGCCTTGTCCTCAAGGCAGTAGTCGAGAAACTGACGACGGAAATCATCCCGGGGCAGCTATGTCGCGTCCGAGTCGGGCCGGCCGGTCCAAGCCACATGGACCTCCTTCGATGTACGGTCCCCTGAGGTGCGACATCTCTGATCGAGGACCGAGGCGGGGTAGTACGGTGCCTCTCCTGCGAGGTCTATGTCGGCCGGATGTGATCTGTGGGGGTGTGTTCACCCACTACGCGCCGTAGCTGTGAGACATGAAAAATCGGATGAATGCGGATCCCGGTTGGAAGACGAAGGCGGTAGGAGACTGCCTCTATACGGGCGAGGACCTCGAAAGGCCCGAAGAAATGAGGTACCAGTTTCGGACATGGTCGGCGGGCCACCGAGAGTTGTCGGTAGGGGTGGAGTTTGACGAAAACCTTCTCTCCTACCTCGAAGTAGAGGTCCTGACATTTCCTGTTGGCAAAGGAAACCATCTTCTGTTAAGCCCGACGTAAGTGGTGGTTCAAATGATCCAGAATGGTGTCCCTGTCACGGAGGGCGGTGGCCAAGCTCTCCACCTGGCATTCCCCTGGAAGGTGGCAGACAATAGACGGAGGAGGGCGGCCGTAAACGGCCTCGAATGGTGTAGTACCGACTGCTTGATGGTAGGCGGTATTATATTAGTACTCGGCCCACCCGAGCCACTTGACCCAATTGCGAGGTTGTTCCCCTACGAAGCAGCAGATGTATGTCTCCAGACACCGGTTGAGGACCTCCGATTGGCCGTCTGTCTGCAGATGGTATGCCGTGCTCATGCGGAGACGGGTGCACTGTAAGCGGAACATGGTCCAAAAAGTACTCAGGAAGAGCGGATCGCGGTCGCTAACGATCGACCGAGGAAACCCGTGGAGGCGCACGACCCCCTGGATGAAGCTGTCGGCGATTGTGGCAGCCGTGTCTGGGTGGTGGAGGGGAATGAAATGAGCATACTTCGAGAGCCGATCCACCACGATCAGAATGTAGTCGTGTCCCTGTGATTTGGGTAGTTGTGTGATGAAATCCATGGCGACATCGTCCCAGATGCGATCGGGGATCGGGAGGGGCTGAAGTAGACCACTCAGAAACATGACCTCGTACTTGGCCTTCTGGCAGGTGAGGCAGGCGACCACAAAGGCCTTGACCTGTCAGAACATGTGAGGCCAATAGAGTGAGGCGGCCAGCCGTCGGTATGTCCGGTAAGCCCCGACGTGTCCCCCCGTAGGTGAAGCATGAAACTATGCCAACAATAGAGGAATGCTCGGGGAGGAGGGGGCGAGTACGAGGCGTCCCTTGAAGAGTAGGCGACCGTCAACCAAGGAATACGGTGGGTGGGCTGTAGCGTCTGCGAGGAGTGTTATCCGTATCCCGTTGAGCGCTTGGTCGGCTTCTACTTCCTGTTGAAGGGTATCCGCATCCTCCCAGACCGGGCGGGAGATGGCTGCGAGTATGGGGTTTCATGAGAGGGTGCCGACCGCGCGATTCGACTTCCCTGACCGGAACTCGATGTTGAAGTCGTAGCCTAGTAGCTTGGCCACCCATATTTGTTGAGTGGGCGTAGCGATCTTCTGTTGTAGGAGGTAGCGAAGGCTATTGTGGTTGGTGCAGACCACGAACTGCCGGCCCAGGAGGTAAGGCCGCCAATGCTGAACAGCGAGGACGACGCGCATGAGCTCGTTCTCGTAAGCAGAGCGGCTGCGGATCGTGTGCGAAAAGGCGCGGCTGAAATAGGTCACAGGGCGGCCGACCTGTATCAATACAGCTCCCACGCCGACGCCCGACGTGTCACACTCCACGATGAAGGGCTGGGAGAAATCCAGCATGGCTAACACCAGGACACGGACTAAGGCCTGCTGTAGAGTATTAAAAGCGGCGGAGGCCGCCGCCGTCCACTTGAAAGGGGCTTCGACCGACTTCTTCAGTAGCCGGGTGAGGGGTCGGGCCAACGTGTCGTACCCCTAGATGAACCGGCGGTAATACCCGGTCAATCCCAAGAATCCCCGGACATCGCGGAGAGAGGATGACATCGGCCACTGAAGAACGACCTCGATCTTATCGCTGTCCATGGAGACTCCCGCAACAGAGATGGTGTGTCCCAAATAAAACACCTCTGGAACCCCAAAGGAGCACTTTGTTGAGTGAAGCTTAAGGTGGTGACGTCGTAAAGTAACCAATGCTTGGCGGACGTGCTGGAGGTGCTCCTACCAAGAAGAACTGTAGACCAATATGTCATCAAAAAAAACAAGTACATGCTGACGAAGTACCGGGCAAAAAATGTCGTTCATCGTGGCCTGAAAAGTGGTTGGTGCGTTGGTTAGGCCAAAAAGCATAACCAAGAATTCATAGTGGCCATCATGGGTCAGGAAAGTCATCTTGGCGACGTCGGCCGGTCGTACGCGAATCTGGTGGTAGCCGACACGGAGGTCCAGCTTGGTGAAAACAGTCGCGCCTTGGAGCTCATCCAAAAGCTCCTGAATCACCATAATCAGATACTTGTCTGGGATGGTGGCTTTGTTGAGTTCTCGATAGTCTACGCAGAAGCGCCAACTGCCGTCTTTTTTCCTGACTAGCAGGACCGGGCTGGAAAAGCGGCTGACACTGGGGCGGATGAGACCCCCATCAACATATCGCGTGCCAGGCTCTTGATCTCGTCCTTTTGCACGTGCCCGTAACAGTATGGTCGAACCGAGACTGCTGACACGCCGGGCTGAAGAGGTATGGCATGATCGTGCGTCCGAGTTAGTGGAAACCTGGATGGTGCAGCAAAGAGATCTGCAAACTCGGATAGGAGGGTCTGAAGGTCCGGAGGTGGTGCTGAGGCTGGTGGTGTGGCGCCCGAGATGGGCCAGAGCCAAGCCAAAAAATTGACGCCCGCGTCCGCTGAATCGCGCGGACGGAGACGGGGGAGCGAAGTAGCGCGGCGTCTCCCTCAAAGGCAACACTCCCGACCGTTTTGGAGGAAACACATCTTCATAGTCCCCCAGTTGACTCGTACGTCGCCTAGCGTGCAAAGCCACGCAACTCCCAGAATGGCGTCAATCCCGCCAAGGCCGATGACGTAGAAGTATGTCGTCACCGAGTAAGGGCTCACTGAAAGCGAGATGGCCGTACAACGACCCTGGATCGAGCGGCAATGACCATCGCCTAGACTGAGAGTGAACTCTGGAGAAGGTTCCATTGGAAGACGTAGCTGCTGGGCTAGATGAGATGAAAGAAAATTATGACTCGCCCCACTTCCTACCATGATAACAATGTGGTAGTTGCCCAACTTGCCCGCCAAATTCATGGTTTGGAGGCCTGAAATGCCGACCACAAAAAAGCATGGAAGCTCCAAATGGTGAAGGCCTACGTCAGCGGCGGCCTCTGTGGTGTCCTCTGTCGTGATCTCAAGGTCTTTAAAGTCCGCTAAAGTTATCTCGGGCTCGAAGTCGCCGATGATGGCATGAAACTCTTGACCACGCAAACGTGGGGGGGGGGGGGAATATGGCTGACGACAACGGAAACACAACCCTTTGCGGCGAAGATCGTCAAACTCGCGTTTAGAGAACCGTTGAGGCGGGGCAGGACGGCCTGGCCTGCGACCGGAGGGGGCCGAGGGGCTTGGGGCTGAGGGGATCCAGGGTAATAGTCCTCCATGGTCGGCCGCCTGACGGAGGCCGGACAACGCCGGGGGGCGAGGCCGTGTACCCCTATCACAACATGCAACCAAAAATCCCCTTTCTCCGAAACCGACTCAATAACAATTAGTTTCGGGGCATTCCCGTCGAGCTCAGTCTTAAGATTTGAAGACATTTTGTCCCCGAGCTCCCGTTCGACGGAAAAGTTTGTCTGAAGTAGATTTCTGCCGATCTCCATTTCGATGAAACACTTTTCCCCACTCACAGAGAGTTCGCCGATCTCCGTCAACGAATATCTCAGAAAGTTTTCCCAGTTCGTCA